>JBBBDQ010001568.1:4877500-5172500 GCA_037127315.1 Ascarosepion bandense
TTGAAAATTTCACTACAATTATCAATTTTGTTTTGGAGAACTGAACGTTCGAATTGAATTTGTTCCACTCACATGCGCGCGAATTCCCTTGGGAAAGGTATGAAACCGTCGTTTCTCTCTCTAGCTATAGTTTAAGTAGAATGATAGATTGGGTTCTATAGCCTTGGTTGGCAACCAGTTTTCCGCAGAAATAATAGAAACCTACTGCGTGAAAATCTTTTGTCCAGACGGTCATGTCTCTTTCGATACATGATCTTCCAGCTGTGTATTACGTATGCCACTTAATTCACTGAATGAAAACAGAAACCTCACTAACCAAAAATCTGCTCTGAAGCATAAAATAAAACATGTAAGAAAACGTTGATATTATTTAATTAAAAACATTTTTTTTTAAAATAATATTTATTAAGGACACTATTATCTTCAAAAAAATTATGAATAATGAATTTTCACAAGAATTATTTTCTGTTTTTTTAATTTTAATCATAAAATGTTATAAATTTTAAACTATATATAATTTCGTATAATTTCAGCCCTTTAGTGCTTTAAGTTAAAAATATAATTACTAATAATAAGTGGAAAAGCTTAATACAAATCCTCAAACACCAATATTTTAAAAAGAATTTTGAATTTTCATTTGTATGTGTATAAACATGCCGACGTTTATAAATACGAGCGATCATACACGACATTACAGACAATAAGAACGATAACTACAGTGAATTTAAAGCAATGATATATAAAATTTAGGAATACTTAGATTAAAGAGAATATTTAACTAAACCTTTAAGATTACTGTGTATTTAAAAATTTAATTAAAGATGCGATCACTTCATTTGTTTGAACTATGTTTCACGGAAAAAAGCACCGTAGAACATTACATCTCTCATCAGGTTGGTAACAAGTCAAAGTAGCTAACTCAATTTAAAACAATGCTACTGTCGGTTTAAAAGGCATTTTTGCGATATTTTCAAGTTAAAGTAAATATCGTTTGCGTTAAATCAGATTAATGATATTTTAAATCAGCTAAGTATTTTGAAATTTTTATTTTATTTTTAAAAAACAATTTTAATAAAGAGAATTACATAGCAATGAAAATCGACTAAAAAAGGCGCTCATAAGATATTTTAGCAAAAACAAAAAATATTCCAATCATTTTAAATTAGTTTTTGATATTCAGGAAAGTATTTTGCTGATGAGAAATATTAATTTTTATCTATTAGCTTGAAATTAAATGTAAAAAAGAAGCTTCCAGTAAAATGTTTCATTTTTAAAAATTCATTTTAACTTTAGATATGGGTTTATGCGGGAATCCTAACTATAATATTAAGATTAAAGGAAATGATTACTAATAAAATAATAATATTTTAAAATATTTTTAATATTTAATTTTTAAATATTAAAAGTCGAAAAAAATTTTTTATCCCTGTAGAACAAATAGTTTCAAGTAAATGAAATCTCAAATGTAAACCTTCGTTTCAAATAACTAAAATCTCAAATGTAAATCTCTCGTCTTGACGCCAAATTGGATGCCCGTTGTTTGATTTTTGTTCAGTGCCTAAAATTGCCATTCCAACGAAAATATTAGAAAATTTTATCTAAAATAGCCACATCAGTATCGCTCAGGCATGATTCGGCTGCTTTCGATGACCATCAAGCGGCTAGCGTTGATTAACTTACGAGTCGACGAAATGAAGCGTTACAGTTGGCCTGGATATTTCCTTGTGCCCTTTAAAATTTCCACCAACCTCTTAGCTCCCAAAACAAGCGAGCAGTTGAGTGTAAACACAGACAGTGACGCATACACTCAGCTTCTCCACGAAATAAACATAGACACAGGCAAACATATACACCGCAAACAAACAAATATTCATTAAGTTTTTTGTTTAGATACTGTCAGATGACGACCTTTGATCGTTCAAATGAAAAATAATGTGTTAAAATCGATATATTTTGTTCTATATTCGAAGAATATATATAGAGTTGACTTCCAGAGTTTTGGCGCAATAGATATTGGCTTCTAAATAAAGTGATAGCTAAAGTACCAAATACAAAATATTAAGTACGCGTGAGCCCGTGAATGTGCATTGTGGTGCAGTGGATATCGGCTCAGAACGAGAAATCGGGGAGCCGAGTTCAAATTCCAGTTGAATTCCTTGCATTCACTTACCCACAAATACCCTTGGAAAATGTATTAATCCGTCTTCTCCCTTCAGTTATGGGTTAAATAAATAACAGGATAGATTGAATTTTATAGCCTTGGCTGGCAACCAGTCTGCCGCAGAAAGCAATAGCAACCTACTAATGATCGCCCAAGCGTATGGCATTTGACTGACTGAGCCCTTCTAAAATGACTGCAACATGTTGATGTAAATTCAATATCTTACATTAAAATATAAGAATATAATTATCAAAATCCGTGAGCGTGACAAGAGAAATATATATATATATATATATATATATATATATATATATATATATATATATATATAGGAAATAACTAACCTAGAGAGCCAACAAACCTACCAAGCTTTCACTAATTGGATCTTCAGGGAAAGTTTGCTCTACTTACGTATTGAGCGCTTTTTGTTTTAGGTTACTCGTCTCGGGTTTTTTTCTTTGGGCTGCGTACTTTGACTGATGTTCAAGTTCTTAGCTCGTTCTTTTTTTATCACCATTTTTTCCTTCTGCGTATGTGCTCGGAGGGTTTTTCGAAACGAGTATAACGATAAGTTTACATTTATATATATAAAATTGTATGTATATAATTATAAATATCAATATATATATATATATATGCATTTTGTTATATATATTATATTATATATGCGTGGTACTTATTATAAAGCGCTCAATATCAGTAATAGAGCTGACATATTCATATAGATAGGTGTGAGTTTCTATCCCTGGGTTTCACGCTCTTGTGATCGTCAGGCAAACTGATTAATTTTTAAAAAACTTAATCAGTTTGTCTGAGTATGTATGTATATATATATATATAAGTGGTATCAAAGTTTAATAACTTGTAGTTAAAAATGAACTGATGTTGCCTCACTATTGTCCCTTGAATGAATTGAGCCGATCCTGCCTTTCTGTTGTCTCTCTCCAGAAAATATTAATCATATACTGATGTAATTCTTACATATTAATACATAGCTGAAAAAAAGAGGTTGATGTACATCTATTTCCAAGATTGTATGTGAACATAACGAACCCGAATGGAATAGAAATTCGCGTCTACTCTTTATTTTTTATTTCGACCCGTTATAAATTACACCATCCGCACATCCAGACTCACGGCACCTACTAACCTAAGCAGTTGCCTAGGTACTGACGTTGATGACTTGGTGAACGTAAGGGAACCAATATTTCAAAGTGATATGGACGAAAGTCGGGATTTACCCTACTCCCCCACTCGAGCAAGTTGTGACACATGATCCGTTTTTGATGGGGGGGGGGAACCTGAGCGTGTACGCACAAACTACTGGTCAAAGATTGCCCACCCCCGCCTAAGCGGTAACTGGGTACAAAGCTAGTCTTAGTGCTGCAGGTGGTTGAAAAGCAGAAAGTTAGCTTCTGAGAACAGGTACTACTTTTGATTTACCCTACTCCCTCACTGGAGCGAGTTGTGACACAAAGTCAGTTTTAAACGTGGGGAACCTGAGCACATATACTCAGGCGACTGGTCAAAGATTACCCCGCTCACACAGTAACTGCTTACAAAACTAATCTTTGCTTAGTCAAAAACTAGTCTTAGTTGGTTATTGTCTTCAAACCCGGCCGGCAGGCAGGAAATGAGTATCTGAGAACAGATACTACACTTTGATCCGCGATTTATCCTACTCCCCTAGTGGAGCGAGTTGCGACGCAAGGACAGTTTTTAACGTGGGGAACCTGAGTGCGTTACTGGGTACAAATCTGTTCTAACTGGTCATTGCTTTCAATCCCGGGCGGTGGGCAGGAAGTAGCATTTGAGAACAGATACTACACTTTGACCTACCCACCGAGCCACGGAGGCCAATATCGACGTAAGTGTAAGATATAAAAACTGCTCGTAGTCAAAAAGAAAAAACGAAATTACTGACGTACGATGCGATATCTAATCACTTATGTGGCAGTGAGTACGGTAGAACTTCAAAAATATCCAAGAATCTCGAAGCAACAATGATGAACTTTTACCGAAGAAGGCTAAAATTAGCATAGACAGAATATTAAGCATTAACAGACTTGAAAGTATCCTTAGAAAGAAAATAACACTGAACAGCTATTTAATATAAAATCTCTTATGTGGTATTCTTTCTTCGTTATGTGTCATGTCTTCTCAGGTCGTAGGCATTCATGGCTCTTCACAACTTCCTGTCCCTAGTAGCTCTTAATAAATTTTGTTTTCTGATTTCTCCTAAGCCCTGTTCTGCCATCCATTAAATCAAGCTCACCAAGTATGATATACCTTATTTTCCTTATGATATACGTTGCTTTCCTCTGTCCCTCTTGCTCGGTATCTATACCGTGGGAATTATTCTCCACAACTTCCTATCTCTTGCAGCTTTTAATAAACTTTGTCTATTTCTTATTTCTGCTAAGCTCTCCATTCATTTACTCAAGTTCATCATGTATGATATGCATTATTTTTCTTTGTCCATCTATACATATAATGTGTTAGACTCTCCACAATTTCCTATCTCTGGCATCTCTTAATAAACTTTGTCTTACTGTTATTTCTCTTAAGCCCTGTTCTGCCACCCATTTACACAATCTCATGAAGTATGCTATGAGTTGTTTTCGTCTGTCCGTCTTGCTCTCTATCTGTCGCGTGAGTATCTGCTTTTCCAAGCCCTCCATCCTCATTATATTCCCCAGAATCCCCAACCGTCTGATGTTAACTATTAATTTTCATTTTTAATTTTCATTTTCTCCAAAACATTGTCGTTGCTCACGTGTTCGGTCTATGATATCCTCAGTATCCTTCTGTAGCACTACATTTCTGTTGCTTCTCTTCATCTTTGAGGAGAACAGATATTATATAGAATTTTAATACTACTTATTTTTGCTGAATTTTTTAATATCTTAGTGCTGAGTTTTCTTAGTGCTTAATTCTTTGGTTATCGAACACGCCTTCGGATTTCAGGGACACACTTACTTTCCTTTGTTGAAGCACTTCCCAAATATTTAAATTCTCACACTTGTTGTATTTTCCTACCTTCAATTGCAGTTCGCAATTTCGACTCATACTTTTGCTGACAACCATACATTCTTCTTGCAATTAGCGAATAACATAAACGGAAACTTTGAGTAATTAAGAGAAAAATTAAGAGAAAAAATATTAAAAAAAACATAATTACTATTGCTAAAAAGTAGCCTGACACTTTAGACGCATAATGAGGAAAGAAGGCATGGAAAATGTAACAGTAACAAGACAGTGAAAGCAAAAGAATTGATCACCAAAATTGGTTAGATGGATGTCAATAAAGGAATCATCTCCAAAACGTTCCACAGAGTCTGGCATACTGGCCTTCTATGCAAGCTGCTGGGCTATAGTATAACTGCACAATTGTTCGACCTAATCCATTCATTTCTTTCTAATCGCACAATTAAGGTACTATTGAACGGACATGCCTCCCAATACTATCACACGAACGCGGGTGTCCATCAAGGCTCTATTCTAGGTCCTACACTTTTTCTCATTAAAGATCTCCCCGATGTAATAAAGTCCCAAGTAGGCATATGCGCTGACGACACCACGCTTTACTCTCGCCTCGATCAAAAATCTGCCGAAACAAAACAAACCTCACCGCTGAGCTAGAAAAGGACCTCCAATCCGTGGTGGACTGGGGTAAGAAATTGCTCTTGAATTTTAATGCTTCTAAAACTGCTATCTATTAACCATCACAGAGAGTCGCTCCTGTTCACCCCCATTAGCATGGATCAGGATAGTCTCCTTGAGAGCAAAACACTGCGTCTCCTCGGGTTAACTCTCACAATAGACTTCAAGTAAAATGTCTACATAGAAACCATAGCTAAATCCGCTGCTAAGAAGGTCGCTTCCCGGCTGAAACAATCCTGCACATATACAAATTACCATCCGCCCGCGCATTGAATACTGCTGCCATATCTAGTCGCGTGCTCGTGCTATCCACCTAATTGGAGTAGATAGACTAAACTATCGCCCGATTCACACCCCACCCACGTCTATTGAACGGGTGAAGAAGCTCATCCCTTGTTTCCTGTTTAGGATGTGGTTTCCGGCTTTCTCTTTTCCAATCTTTACACTTTCCCTAGGGTATTAGCGCGTAAGTGAATGCAAGGAATTCAAGTGGAATTCGAACACGGCTCCCTGATTTCTCGCTCCGAGCCGATATCCACTGCACCACAACGCGCATCCGAGTAACAGTACATGAACTGAAAAGGATAGTAAGGTGAAAATATTATTATAGCTGTGAAGGAGAGGAAATTGTGAAGAGCCATGTATGCAAATAATATACACGCATAGATGGAGCAAACTTTAGGCACTATGAGGGAAAATCACGTAGCTTCCTACGAGACTTACACATCGCAACAATGCCGTTGCCGATAGGATGTCTGACCACGCTCAACAATCTGAAGCATGTGGAGACGTGGATTAGATGCTTTGAAGCACTGGTCAGGGTAAGGAAACTGAGAGACAAACGAAACGAAGGAGAACAAAACGTGATTACTGATATGTTCCTCGTAACAGCAGGATGAGAAGCATTAATGAAGGTTTCAACAATAGCATACTCAAAAACTTAGAAGATCTATCCTTAAAAAATCATTGAAATAATAAGAAAGAACATTATACATAGAGGAGGTTAGTCATCACTGAAAGAATAAAGTTTCTTGAAAAGAGACAACAACTGAACGAGCCTATCATACAATTTTTGCATTGATTAAAAGAAAAAGCTAAGTACCGCGAATTCGAAAAATGTGGCAGTGGTGAAATGCCGCAGAAGCTAACTGATCCAGTTACGCATGTAAGAAGGCATGCATGACTACATAAGATATTGGAAAGGCTGCAAGGTCTTAATTTGAACGTAGGAACCAGTATAGAATTCGTGCAGCAGCTAGAATTAATAAAGCTGTTCAACCAACACCAGGAGGAGAGGGAGAGAGAGAGAGAGAGAGAGAGAGAGAGACGTATAACAGAAAGAAATACGAAGGTTAATGCAAGTACTGTGACGAACAACATGTAAAAAGGAAAAATAAATGCACAGCTTTCGTTAAAACATAACTAATCTTAAAAAAAAAACTTTTCACTTTCAGAAAGTATGTAAATACAAAAGAAAAGTTGAAGAAATTGAAGAGACGTGAATTGTTACAGAAAAAGCGGAAATATTTTCAGTAAATACATTGACGAAAAAAAGAGAAAAGAGTAAAAGGGAAAGAGTAAAAATAAATGGGATACATTTTCAGATGCAAGTAGATACCGGCAGTGACGTTACGCTAATTCCAATAATTCTTTTAGCAGGACATCGAAATCCTATGCTAAAAAGTCTACCTTACGATTAAAAGAATGTAGTGGAACTACAATTAAAGCATTGGGCACATTCGAATAAACATTTGAAAAAAAGAATCGTTTCGAAATCATACCCATAATAGTGGTAGCATGTACGAAAGTCTACGGATTGCTGGGAAGAGTCGATACATCGAAATTGATTAACTGAATTGAATCTGAAGAATAGGATCACTGAAGGATTATACTGTGAGCATTCGCTTGAAGAAGAATCATCATCCAATATATATCGAAGCAAGGAAACTGCCGTTATTTATTTTACCTGTAGTGGTGGCAAAGTTAAAAAATGATTAAGTAGAGCATTTTGAATAGGTAACAATTAGGATTCCCCAATAGTTGCCACTAAAAAGACCCACGGGGCCATTAGAATATGTGGCGATTACAAAATTGGGGTTAAAAATTGTTTGAATTTATTTCCCTTAGCCAATATCGAAACCGCGAGTAATGAATTTTTAAATATGAAGCATTTTGCTAAGATTGGTTTAAAATCAGCATGTAAACAAAATGAAATGACAAATTTAACGAAGTTAATACAATAAATACTCATTTGGGATTATTAATGTATATTTAACTCGCGAACGAGGTTTGCTCACGGTTTGAGCGATCAGATCTGAGCAGTCACTCTTGTTCTCCTCTCTGCGTTCGAGCAGAGAGGGATTCAATCGAGGCTCCACCGAAGGGTAGAGTCTCGCTTGGGTTCTTAAAACAAGATCCCAACCCAACCTTAGGTTGCGTCTATGGGATATTTGTGGCCAAGCCCAAGGGCTCGAAATCCCATATAAATAGACCTTGTGTCACATCTGCCTTAGTGGGAAGGCCGCTAATACCCTCGCCCGCTGTTTGAAATTAAAACGGCAAGTTCTATTTTTCAGAGAGCTATCAAGAAGACCTCATTAAGAAGAGAGGAGAACTCAATAATATATTAAGACGATATATGTGTGGGAGCTCGCACCAAGGACGATATAAAGCGTAAAAGAGAACAAGTCATACGAGATTAAATCAGGCAGGCAAGACGATAAACAGACAAATACTAACTAAACAGTTAGTAATGTCTAGTATATCAAATATCTAGCGAATGAATATATCCTGACGAGAGGTTAACATAATTGCGGAAGTAGCGAAGACCACGATGAAGAAAGAATTAAAATCTTGTTAAGTTAACAAAACAGACTAATTTGACTGTCAGTAATTTATTTTCAACCATTTATTTTGATACTTTTACATTATTATACCTTTTAAATCTAATGTAAAAAATAATAGGAAAAGATTTTAGAACAAATTCGTCAATTTCTTAAAGGGAAAACATAAAATCAGAGGTCACAATTGCTGTTAAATTGCCGTCCATTAGAATGAAAATCTCTCTTGAGGATGCGCCACAGGTTCCCAATGTGATTAAAGTCACAGATATTTGAAGGTCATTCCATAAGATAATCTTCAACAAATCTCTTTTCTTTTAACCAGGATTTAGTAAACTTTGATGCATGACTTGGTGAGTTGTCTTGCATAAAGATCATATATCTACGCTTGGCTAAAGACTGCTCATCAAGCCATTTAAAGAAATATTTCCCTCTAGTAAATCACAGTAACTTTTTGAATTCATTTTAACCCCGTCTTTCACGTTAAATGGACCCACGAGCTCATGACTAATAATCCCAGCCCATATCCTGATCCCACCGCCGCCTTGTTGGCGCTTAAAAATTTTCTTGAGTCATGTTGTTTGCAAATCCATTCTCGAGCCCAGCCATCGGGCCCATCGAAGGTGATCCTTTGTCTGTAAAAAGCACTTTACTGAAATCAGTTTTCATGTATATTTTTGCTTCTTTCTTGATGTGTTTTTGTTAAAATTGTTTTCTTTATTTCATTTTTTACATCAGCAAAATTCCTTAATGTTTTACACCTTGTTTCCCTTGACACCATAGGAGCTACAACGGTCTCAAATATGAACGCACTGGACGCATTTGGGTTTCTTATTCATTCTCTTCGGATATGTGATAGATCTCGTTTTGTTAAATTTCTAAATTCAGCCTGAGACTTTTTTCGTTGGTTGAATTCCCGTTTGACATAATTTTTTTTATTGTTCGATGATCCCTTTTCAAATCCTTAGTAATTTGAAGCGAAGACTTTCCTTTGCTAATTTCTTTGATTATATAGTTCTTTTCATTCATTGTTAGTTCTTTTTACAAGCCATAATACTAAATTCTAGTTCTTGCAAATAATCTTTTGACATTGCAAATTGCTATAATTACTGAAAAAATACTAAATATCAATCTGAAATTGAATATTGGGACTTAATTGCTTTCACGCTTACTCGCTATACATAACAGTACAAATTATTTCATTGGATGTCACATATCTATGAATTTTACTTAAAATATTTGACAATACCTCTTTTGCATATAATTTCTAGACGCAGTTTAGATATAGTGAACTCATTAAACCCTTCGTGAATAGAACCACAAAAAAACAAACAAAAAAAAAACAAGAATTCACATGGACGCAGAAGCAAAGTAATACGTTTCAAATCATTAAAAAAGGTTTTAACAAGTCCGTGATAAAAATCTTCGTCCCGATAAAAGAATTTACTTTCACGATGCAAGTGAAAATGCCATAGCGGCTATTTTTATCACATGAGATTTACCCAATTATGTATGTTTCCACAAAATTGTCATAAACACAATGTAATTATTCTAATATAGAAAAATAAGCATTGGTCATAGTTCGGAATATAGAGAGAGCACAGAATTTCTTGTTGGATAAAAAGTTCCTGTTAAAATCAGATCACACGACGATATAACAAGCGGCGTCAAAGACAGTTGAGACTGCAAGCTCGGTCGGCAGGATTTTCTGAAGATATTAAAGAACACATAAGAAGATCCCTCAAATGTACGGAAATTAAAACATTTAAACAAACCAAATTACACACATGGCCTAAAGAGGGTCCACGTGGACCAATATACGCATTAGAGATATTAGTTTATTTTAAAATTTAGACTCATTTCTTGGGTTGGCGAGAAGTAATAAAGGCGAGAGATAAAAACCTGTTAGTTTGAAACAAATATTAAGAACAATATTTTCAAGAAGCTGTGTACCAAAGACCATAGTCCCCGACAAAGCACGGAAATTCTGTGATGAAAATTTAGTGCCTTCGATAAAAAAAGTTTTATATGTACACCATATAAAACGCCACCGTATAACCCAAAATCGAATGGCATAGCAGAAACCATAGTCTTCTTCTTTTATGTGCCTTGTCCTTACAGGATTTAGGCGATCATAGCCCTCCACGTCTCCCTATGCTTCGTGACTCTTAGCACGCTTTCTCCTGTAACATCTCACAATCCCTGTTCTGCCATTCACCTACTCAGGCCCTTCAAATATATTATCCGCTGCTTTCCTTTGTTTCTTTTCCCCTTTATCTGGCCCGTTAGTATCAGGTTCTCCAAGCCCCACTTCCTCATTGTATGTTCCAGGAACTTCAGTTGTCTCTTTCTAATGCTCAATATTAATTTCCTTTTCGTTTTCCAACACATCATTGCTCGCATGCTCGGTCCATGGTATCCACAACATCCTTCTGTAGAACCACATTTCAGTTGCTTCAACTTTTTCCTCCATCTTTGATGATATTGTCCAGCGTTCACTGCCATATTGAAGAACTGACATCACATAGCAATCCAGTACTCTCTACTTAGTTTCTAGTGAACATTTTCTGTGACTTAATACTTTAGTCAGCTTCTGGAACGCACCCTCCCCATACCAATTTGCTTTCGGATCTCTGTGTCGCACCTTCCCTCTTCTGTTAGACAACTTCCCTTGTAATTAAATTTTTGTACCAGCTTAATTTTAGTGTCCCTCACCTTATTTGGCATTTTAGGCTGCCCTTTTTGCTGATGACCATGCATTCGGCTTCCTTGCAGTTTATTTGCAGTACTTTGTGTCACTCTCTTCACCTATCTTCTGTGAGAGGTCTTGTAGTTTCCTTTCAGTGTCTGCAATCAGCACAGTAAAAATAGATCTAAAGGCATTTATAGCTTTTAATGAGAATACAGAGGCATATCTCCCTATAAACCCATTTTTATGCGGATAGAAAGCAAAAATTAGCAACTTTAATCGACAGACAAATTAGAGCCTCCAATAACCATGTCGTTCACCACAGAAGGGAAAAATCTGGGACAAAAAAGATATCGAGCCAGAAAGAGCAAGGTTCATTTTGCAAAAAGGATAGGACACGGCTATACTAGAAAAAAGGGGCAGCCAGGATTAGCTTGAAGTGAACAAAACAAGTTCTAGATTTAAAAATCTAAATGCTAAGCAGACTGACTCGTTGATTTTATTAGAAACAAACGAATTTTCTCGAATTTACAAAATTTGCTTAGCACACACAAAACTCGCAAAATCTCATCCCTCGATGCGAAATGTTTGTCGTCCACTGGAAAGACCAGAATCACACCCGGGAGTAACTTCCTAAACGAAATAAAACACGGGCCAAGTTTGACTATTTTCAGAGAGTTAAGATGATGAGTAAGTCAGTTAGTCAGTCAGTCAGTTAAGTACCATACGCGATGCACATTTTGGGCGATCATGTCTCGAAAGAAACATGACTGACTGGGCAGAAGATTATCTCGCAGTAGGTTACCATTGCTTTCTCCGGTAGACTGGTTGCTTGCCAAAGCTATAGAACCCAATCTTTCCTATTACTTAACCCATAACCGAAGAGAAGAGACAGATTAATATCTTTCCTAGGCTCCTCGATTTGTCGTTCGAAATCGATATCCACTGCACCACAACGCACATCCCTTTTATTAAAGAAGACACGATAAAAACACGCAGAAGTGTGATTCAGATTATCCAGAATATTCAGAAGAATCTATAGAGCAACTAATGGCGTCGAACGTCAGGTTTAGTGAGGTGTTGCGTGGTATGCAAATGAGATACATGCATAAATAAAGCGAACCTCATGCTGCAAGAGGAGGAGAAATGACGGGGTTTCCTATGAGATTAACACATCACAACAACGCGTTTCATAGAAGAATATTCCAATAATTATAGAAACATGAGAAATGACAAGACACAAAAGATTGGTATACACATCATCCAGGATCGGTTACAGAACGTATTTTTTTTATTTCTCCCATTACAAGTAAGGCAATAAAGCCACTAACCCGAAAGTGTTACCGTGTACTGAGCGAGTATAAGTAAATAGTATTAAAGAGAGAGAACAATAATATACCAGAATTAAGAAGACAGAAGATAACGATTTGAATGAAATTAACATTTTTGAAAATCAAAGTTAACTGGGAAACAAGAAGCCGGAAAACAGTTCTAAAAGCGAAAAGTTCTAGAGCACACTCCACCCACGTCTATTGAACAGGTGAAGAGGCTCATCCCTTGTTTCCTCTTTAGGATGCGGTTTCTGGTTTTCTCTTTTTCAATCTTCTCACGCTTTTTTTCAATTGGAGTAGATAGACTGAACTATCACCCGGTTCACACTCCACCCACATCTGTTGAACAGGTGAAGAGGCTCATCCCTTGTTTCCTGTTTAGGATGCGGTTTCCGGTTTTTCTTTTCTAATCTTCTCACTGTTTTTTCAATTGGAGTAGATAGACTAAACTATCGCCCGGTTCACTCTCCACCCACGTTTATTGAACAGGTGAAGAGGCTCATCCCTTGTTTCCTCTTTAGGATGCGGTTTCCGGTTTTTCTTTTCTAATCTTCTCACTGTTTTTTCAATTGGAGTAGATAGACTAAACTATCGCCCGGTTCACTCTCCACCCACGTCTATTGAAC
This sequence comes from Ascarosepion bandense, assembly GCA_037127315.1. NCBI lineage: Eukaryota > Metazoa > Mollusca > Cephalopoda > Sepiida > Sepiidae > Ascarosepion > Ascarosepion bandense. The sequence continues at coordinate 4,890,811 of JBBBDQ010001568.1, forward strand.
AGGTGAAGAGGCTCATCCCTTGTTTCCTGTTTAGGATGCGGTTTCCGGTTTTTCTTTTCTAATCTTCTCACTGTTTTTCAATTGGAGTAGATAGACTAAACTATCGCCCGGTTCACTCTCCACCCACGTCTATTGAACAGGTGAAGAGGCTCATCCCTTGTTTCCTCTTTAGGATGCGGTTTCCGGTTTTCTCTTTTCCAATCTTCTCACGCTTTTTTTCAATTGGAGTAGATAGACTGAACTATCACCCGGTTCACTCCACCCACATCTGTTGAACAGGTGAAGAGGCTCATCCCTTGTTTCCTGTTTAGGATGCGGTTTCCGGTTTTCTCTTTTCCAATCTTTTCACGCCTATGTAGCCCCCTGCAGATCAGTGGCGTTACCGCCTTGCTCGGGGTGATATGATTAAAAAAAAGACTAGCAGCAGAAAACGTACAGTTCCAACAAGCCTTTAAAATGATGAGACCTTGCTGTAAATCTGACATTCCGTTTAAATGATTGAAGATTGTGTACCAAAGAGAAAAGTCTGTCAAGGCAATTACTATGAACGTAACTACAGAAAAGGTAGAGATGTTACATTACGCTGACTGAAGGCTAAAAACACTGCAAATTCTTCGTTGGATATTATCAAGAATCTCCAGATGTATCGTACAAGCACCAGACAATATGTGGCAGCAATATTCGAAACTTAGATGACTGGTAGTAAATATGTAAGAGATTTTGGAGAGAAAAATTTTCACGCCTGTAAAGGTCGGGAGAATATTAATTATGATGTCATTAGGAAATTTCAGGAAACTATCATACATAATAGAGGGGATCAAAAATGCAAGTTCTGTGACAAATGTCAAAAAACTCTCATCTAATTTGTGGATGTTCTGTACACCAAATGAATATAAAAATAGTCACGATAGGGTAGTGAAATATTTACACTGGACAATGTGCAAACACATTGAAAAAGATATTAAAAAATATTGGTATGAACATCATCCAGGATCGATTACAGAAATAGAAGACATAACAATCCTCTGGGATAATATGATCTTTGCAAATAGGAAGATTGAAGCAAATATACCAAACATAATTGTCAAAATCTAAAAAGAAAAAAAAACTACCTACTAATTGATATGGGTTGCAAGCGGATTGCAAAATAGCAACCAAGGAATTTGGAAAAACTATCGAAATATAAAGACCTAGAAATCAAAAAAGAATAAACTGGAAAACTGAAGACAGAAATAGTACCATGTTAGTGGCGATTGTGGAACTCTGAAAGTAATGATGGGGGCACATAGAGGCCAATATTTTTGTTAGGAGGAGGAGAGCAAATTCAAGCAGCATTTTCATTTTCATACTGCATCACTATCTTATACACAATTTAGGAATGAATTTGAGTATAAGTATGTACTTCAGTAAATTAAACGGAATAACTTTTCATTCATAGTAGTGGAGTTCTAATCTATTTTTGTCATCTTTTCCACTCTCAGGCTGTTGAAACACAAGAGAGGTTAATTTAAAAAACAAAATCTGAGTTAATACTAACGTCAATACTAGCAGAACAGTGTGATTTATCTGTTCTGATTTTTTCCTCTACAAAACATTGTACGTGATCTTTAACCAACATTGGGGGGTCTGACCTCTTTTCCTCTCCCCCGTAAAATCGCTACTGTTCCATGGGCTTTGAATGATAAAAAGCAGCCCAACCACACACTGAAAAAAATCATAAGAAATCCCAGTTTAATACAAAACATTGCCTTGATAGTGTTACGTTCTGAAAGTTGTAACAAAAGAAAAAGAAATAGATTTACCAAAACACAGAGCTAAATCACAAACAAATATTTAATTTACTACAGACACAAAATAAAATATATACAAATATACAATTGTGGTAATCAAAAAAGAAAACATACAGTTTACTGGCGAAGTGCTACGAAGGAGAAGGAAGGTGAGGGTCAAGTGTTGTATCTGTTATTACTGGAAATCTTCAAATATGAATATATATATAGATTAATTTTTAGTTTGGTCAATGAAAATATTCAAAAACTCTATTTACCAATTTAGTTCCAGGTGGTGCTCTTTTGGGTTTTTGTTGGTTCGGCAACTTTTCATAGAGATTCTTTCGGATGGATATAATAATCCTCGAATCAAAAGTTGTAACCTGGATTTGAACTTACAACTCTTTGCGTCAAGTCACACGAACTAACCAACGTCTAAATCTACTGGGCCATGTGTCTTTAAGATATAGACGCTGGTTAGTTACTGTGACTTGACCCAAAGAGGATGCGGTTTCCGGTTCAATACCAGGCTACAGCAGTGGTGAACAAGTAACTTACAAGGTTAAAGGGAGATAACTCATGACTTCCACAAGATGCACTAAGCAATGAAGTTCATATACCCCAGTGATTGTAATAATGGGTTCGGTTCGAAATTCCTAGCACCTGAAGAAGGCTGGAGCGTACAACGGCCAAAACGTCTTACAAAACGCAACAGAGATTAGGACAATAGTCCGAATAATGTAAATACTGTACATTTCATCTGTCAGTTGTGTCCCTGTCTTCGGGAGACAGTCGCCCACGACCGTAGCTCTCTCATTGCACTAAAGAAAAGATATCGGTAGCAATAGTGATGCCAGCCCAACCGACTGGTTTAATTTTGTACTTGGCACAACCGCAAATTCTCGTGCTCGTTACATTAAACTTTCCTTGGCGCGGTAAGAGATTATAATCGTTTCTCAGCCTTTTGGCCGTGAAGCATGACCAGCTAAAACAAACTTAGACCAGCTACGACAAGATTAGACCAACTAAGTCAAAGTTAGACCAGATTAGTACCCAGACATCATGTATGCGAGAGCTGGTTAATATTTGGCCAAAATGTTCGCTCTTGGGTTCACATCTCCCCTCAGTGTTGGGGGATAGGTGAGTAAATATATCGCGTATGCGTGAGTTGGGTAAATGTTGACCAGTTGCTTGAGTGTATCCGCTCCGCCCGCCCCCGCGTAAAAAATTAACCTCGTATCACAACTCGCCTCAGTAAAAGTGGGCAGGCTAAATACCTTTTGCCTTTTGGCTAAGATCAAAGTGTAGTATCTGACCTTATAATTTTAACTTGATTCTTTTCTCTCTCTCTCTCTCTCTCTCTCTCTCTCTCTCTCTACGCTAATATCTTTCCTTCTTTCCTTTTTCATTTTTCTCTCCTTTCTTTCCTTCTTTCTTTCTTTTATTTTCTCACTAAAACCAAGTGGTGTTTCCCCACTTTTTTCACCTGATCAAAACGGAATAGTCCATCATTGATAAGGTATTAGTAGGGAGTAATAATCGTGCGAACTAAAGAAGGGCGTCAAAAGAACAACTGGAATATAATAATAATAATAACTAATTTTTACCTGTGAAAATTTCATGGTTTTCCTATTTAATATTTCTGATCAATCTGAACTTTTAATGTGTTGATTAAGTAAGCTGAAGGCGAGTTCTACAGCAAAGAAATATCCATAGAAATTCCCCTATCGAATCGCTAAATACTTGAGCTTAACAACATTTACAAAATGTTACAATAACAATCATAAAGCTGAATGATGGTCGTTATTTTAAGAAGTAACGAGGTACAAATGAATATATCTTAAATTAACAACTTTTTCTATTTGACTGAAACAAATATTCAACACTTATATCCTTATTATTTCATTTTCTGACTGTAGTCTTTGATATGTTTTGTCAAAACGGAATAATCCATTTTTATGAGATATTAACAGGAGAAATTAAACACTTCTATCTTTCTTTCTTTTATTTCCACTGAAACCAAGTAGCGTTTCTGATATACCTTTTCTTTCCATGCAATCAAAACGTAATAGTCGACTATTACGTTTTAGTTAGTTCGCAGGACATAACAGTCGTGCGAACTAACAAATAAAAAGCAAAAGGATACTTATTATATCATAATAATAATAATAATAACCTCCACCAATAATTATATGAAAAATAATGAAAACATAAAAAAGAAAGCGTGAGAAAGTGCATAAAAATTGTAAGTTATATCATCGACTACGAAGAATGAAACTGTTTGACCATTGTAAGTACTTTACATACCAAGTGTGCTGGAAGACATTCAGTGTACAATAGTTTGAATAGAATTGCTTCTACGACGGCTAATAATGTTTATAATGAGAGTCCTAAACAGTCATACAAAAATGTAATCTTTGTTAAGATCGAAAATGCAAATCATATTCAAGTGCCCTTATTTTTCTGTCTGCACAGCTTTTATACACAAGTTTAGATATCATCTATGAAGGAAAATCGATATTCGAATATTTACGCACACTACGCCAGATATTATTATGTAAAAAACATTTTCTCGAAATAAATTTAGTCTTCAAATCTTAACGCTAAAAAACGACCAAGTTACACTTATTTACCTTAACAATAAACGAAAGTGTGAGTTTATAAAATCTATCCTTTAAAATTTTCTTTCATGTGCCATGATCCTTCACAATGATGGCTCACCACAACTTCCTCTACTTCGTGACATTGTTTATCTTTTAACAAACTCTTTCAGTGCCCATTCTGCTATGAATTTAAACAAACTCGTTAGGTAGGTTATTCGCTACTTTCTTCAGTATGTCTCGTGAGTGTCTAATTTTCCAAAACCTCTTTCTTCATGTGTCCTGGAGTTATTTCTAAATCTTTCTAATTTTAAGTATAAGCGTTCTTTTAGTATCCATTTTCCTTGAACATTCTTTTTACTCATATCTTCAGTTCATGTTATTCTCAGCATTCTACTGTAGAACCATATTTCACTTGCATCAAATAGTTTCTTCTTCTCTGAAGAGATTGTCAAGTAATGTTACAGTACTGCAGTTTGGTTCTAAATAAATTTTTCCTGTTTTTAATACTCAGCTTAGCGTTATGAAGGCATCTTTTGCAACTCCATTCTTTTGCTTCAAGTCTGTTTCAGATATTGATACTAAAATATTTTCAAGCTATACGTGCATTTATATTAACAATAAACATGTCAGACTCGGTTTATAAAAGTGTTCCTTATTAAATACAGTTTCTTACCGCTTCAGTGGAGAGGACTTGTGCAAATGACTTGTTTTGTGTTGACTTTATTATACAAACAAATTAAATGCAGCAAAACTATAGAAAAAATCCGAAAACACCCAGGCGAAAGTAATATCTTTTATTTCACAAATAACTTAAAGAAATTTTCAGCAACAGAAATGTGGTTTTACAGAAGGATATTTGTTTATATTATGTTTGTCCGCGCAAGGTAGTAAAGCCATTAAGATGCAAGGGCTTAATGAGTGATATGTGAACAATGCACAATTAAATAGTAAATACAATAAAAGAACACAGACGATAGCGATCGACATTGCATTTAATTTTTTAAAGATTAAAGATGACTGAGAGGTAAGAAGTAGGAAGAAAGTTACACAAGCAGCAATTACAAGAAACGCTTTGCATATAACTTGCGGTTACATCTTTCTATTTCAACTATAAGATGATGAGACCTTGTCATAAACCAAGTACTGTGCTTAAGTTCATTGAGTTTAGGTACTATAGAGAAAAGTTCCATAGAATAATACAGAAAATATTTGGAGAATAGGTACAGAAAACAAAGTTATGGGGATGGGAAAAGAGGTGAAGCTGATATGGCACGTTAGAAATAATAACATAGTATCCAACTCTTTGGAATTCATCAAGAGTTTCAAAATATAAAGCAAGAACACCAGACCATACGTAGCAGCAATATTCAAAGCAACAACGAAGGGAAGATTTATAAATATGTAAGAAATAAGTCTTGCACGCACACTGAGATAACTTAGCTGCTGAATTTGCAATTAATTCGATATACACTTTTCTCTTCATGTCATCAGAAAACAGATGCCGGACTACCATGGACTGATCATGTGAGCAACATGACTGATTTTGCAATTGATTCAATATAATCCTTCCACTTCATGTCAGGAAAAAAAAAGATCCGGACTACCATGGACTGAACATGTGAAGAACGCGAAAAATTCTTTAGATAACTGAAAAGCACATAGAATCATTAAGAGGCAAAAGAAATTTCTGAGAATCATAATAAGTAGAGAGGTTTTGGAGAATTCGACACTCACAGAACATAATAGAGGTAAAAGGAGCTAGGTGAGGCTGCAGACTATCAACCTAACGAACTTGCAAAAATGGATGGCGGAACTTGGTTCAAAAGGAGTGTTAAAAGAACAAAAGATGCGAAGAACTGCCAAAAAATGAAAGTTGTGGTGAGCCATTATCGTTCTCGTCATGAAGAAACACCGTTTCTGAGAAGAATCTAAAAATATTTCAATTAAATTATTTTTCCTGTATGGCAGTAAAAGCTGGACAATCTCTTCACAGATGAAGATTTCAACTCAAAATCATATTCGTTAGACGCTCTGCATTCGTGCGGAGAGAAAACCAGACGAGGCTATGCCTAATTCACGGATGTGTCTATATTTTTGAAATACGGTATTGTAATTATTTACATTGTTCGGACTGTTGTCCTCATCTTTGTTGTCATATCCTCGACATTTCGGCCGTTGTACGCTTCAACTTTCTTCAGGTGATTTGGATTTTGAATTGAAAACTTTATTTTGTTCACTGGGGAAGAGTGTTCTCGTTCCACGTGACATGCCGCCTCCCGTTAAATAAAATCTCTAAATTTTTGTTTTATCTCACTGTAGCCAGATACTGAACTCACATTATTATTCAAATCACTGGACCCAACCTGCACCTTAATTTACTGGGCCAATGTGTCCATCAGAGCTTGAAGTTTGGCACCTATTAACCAGAGCTTATATTACAGTTTTGTTTTTTGTTGTACTTATTTTTCTCTAGCGCTCTTTATTACTTGTTCCCATACTTGTATTTATTTCTATGCTTAGCCGTCGTAGGAGATTTTTACTGGCCTAGCATATGCATAGATCCCTTAGGTTTTCGTATCTTAGACGCTTCCTTCTGCATATAACCGACCTATGACTTGGCACTTCTAAGACCAATGGACCACGAATAATACCATAGTCTAAACTGTTCGTGGTCGAGTAGTCTAAGATGCGCCAGATCAAATGGTAGCTTTCCCTATGTTGATAGGGGTCGCAGATTCGAATCCTGAAGAATTACACACATTTTCGTAACAAAATTTATCGTACATAATCAGACCGGTAGAAACAAATATACTGTTTGATTAAAAACAGAGTATCTACTCAAATACGAGTATCGGTTAAAAATAATGTTCAAACAAATAATTTCAATATGTAGGTTGTTAAACCATTTTGTTAATCTTTGGAATTTTCTGTAATATAAGCATTCCATCTTTGGATTTTATACATCCTGTTCTTTTTACATGTTCTTTTATTTTTTATTCATGTCTACTTTATTATTCGTGCTCAATATCTCTATTTCTGCACGTTCGTCATTTAGCTATTTCTTTCTAGCATGTTACCATTTACTCCTTATTTTCTTGAGTAGTTTGTTATATTCTGTTCCATGTCTTGGCATTGTTTTCTGTCTCTTTTGCATCATGTCAAGAATCTCATGTGATCCACTCATTTTATCTTCTACATCTGTTTTCCTTTGGGGTGATGGCTAACAGTTTCTTTGGTGCCTTCCATTTCGAGATTCCCTTTCCAATTTTCTCTCGTATATTTCTTTCATGCTGTCCGTGTATTCTTCCTTTAGTTTGAGCTCATCAACGAGTCTGTTCTATTGCATTATTGGTGCTGCACTATATTTTTTCCAGCTTCCGAAGTTTTATATTTAGTTTACATATGACTAGGAGGTGGTCGTTTCTGCAGTCGGTACTTGGATAAGTTTTACAATGAACAACAGCATTCCTGATTCTTCTCTTTATAGTTATATAATCTATTTTGTTCTTTATGTCTTAATCATCTTGGATGTTCTTGAAACCAAGTGTTGGTTATTACCTGATCGTTTGTTGTGCACCATTGTATCCATTTTTCTCCTCTCTCATTGCGGATTCCTAATCCGAAGTTGCCAACTGCGATACCTTCTCTGTCTTTGCTTACTTTGACATTAAGGTCTCTGAAGATAATTTTAATTTTTTGAGTTTTAAACTGAGCCTTGACATTGTCCAGCAAAGAATAGAAAGTTTCTATTTTCTCTTTAGTGCTCTGTTTTGCCGATGCATACACTACTATATCAACAATATTAAATGACTTTTCTTTCAATTTGACCACGAGGAGTCTTTTGGATAACTAGTAGTATCCTAGATCGCAATTCTTCATGTTTAGAATCAAGCCGACTAACTTTTCATTCTTTTTAACACGTGCATATATGTTCCTGTGGTTATCCCTGATGAAATCTCAATTGTTTGGCCATCTGCTTTCGCATATTCCCAGAATATTGATGTTCAATTTTCTCATCTTCTGTTTGACATTCTCCATTTGAACACAGTTGTTCAGCATCTTGACGTTCCATATTTCTAGAGTAAACTTTTGTTTGTTGCGCACAACTGCAGGATAACGCTCCAATGATATCTGTTGCTTATGTCGTTCCTTTCCGAAGAATAGCGTTCTCTTTCAGTCGTTTGTGCTAAAAGTCACTGAATGAAGGTCAGGTGACACCTGTTGCCCATATCAGTCCTTACTGAGCGAGTAGTTAATTACTTTGTATTTAACCCCCTTCACACCTTCATGTTGATTTGTGAAAGCTATGATATATCTTGGGAGTAATATTGGAGTTATTTTCCGTTTTCTTCTCTACGGTGATTTATCGAGACACAGCCTCTAGTTGGCGAGCCGTTGGCTCTTTAAGTGTTCTTTGTCTCTAAATATAGGAATTTTTTGTCCTACCGGGTTGCTAACATCCCGCCTCACTCACAAACAAAAAAAAGACTTGGAGTGGGGTACCCGGTTTAGTCGCCGACAGTCTAACATTGTGTGTGGTTGTCACAACATACTGAAAGAAAAGAGAATTTAAATTTGTATACTTATCTGTATCTTTCGAGAACGAGATTTTCGTTAGTCTCTTTCCTGCATCACTGAATGATACATTTATGAGAAGTTTTAGTAAAGCGTTGGGCGGGGGCAGCGAGAGAATGTGGTTATTAAATTGAGACTTAGTAGACACTTTTACACAGAGCATCTAGCTGCAATTTTGAATGTCTACTGCTGATATGCTAACGACCATCACCGAGTATATATACCAGGCTATTGACAAGAATGGTGAAGCCCGAACTGTCGACTTGGATATCTCTAAAGCATTCGACAGAGTATGGCATGCCGGCCTTCTACGGAAACTGCAAAGCTACGGCATTACTGGACTTTTGTTGGACTTAATCCAGTCATTCCTCTCCAACCGCACACTGAAGTTGGTTTTAAACGAAAATGCCTCCCAGAACTACCCTACAAACGCGGGTGTCTCCCAAGGCACTATCCTAGGTCCTACGCTCTTTCTAATCTACATCAATGATCTCCCCGATGCCATAAGATCACAAGTAGGCATGTACGTCGATGATACCACAGTATACGCTCGCCTCGTTCAAAAATCTGGTGTTGATGATAAGGCGAACCTCGCGGCTGAGCTTGAAAAGGACCTCCAATCCGTGGTGGATTGGGGTAGGAAATGGCTCGTAAAATTCAATTCTTCAAAGACGAAGCTGCTGTCAATTAACCACCACAGACGACCGCACCTCCCTCCCATTAGCATGGAACAGGCATGCCTCCCAGAGAGTAAAACACTACGACCGCTTGGCCTGACACTCTCAGCGGACCTCAAGTGGATGACTACGTCGAATCCATTGCTAAATCCGCTGCTATGAAAGTTGACTCTCTGTGCAGGGCCCGGAAATTCTTTCCGCCTGAATCTATCATGCACTTATACAGATCTACCATCCGCCCGTGTTTTGAATACTGTTGCCACATCTGGTCGGGTGCGCCTACTATTCTCCTCGGGCTTCTTGACAAAATACAGCGAAGAATCTATAACGTGATTGATACCGACTTAGCTGACCGCCTGCAGTCACTCTCTCACCGGCGTGACATAGCTTCCCTGTGCCTCTTCTATAAGTACTTTCATAACTTCCGCTCTAATGAACTTAAATCACTGGTACCCGCTAGGTGTGAGTTTGCACGAGATACTAGATTAGCAACTAGGTCCCACCCTTTTACAGTGAAACCGATTAAATATAACCGCAATTTCTACTCCAATAGCTTCTTTTCTGGCACTTCCCGCCTGTGGAATTCCCTTCCGCAAGCTTGCTTCCCCGACGGCTATAACCTCCAGGAGTTTAATTGTAAGGTCAATAGACACCTCCTAACATACTAACCCTCCCATTCTCTCCAACTCTCCCTCTATGTACATCCTAACTCGTCTATCGCCCTGTGTAACCCCCTGTGCTATAGTGGCAGTGGAATGCCTTTCTTGGGGTGACATATATATATATATATATATATATATATATATATATATATATATATATATATAAACGAGAGAGGGAAGGAGAGAGAGAGAGTGAGAGAGAGTAGGGAAGAAGGGAAACAGACCGTAAGGTTTACCCCGAACTAAAATCAGTCCTTAGAATTTCCAAAGAAAAAAATTGCTATTGGTGTCAGAATATCTACAAATTATATATCTAGGGCTGAGTGTGAAATATTAAATGACACATGACACATACAAATTTATTTCAATATCTATGCAAAACGTCACAAAAAAAATTAAGAAATTATAAATTGAAGGCTCATAAATAAAAGGATCAATGTAAAGGCTTAGGTCGCAAAAACCTTCTAAGTCGGTCAGAGAAATGAATACAATATTGGAACCAGTAATACGGAGTTCTAGAAGAAAACAATTACAAAAATAACTTAATTATAATATGAGCTCAGGTAAAATACGGTTATTGAGTCATTACGTATATATGTCCTAAAAATTCATACACTGATGACCTTAACGACACATGGCCCAGTGGATTGAAGCATAGCAATACCTGGCTAGAACAGAGATGAACAAAAATATAGAGACTTGCGATAAGGAGAGATAACTGATACCAAGACATCTGGAGGAGCATAACTCGTGAAACTAAAACAATCTACCCTGTTGAACAAAAAAAAAAAAAAAAAAAAAATGAAATACCAATCACCTAAAGAAGTTCGGAGCATACAACGACCGAAATTTCGTGAATCTGGCAACAAAGGTAAGGATAACACTACAGAGAATATCAATAGTGTAATTTTTTCGTGCTGGAGGAACAATTTTCTTTATTTTCCCAAATACTTTCAACCTCATCCAAGATCATCTTCAGGGGGAATTTCTAAAAGAAAAAATGAATGCAGTTGATACTTGTGATTATTTTCTGTGGGTTATTTTCAGTACGAGCATTTTTTAATTATACAGACTTGTTGATGATATATGTTTTTTTTAAATCGAAAATAAAATATCCAATATCCAGTTCTGATTTAAATAGCAGAGCAATCTGGATTCTCCGGCCTCGCTTTTCAAACGGTTTAGAAAAAGCACCCATCTGTATTAAAAATACTATGGTGAGAGAGCAAATACTAATAACAGCATTGCAAAATGTGATATATTTCAACTAAAAGGAAGCTATGGAGAGTCAAGACCTGTAATGCACTGAACGGCCTTAGCCCTTGAAGTATCATACGTTATATTATCATTGTGTTAGCTAATAAACCCCAAATAAAAAGGAACTATCTTTTCATCAAATAGGCGCTCAATTGTAATTATGTCGATGTAGAAATGCAAAGAGAGAGTTCTGCATTAAAATTATTAATATAAATTTACCTGTCGATAAAGAGCGCGGGTGTTCGCGAAAATTGATGTGAATTCCAGGCTTCGTTGAACATTGTCATTATTAAGAATATCAATTTAATTCAATATCAACATTAATATTAATGACATTCACAACGTTATCCAGATGAAAGAAAACCTCCCTACACAAAAATGGACTTTGTGATGCTTGTCGTTTAGCAGTTGGAATGAAAGAGTAATGAATTCTATCATAACTGATGGAACTTTTAAAGGTTTTAAATATTAATGGCAGCAAAATCAAGATGACGCAGGGTGAAACATTGTTCGTAATGCATTAGTGATTGTTTGAAAACCAATAACTTTAGGAACATTAACTCTTTTTCGTCATTTGCCATATATTTGGGTGAACATTATGATTAAATTCAAAATACTATTAAAGCTGACAATGCAGTGGCGTAAAAATCGTATACCTATACTCCGGGCAAAAAGTTGTGGTTTACCTTGCATTTCTTTGTTTTTGTATTTCTTTTAATGAGAAATGATTTCAGTGAATAAAGTCTATTTTCTTTTATTGTGAAAAAAATAAATACTTAACTATAAAAAAAATTAATATACAACAGCATTATGTTTTGTTTTCATCAATAAAACCGCCAACTGTCTTAATTACTGCTTAACTAATTCTTGACATTCTTTCCAACAATATTTAAAAAAATTAGATGCTAGTCATTACCGAACATTCTTCAAGGACTGATAAAGCTTACTCTTACTCTTTGGGTATTCTCTTTGAGCACTTCTATCCAATTCACCCCATAATTTATAGGATATTGAGCCGACTAAGTCATAATTTTCAAAATTGTGATCCGTTTTTAAACTTTAAGTAGTTTTGTTATGATTTAAAGAATGATTTGGATCCTTCTTTTATTGAAAAATTATTTTTTTATTTTATATTATGCGAAAACCGGATAGTAGAGGTCTCAAAATGTCTTCTGAGAGTTTAATGTTAAAAACAAAATAAAATGTTTTCATACAAAGTATTCATAATTTAGAAAAATATATTGTGGACAGACGAATCCAAATTTTAAATTGTTGTTGCTTAGAGGAGCAAGACAAAAATACAATAAAAATACACTGTAGTTAATGAAATTTTATCTTTTACATTTTCTGTAAAATGATAATACATAAATATATAATTTTAAGGTGATTTTAAAGAAATTTTGGACCATCTCAAACTATTGTCAGTAGAGTATAAACAAAGAAAAGAGTGCTAGATTGCTATGTGATATCTGTCCCTCTGTATGTCAGTGAATGTTGGACAATCTCTTAAAGGATGAAGGAGCGACTCGAGGCAGCAGAAATGTAGTTCTACAGAAGGATAATAAGGATAACATGGACCGAGCACGTGAGCGATGACGAGGTGTTGAAGAGGATGAAAACGAGAAGAAAACATATAATTAACATCAGGAAGAGACAGCTGATGTTTCATGAAACACGTAACGAGAAAAGAGGGTTTAGTGAATCTGATACTCACAGGAGGAATACAGGTTAAGAGACACAGGAGAAAGCAGTGCGAGGCATATTTGATGTGCTTGAGCAAATGGATGGCGGAGCAGATACCAAAATGGAAAATATTCAGAGCGACAAGGGACAGAGGCAAGTTAAAGTTCATTACCACCTACGTCCTGAAGGGACACGGCAAATAAAAATAAAGAAGCAAAAAATCATTCCATCGATTGCACATAGGGTGCGACCTGAAATGCTAGAATGGCTTGATTTACACAGGGAAATATATTCATGTCAATCCGACAGCGATAGATTGAATGTTTTCGGTATTTTAAAATACATGAATCTACCTTCTCTGCTCTAATAAAGACCGTTGTATTTTAAATCCCAAAAAGGAAGTGTATATAGGGGAAAATCCCCAAACCCAGACCCTATTAATATTGATTTTAACAATATTAAAAATGATCCAGGTTGAGGTCTCGATATAAATAGTATTATTTATTTTACAGAGCCAAATATGTATATTATTATTCCAAAATCTTTTGTTAAATGTTTAACATATATATATATATTGCCGCTATTTTTACTCCTGTTTCTTTTTCTTTTTTAAAATATGTTTAACTATTCCCTTCCTTTCTCACACTGAGGCCATGCCATCTCGGCTACTGAATATTTTTTCATGTCTTATTTCTTTGTTAACTTTCCCCCGTCTACCCCATTTGTCTTTTGTTTTTCCATTTCCCAACCACTTCTTTTACTTTCCCCCACCGCTTCTTATTCCTGTGACACTGTTAAATTTTGACTTTTTATTCTTTCAAAATGCCAAATACAGGTGGGGGGATAACAGAATCAAACAAGTCCAAGAATTTAAGTACCTAGGAAGTGTTCTAACAGGAGATGGAAAGTGCGACACGGACATCCGAAGGCGAATTGGCATGGCAAAGGACGCGTTCCAGAAGATGAGCAAAATACTAACACACAGGAAGATCTCAATAGAAACGAAGAAAAGAGTGCTAGACTGCTACGTGATGTCAGTTCTTCAATACGGCTGTGAATGCTGGACAATATCATCGAAAATGAGGACAAAACTGGAAGCGGCCGAAATGTGGTTCTACAGAAGGATGCTACGGATATCGTGGACTGAGCATACAAGCAACGACGAAGTGTTAGAAAGAATGGCAACAAAAAGGAAATTGATGCTGAGCATCAGGAAGAGACAACTGAAGTTCTTGGGACATGCAATGAGGAAGGAGAGCCTGGAGAACCTGATACTGACTGGTCAGATAGAAAGAAGGAGAGACAGAGGAAGGCAGCGGATAACATATTTGCAGGGTCTGATCAGGTGGATGACGGAACGGAGGTTGCCAGGAGCAACAGGAGCAAACATACTAAGAGCCACAAGGGATAGGGAGACGTGGAGATCCATGATCGCCTACGTCCTGAAGGGACAGGGCACATAGAAGAAGAAGAAGAAGAATACAGTCGTAATCAAAAAGTCTTCTTCTAATATCGAGTCATGAATCTCTGCTCCTTTTTTATGTCTGGGCGACAAATTTTAAATAATTTTTTCTTTCCTAATACGCCACTTTTTTTTTAACTTCCTTTGTATGGATATGTTTTGGGGCTACTTCCGGTATGAAAATTTTTGTAACATATTTGAATTAATAAATTTTTGTTTTGGATCGTTGCTAATGAAGCAAGAGTTTTCTCGTTGAAATAGCTATTCAACGAAATGTAATTTTCGAAATTTATTATATATATGTGTTTTTTCTCTCTTTTTCTGTGACCGTGACATGATATATATATATATATATATATATATATATATATCATGTCACGGTCACAGAAAAAGAGAGAAAAACACACACACACACAATAGAAAGGTGGCGTCAGCTCGATCTATTATATCGAAAATAGCGAGGTAGCGTTGGCTCACGCTCATTCTTTTTACCACCGGTTATTAAACTTTAATGTCAGTTATAAAAGCGCTGCACCTTTAAATAATTCCAGGCAAGCATAACCTGCATTGTCAGCAGGAATGCTCAGCGCTGAACCTTTAAATAATTACGCGTAAATATATCCCGTATCGTAAATTGGAATGCGCTGCGATGCATGTTTAAATAATTCCACGAATCGTCAAGTGGAATGCTCAGGGCAACTCCTTTAAATAAATTTAAGTAAGCATAACCCACATTCTCAAGTGGGATGCTCCGCGATGGATCTTTAAATAATTCCACTAAGCAAACACGCTCTGTCAAATGAAATGCTCAGCGTTGTATCTTTAAATAAATCCACGTAAGCATTCCACGTATAATCATGAGGAATGCGCATTTTTAAATCATTCTACGCAAGCATAAGCCGGATCGTCCAGTGGAATGGTCAGTGCTTGTCTTTAAATAATTCAATGTAAGCATAACACACATCAAATAGAGTTCTCTGCTCGGCATCTTCAAATTATTCCACGTAAACATGACAGGTATCGGGAAGTGGAATGCTCAGCGCAGCACCTTTAAATCGATCGACGTAATCATAACCCACAGCGTCAAGTGAAAGGTTGTGCGTTTCATCTTTAACTAATTCGACTTAAATATAACCCGTATCGTCAAATGGAATGCTCAGCACTGTACCTTTAAATAATTCGACGTAGGCATAGTCAATTTCATCCAGTGGAACTCTTTGGGCTGCATCTTTAAGTAATTTGATGTAAATATAACTCGTATCGTCAAACAGAATGCTCAGCACTCTACCGTAAAATAATTCGACGTAGGCATAGTCAATATCATCCAGTGGAACTCTTTGGGCTGCATCTTTAACTAATTCGACGTAAATATAACCCGTATCGTCAAATGAAATGCTCAGCACTGTACCTTTAAATATTTCAACGGAGGCATAGTCAATATCATCCAGTGGAACTCTTTGGGCTGCATCTTTAACTAATTCGACGTAAATATAACCCGTATCGTCAAATGGAATGCTCAGCACTGTACCTTTAAATAATTCGACGTAGGCATAGTCAATTTCATCCAGTGGAACTCTCTGGGCTGCATATTTAAATAATTCGACGTAAATATAACTCGTATCGTCAAACAGAATGCTCAGCACTGTACCTTTAAATATTTCAACGGAGGCATAGTCAATATCATCCAGTGGAACTCTTTGGGCTGCATCTTTAACTAATTCGACGTAAATATAACCCGTATCGTCAAACAGAATGCTCAGCACTCTACCGTAAAATAATTCGACGTAGGCATAGTCAATATCATCCAGTGGAACTCTTTGGGCTGCATCTTTAAGTAATTTGATGTAAATATAACCCGTATCATCAAACAGAATGCTCAGCACTCTACCGTAAAATAATTCGACGTAGGCATAGTCAATATCATCCAGTGGAACTGTCTGGACGGCATCATTTCATTGTCAAGAGGAATGCTCAGCGCTGAATTGTACAATATTCACAAGTTAATATATCCCGTGTCGTCAAATGGAATTTTCAGCGATTCATCTTTAAATAAGTCCATGTAATTATGACACGGACATATAAGCAGTACGTTCATCCCTGCATCTTTAAATAATTACACGTAATCATGACATGCATCTTCACCTGGGATGCTCAGCGCGTTATCTTAGATTAACTCCATGTAAGCATAACCCGCATCGCCAAGTGGGATGCTTACCGTTGCATCTTTAAATAATAAGACGTAAATACATCCGGTATCGTCAAGTAGAATGCCCAGCATGTACCTTTAAATGATTCCACGTAGTCCTAGCCCGTATAGTCAAGTGAAATTCTCTGCGCTGCATCTTTAAATATTTAGACTTTCGCATCTTTAAATAATTACACGTAAGCATAACACGTATCATCAAATAAAATGCTCAGCTTTACATCTTTAATAATTCTACTTAAATATAACCTTTATTGCCAAGTGGAATATTTAGTGCTTCATCTTTAACTTTATTCCACCTAAGCATAGCCTGCATCGTGAAGAAGAATGCTCTCCTCCGCATCTTTGAATAATTCCAATGATGCATAACCTGCGCCATCAAGTGGAATACTCAGCGGCGTAACTTTAAATAATACCATGTAAGAATAACTCGTATCGTCGATTGGAATGCTGAACGCTCCACCTTTAAATAATTTCACTTTAAGAAATTTTTAAAAATCTATAAAAATTCAAAAGTTATCTCCCTAATCAAGACAACGTATTAATTAAACGTCTGCATCGTTAGAACTAAGAATTGAGTGCTTGAATGTAATGTATAATCTGTTGTCCTATATGTGTTGTCCTATATGTGTTGTCCTATATCTCTTGTCCTATATCTCTTGTCCTATATCTGTTGTCCATCTGTGGATGCAGCAGATAATCTCTAAAGTTGTAGAAGAAACTCGCGTATTATTAAACAGAAACATTTAATTACGAACAAAGAAATACGTACAGAATTTTATGTAATATCTGTCCGCTTATATAGCAGAGAATACTGGGAATTTTTTCTCGTAGACTTGAGGCAACGGAGATGTGTTACAATGGAAGGATTTTGAGAATACTACAGACGACGCGGATGTGCGTTTTGGTGCAGTGGATATCGACTCGGAACAACAAATCGGGGTGCTGAGTTCGAATTCCAATTGAATTCTTTGCATTCACTTAAGCACAAATATCCTTGGAAAAAGTATTAATCCGTCTCTTCCCTCCAGTTATGGGTCAAGTAATAGGACAGATTGGGTTCTATAGCCTTAGCTGGCAAGCAGTTTACCGCAGAAAGCAATGGCAAACTACAGTGGGATAATCTTCTGCCCAGTTATATCTTTTCGAGACATGATCGCCCAAAGCTTGTATCATGTATGGCACTTAACTGACTGACTGAAGAGACGAAGTATGTGAGAAATTGGAAACAAAAAGGATTTATAAATAGTTGAAATGCTGATCCAGATTATGTGAAAAGAAACATTTTTAAAATTGGCACTCATAGAATATACGGGAGATTAAAGAGAAACTCCGAATCACTTACCTACCGACTTTATGTTAGGGGATGAGTGAACACGTTCCGGGTACGATAATAATTCTAACCTAAAAGAATAAGGTTAGAGCCATGATTGTTCCTCTCATAAAGGAATATGGCATATATTCTCAGTTCTACGCTGTTTCTGATCTTCGTCAATGGTCTTTCTCGTGTCATTACTTCCCAAGTAGGCATCTACATAGATGACACCAACATTTATTCCAATTTCAATAGGAAATCTGCCAAAGCTGATGAAGTAAACCTGGCTGCTGATCATGAAACAGACCTCTAATCTGGGACAGGAAATGCCTTGTAAAATTTTAATTCCATAAAATCAAAACTGCTGTCTCCTAACCACCATAGAGAAACTTTCCTGCCCGCCATCAGCTTTAATGATGCTAGTCTCATAAAGTGTGAAACACTACGCCCCCTTGACCTCACTTTTTCTACCGACCTGAAGTGGAACTACTATATTGAATCTATAGCTGCATCTACTGCTAAGAAGGTTGGCTCAGCGGCGAGTAAGAATTTTTTTTCTTGTCAGAATCCATCTTGCAGGTTTATAAATCTACCATTCGTCTGTGCATTGAATTATGTTGCCATATCTGATTTGATGTCTCTGCTATTCATCTCGAGGTTCTTGACAAAATCCAAAAAAGGATCTGCAAAATAATCGATGCTAATTTAGTATCTCGACTTTGGTCACTTTCTCACCGACGCAACGTGGCTTCCCTCTGTCTTTTCTACAAATATTTTCATAGCAATTATTTTGACGGTCTTTTTCCCTGGTGTTCTGACTACATGTATTTACGCGTGATAGAAAATCGGCAACTACGTCCCACTCTTTTACGTTTCAAATTGTTACTACTTCTACTCCAGTCATTTCTTTTTTCGGACTTTGCGCTTGTGAAAATTACTCACGTTTACTTGCTTCCCTGATATCTTCAATTTCCAAATATATATATATATAGCTGCACTCATAGAATATACTGAAGGTCAGAGAGAAACCTCGAATCATCTACCTACCAGCCTTATGTTAGGGGATGAGTAAACACGGACTTTGTAAGATAATAAATTGAGCCTGAAAGAATAAGAAGTTGAGGGCCATAATCGCTCCTCTCATAAAGAAATATGGAATATATCCTCGGTCGTATGCACTTTTCTGCTCTTCTTCAATGATCTTCCTCGTGTCATTACTTCTCAAATAGGCATCTATGCAAATGATATCATACAGTTTAGGTCTGTAATGTGATAGATACCGACTTGGCAGACCGCCTGCAGTCTCTCTCCCACAGGCGCGACGTGGCTTCCCTGTGTCTCTTCTATAAATACTTTCACGGCTTCTGCTCCGATGAACTTAGATCACTGGTGCCCCCTAAATACGAATTTGCACGAGATACTAGATTAGCAACTAGATCCCACTCTTTTACAGTGAAACCGATAAAATGCAGCCGTAACTTCTACTCCAACAGTTTCTTTCCTCGAACTTCACGACTGTGGAATTCTCTTCCAAACGATTGCTTCCCCGACGGCTACAATCTCCAGGAGTTTAAATGTAAGGTCAATAGACACCTCCTAACACACTAACCTGCTCCCATTCTATCTAGTACTCTTCCCATCTGCCTAACCTTCATCCTCGCTATCCTTACTCATCTGTCACCTTCCTCCTGACATTCCCTATGTCTAACCACTCCTTCTCCTTACCTTCCCCTATGTAGCCCCATGCGCAATAGGGGTGAGATGATTAAAAAAAAAATTTACTCCCATCTCAATTAGAAATCTGCCATGGCAGACAAAGTAAACCTTTTTTTAATCCGAAATCTATCTATATATCCAAAGGATATATATATATATATATATATATATATATACACAAAAATCTAAAGCGAGCCAAAACCTACCGCTGTTTCACATTACGGATCGTCAGGGCAAAGGTTCTTTGCCCTGACGATCCGTAGTGTGAAACCGCGGTAGGTTTTGGCTCGCTTTAGACTTTTGTGTGTCTTTGCTCTACTTTTGTATATCTTTTTTTGTACTTTGTATCGAGTACTTTTTCTTGTGGTTGGTTCCGTTTGGGGTGTTTTTTTTTCTTTGCTGCGGAGTATTGAATGTTTTGTTCTTGTTCCGCGGATTTCTTTTTTTCTCCCCATTTATCCGACGCCTCAGTGCACCGGATTGTAACGGAATTAGGTTCTGTTTGTTAGTGGTTTTGTTGAAGGTTTATTTTAGTATAAATTTACGGCCTACTTACTTACACAGTCTATTTAGTTATTATTTTGATTTATATATATATATATATATATATATATATATATATATATATATATATATATATCATTCATTCAGCAATGAATGAGAACACTCTCAGCTATTGGGCGTGTATAATGATAATATACACGCTAAAAATGTGCCTCCTTTTACCGAGCGCCCATAGCTCAGAGGTAGAATCGCCGACTTACGCCAATTCGGTCGAGTTTCAATCCTGAGTTAAAAAGCAACCAGAGTCTAACCGTACTGATGAGCCGTGATCCAGCGAAACAGATCTGTCTGCGGATGACTATATATATATATATATATATATATATATATATATCTAAAGAGTGTGGACGTCATTATGATATAACCCGAGGAACCTTTCGGTCAACACTTGTCAAGGGTCACGTTGGCAAAGTTTATGAATAGGTAAGAAAGAGGACAAAACAGAATGGAATATTTGCACTACTGGGAGCTGATGGAATTACGCTTAAAAATAAATTTATTGAGGAAATTTAAAACGTAAGGGGGGTGTAAACATATGAATTCCACAGAGTGAAAATAAAAAAGAAAAAAAGTTACACTCACAGACTCGCCAGTAGTTGCAAAGAGCGTAAGAATTGCTCTTTCTGCCTGCACAGGCTCGGCTGTTGGAATTTAAGGCAAATGGCCTCCAAAATACGTAAATGATGTAACGAACGAGCACTGTGCAGGACAGAAAACCAACTGTCCTCATAAGAAGAGGCACAAACCGGATTGTCCAACAGGTGTTGGCCGATTGCTGAATCCAGCACGGCCTGAGTCGTCCTTATATTACTTTTGGAATTGCCCAAACGTAAATTCGCGGGGACATGCTGCGCAACCCGTGTCTCCAATCTCAGATTGGTTCGTCCTATGTATGCTGCATCGCAACAGCATTTGAATTTATATACAACAGAATTTTTACGAAAATAGGACAACCGATCCTTAACAAAAGATGGAAAAACGGGCCTTGTTTTATAAACAACGCGCAATTTTACTGAAAAATACCCCGACGAAATTTTAGCCAAAACTTTATTAGTAACAGCAAGACACTGTCTACCAAGCCAAGGTAATTTTAGATATAAAGGACAGTGGCTTGGCCCTTCAACTTTTGGTTCTTTAAACCGTTTAATTTTACGGGAAATGACCCGTTTCACAAAATTAATAGGGTACCCGTTCCCCTCAAAAATATCATGCAGGCGTGTCAATTCACTAGCCAAGCATTCGGGAGAACAAATATTCAGGGCACGGTGAACCAAAGTTTCTATTAGGCCAATTTTGCGGGATTTAGGGACAAACGAATTCCAATTCGTATATAGACCTGTAAAGGTCGGTTTACGAAAAACAGATGTAACGAAAACATCGCCCTTACGCTGAACAAAGACATCTAAAAATGGAAGACCTCCGTCATTCTCCATCTCCATAGTAAACTGTAGAGAAGGATGTAGGGAATTAAGCTGAACTAAAAACTGTTCAGCTTCAGATGTGCTGTTAAATATTGAGAAGGTATCATCAACATAACGTCGATAAACTAAAGGTACATTGACCTTCTCGAAAAGCACACGTTCGTAATATCCCACGAAGATATTAGACAGGAAAGGACCTAAAGGACTACCCATAGCGACACCCTCAGTCTGTGCATACATAATCCCATTGAAACTAAACTCGACTCCTTCAGTAGCCAACAACATACACTCCAGGAAAATTTCCTCGGGAATAATCGCAGGGCCGAAACCACCTCGATACAACATGTCGGCACAAATGTTTATACACTCTAATAAAGGGACGTTAGTATATAAACTGGCAATATCGAACGAAACCATACACTTTTCGTTTGAAGAAAACTCCAAATTTCTGACCAATTTGGAAAAACTGAAGGAGTCAGGGACACTGTAAGTAGACAATGCAACAGACAAAGGTTGAATAATCTCGGCCAACCACTTGGCCAGCTCATGCTGAATAGACCCCACCATAGAAAGTATGGGTCTAAGAGGAACTCCTTCCTTATGGACTTTAGGAAGGCCATACATTCGGGGTCGCTGAGAGCCAGCAGGCCTAATCCTATTGTAGATGTCTTTAGAAATAATACCTTGTTTATATAAAGTAAGAAGCCAACGTTGAATTTTAGCCTCTGTCTTAACAGTGCTATCAAATTTATCGGCTGGACCGATAACAGAAAACTTTGAACGGTCATTCAAAATTTCATTCATTTTAGAATGATAATCGTCCAAATTTAGTATAACAACGCCGGCTCCTTTATCAGGCTTGGTAATATAAATGTCACCACGAGAATGCAAGGAACCAATAGTACGGTAATGTACACCACGCCAGTCAAGGGAGTCGTTATCACAACTGAGCGAAGTGTACTCGATAGCAGACTCAAGCAAACTAGCCTTAACCTCAGAGCACTTTTCCGAAGATACAGGAACATGATGACAAATTTGCGAGTACAATAACTCAAACTCAGAAAATATTTGTTCCTTATTGATCTTAGAAGGGGGAACACAAAAATCTAATCCACGAGAAAGAACAGAGAGTTCAATCCCGGTGAGAGATATACTCGACAAATTGAAAATGTGACGATGTAGATTGCCAGACACTGAACCATATCTCTTTGTTATTAGATATTCCAAATGCTTACCGTTTCTCCCACAACAAGATTTATCTTGGCGAAGCCTAAGACTAACCAGGTAGCGGGAGAAACGAAAAAAATCAAAAAAATTTAGTTTTGTTTTAATTTCATTCAATTTAGAACGAAAAACACGTAAAGACCTGGTTGAGTAAACAAATAACTTGTCTAACTCATACCTAATTAGAGAATGCTCAATAGAGGTGCCAGTAGATTTGATTTTAATTAATCTGTGCTGGATAAATGGGGGAACAACACCACAGGACAAACAGGATTGGAGAAAAGATCGTCTGATTCTCAAGCCATTTACCCTATGCCAAAGCTTTAAGACTTGATTTAATTGACCAATTAACTGACTGGGGTACCTTAGACGAAAATATATGAAAAGGGAATTGTACCCACAGAAATTACTAATAGCTCTAAAGAGTGTGGACGTCATTATGATATAACCCGAGGAACCTTTCGGCCAACACTTGTCAAGGGTCACGTTGGCAAAGTTTATGAATAGGTAAGAAAGAGGACAAAACAGAATGGAATATTTGCACTACTGGGAGCTGATGGAATTACGCTTAAAAATAAATTTATTGAGGAAATTTAAAACGTAAGGGGGGTGTAAACATATGAATTCCACAGAGTGAAAATAAAAAAGAATATTTGCCCTGAATATTTGTTCTCCCGAATGCTTGGCTAGTGAATTGACACGCCTGCATGATATTTTTGAGGGGAACGGGTACCCTATTAATTTTGTGAAACGGGTCATTTCCCGTAAAATTAAACGGTTTAAAGAACCAAAAGTTGAAGGGCCAAGCCGCTGTCCTTTATATCTAAAATTACCTTGGCTTGGTAGACAGTGTCTTGCTGTTACTAATAAAGTTTCGGCTAAAATTTCGTCGGGGTATTTTTCAGTAAAATTGCGCGTTGTTTATAAAACAAGGCCCGTTTTTCCATCTTTTGTTAAGGATCGGTTGTCCTGTTTTCGTAAAAATTCTGTTGTATATAAATTCAAATGCTGTTGCGATGCAGCATACATAGGACGAACCAATCTGAGATTGGAGACACGGGTTGCGCAGCATGTCCCCGCGAATTTACGTTTGGGCAATTCCAAAAGTAATATAAGGACGACTCAGGCCGTGCTGGATTCAGCAATCGGCCAACACCTGTTGGACAATCCGGTTTGTGCCTCTTCTTATGAGGACAGTTGGTTTTCTGTCCTGCACAGTGCTCGTTCGTTACATCATTTACGTATTTTGGAGGCCATTTGCCTTAAATTCCAACAGCCGAGCCTGTGCAGGCAGAAAGAGCAATTCTTACGCTCTTTGCAACTACTGGCGAGTCTGTGAGTGTAACTTTTTTTTCTTTTTTATTTTCACTCTGTGGAATTCATATGTTTACACCCCCCTTACGTTTTAAATTTCCTCAATAAATTTATTTTTAAGCGTAATTCCATCAGCTCCCAGTAGTGCAAATATTCCATTCTGTTTTGTCCTCTTTCTTACCTATTCATAAACTTTGCCAACGTGACCCTTGACAAGTGTTGGCCGAAAGGTTCCTCGGGTTATATCATAATGACGTCCACACTCTTTAGAGCTATTAATAATTTCTGTGGGTACAATTCCCTTTTCATATATATATATATATATATATATATGAGAATATCCTTCTTTATTTACTAGCTGAAACAAATGCCATATTGAAATATAAGGAATAATTTATTTTTAGTTCAGGTGTATGTCGAAAATACAAATGTTCATATTAACTTTGATGTTCATTACACCTGTAATATACATTTAGCATACATTTAATTTTTAAAAAATTATATGCATTTAATGACATTTTTATTAAGCATGCTTCTTTATGTACTTGGTTATCTATCTGACCCTGTTTATCAATATTCCTCTCTTTCTTTTTATGTGAACAGACTTACTATTTACGCTCTCACTTGAGCACTCTGGAAGAATGGTGGACTTTGAAAAACAGTAGCTACTCTAGCATCTACTCATCGCTCATTCAGTAATGAATTAGAGCACTCTAACTACTGGCATATGATACATCACACGCGAAAAATCTGCCTCCTTCTACCGATCGCCCATAGCTCACAGGTAGAAACGCCAACTGACGCCAGTTAGGTCGGGTTTCAATCCTGGGTAAAAAGCAATCGGATGTCTAACCGTACTGATGAGCTGTGATACAGCGAAACAGATCTGTCTGCGGATGACTATATATATATATAAACCATCCGTGAACTGTTGCATATTAAATCACTCAATCTGTTTATGTCAGCCTCTTCATAACTATCAATCTCTCTCTCGCTCTCTCTCATTCTCTCTCTCTCTGTCTATCTCTATCAGTATATGTACCAATTCATATCTATCTATCTAGTGAGTAGCTAGCTAGCTATCAGTTTATCTCTGTCTTTCTCTTTCTGTTTGCCCATATCTATATACCGATCAATAATCAAACGTACTTCTATATCTATATATATATATATATGCCAAAACAGTGGAATAATGAAACTGATTCAACCTCAGATCAACCGTACATTTTTATGCCCACCATAAAACCTAACGTTTGACATTTATTTTAATTTAATCATGTAACTGTACGTAAGTTATCGAACAAAAGAGAAGTGAACACAATTCGTGTCAGATAAGCGACCAAAATACACACCAACTTCTTACGAAATGAATTCAAATCTTGAATCACACCTGCATGGCTATTTAGTCCAAAAGTCCTATACTTTATATTATCCTAACACGCAGAAATGTTATTATTATATCGACTTTTCTGTGTAAACCTTTCGACATTCACTTCTCTCGCGTATCTATTTTGGGGTAACAGCCCCACAATGAATCCTTTTTATTTCAAAATGTTGCTGAGTCTCCACGTCATCGCCAGGAATGTTTTTATTCATTGTGTTCCCGAAATTTCAGCTGTCTCCATCTGAATTTTACGAAAATATTCTTCTATGTTCTCCTAATGGAATTATAAACATTTTTCTATAGATCGGCATGTCTGTTTCAATAGTTTATTTTAAATCTTATTTGGGAGGAAAGTGTCTACAATTCACTGTCATTTGTAGGGAAATAAGAAATAGCTGCCCGACACACGTTTCTCATGGTTTAATTTGATCCATTAAAAACTTGCTTAGAATGGACGCTCAGTTAAATCGGCCAAGCTGGTTCAAATTCAGACACTGTAGTATATTCAGTATTGGAAAAATACGAAGCCAGACTTTTAACCCGACACACTGATTACACTGACCGCACATTCTAAGCATTTACTATCTCACTATAGCCACTAATAAGAGAATAACCTAACCTCCAACCTTCAACTATGGATTAACTTGAAGGTGAAGGACTATTTTGAACTTAAAAACCGTGTAGGTGGCAAACAATTATAACTTTATTTTTATTATATATATATAAATTTGTCTTTGTACACGTCTCGCTTAAAAACCCACCGAGTATAAACGCGGAGGGAAAAAATGGAAACAAAAAAGGAAACGAACTAAGCACTTGAACATTAGTCAAAGTACTAGTCGAAAGAAAAAAACCCGAGATGAGAAACCTGACAGGTAAAGCGCTCAATACACAAGTAGAGCAAACAAGTAAGTATCTAACCTAGAGAGCCAACGAACCTACCAAGGTTTCACCAAATCTTCCGGGAAATTTGGAGCCAACTTTCCCTGAAGATCCAATTTGGTGAAACCTTTGTAGGTTCGTTGGCTCTCTAGGTTAGCTACTTACTATATATATATATATATATATATATATATATATATGTGTGTGTGTGTTTGCGCAGTAATCTCTCTTTTATGCAGGTTTTATTGAAAATGACAGACAAGTTTAAGTTTTTTATAAAGTTTTTCATGTGTTCTTATGACCATTTTTTCTTTTCAGAACTCAAATTATATAGGAATTGTTTACATCTTATGTTTTCCAAACACTTTGACTCTATTTTTAGCGATTGCCATGGGTGAATTTTATTTATGTGTAACGGAATATTAAAGTTTATATACGTAGAGTCATGTATGTGTAATATTCCAAACACTCTTTGTCTAACAGGTGTATTAATTAAACTAGATTAGAAACGTTTTAGAAACACAGGTCCCTGATTACTGCTGAACGTATATCAGTTATTATTCACATCTTTTTAGACTGAAGCCATCATACATTTGACTGAAGTAAAATAATTGTTGTCACTAACAGAAACAGGCATTAAGAGCCCAGTCAAACTACATTTCTTGGTTCAATCAGTTTTAAACTTCACATGTAGGACTTGCCATACTACTCACATTGTAGAAAACTACCCTCATTCCCTCCGTATTTCATAAGTGAAAAGTAAGTTCAATTCGAACAGCTTCTTCCCGCGAACTACTCCTTTATCGAACCGACTTCCAAAAAGATGTTTTTCCGATCACTACAGTCTTAACGTATCTAAATCTGGGATTAACCGTTATCTTCCCGATCTATCCGCAAAAACTCTGCCTTTTTACTCTGTAAGGCTCTACCATGAGTAGATTTTTTGTTACAAAAAAAAAAACAAACAACAAAAAAAAAAAACAGGAGAATTTTGTTTTCAAGAAACACTAAATACTCTTACTAATTTTTTTAGTGAAAAAAAATTCGCTATCCATTACTCGATGGAAATGTATGAATCTAATGAAACAATAAGACGAAAGTTTTGTGATTTATGCTGCAATTGTTATTAAAGAGTGCGAAAGACTCAGATTAAACGAAATTACACCATATATGTATAAAAGCTGATTTTTGTTCAAGGGTTAACGGCGAAAAAGACGCAGAAATACGGACGAGAATTCTAACAAAATTTTAAAACACTAATAAGATTTCATTTCATAGGAAATATCGGGAGAATGTCAGATAATTCTAAATCTAAGATACGATGCCAAAGAAAAAAGATGTGTATGCGTACGAAGGAAATTTTCAGTTTCTACATTTTTCAGGGTTTGTTTTTCTATTTCAGTTTTAAGGTCTTTATACTTTGATAATTTTTCAAATTCCGTGGTTTCTATGTTATAATTCGCTAGACAAACTATAGCAATTAGTAGGCAAGTTTTTCTTTTCGGTTTTTGACAATAATATACAAACTATTTGCTTCAATTTTTCTGTGTAGATGGCTTAATTGCATAGAATGCTGACACCTTCTATTCCTGGAACCAGTGCTGGGTGATGTTCAGACCAGTGTTTGCTTACATATTTTCCAAAGTGGTTCCAAATTATTATTATTATTATTATTATTATTATTATTATTATTATTATATGCTACTGCTTTCTCCTTAGTCGAATCACTTACAGGATTATTATCCAAAACCTAAAATAGTGAATCTATATATTCAGTTTGTACTAATTTTGATGTTAAATGATACTTAATATATACAGTAATTATGTTTTCTTCATATTGAAAATATGAATGTATTTTTTTAGTGAGACAATGTATTTTTTTAGTGAGACAAATCAAACATCTTTAGATTTGGTTGTCAACCAGTATAAGTGAAAGAAAACTTGGATTTTAAAACTATATGTAGCCCTGGCATAACATCAGCCAGTCAGTCAGTTAAATGCTACACATGATACACGCTTTCGGCGATCATGTCCCGAAAGAGACATGACTGATTAGGAAGAAGATTATCCCGCAGTAGGTTGCGTTAGGCTGGTTACCAGCCAAGTTTATAGAACCCAATCTGTCTTATTATTCAACCCATAACTGGAGGGTATAAACAGATTAATACCTTTCCTAAGGGTATTTGCGCTTAAGTGAAAGCAAGAAATTCAACGGAAATTCGAACTCGAATTCCGGTTGAATAACGCATGCTATGCTTAATTAACTGATTGATTAATTAGTCTTTTACACCATATCAACCCCCTGTTGATCATTTAAACCTGAAACATATTTTTTGGATTGTGTGCATTAGATTGTCTAAATATTACATATTTTGTGTATCTTGTAAAACATGGAAAAAAAAATTAATTCATATTTAAGACGTGGAATGATACCCCTTGAAGCCGACTGTCCCTTGAAGCCGACTGTCCCTTTAAAAATTCTAAATTCCACGAATCCAGAAAAGTAAGACATAAATAGTCACACTGCAAACTAAAGCAAGGAAAATTCTCATAGAAAAAATTTGTACACAGCGTTGCGACGGAAAAATAGTCACAGAAGTTCAAATAAAACACTTTTAATGCAAAAAATTAATAAAGTAGATATAAAATTGCCACCAGACACTGGTAGTGATATCACAATAATCAATGAAGCCACACGGAAAACAAACGGAACACCTGTATTAAAAAAAGACATCAAAAGTCTCAAATAGTGTGTCGGGTAAGAAATTATTTTTTTAAGACAAAATAAATTGTAAGGTCTCATTCCGTAACAAATGTTTAAAAGCAATTGCTCATGTATTGAAAAGGTTTATATTTCAAAATATACTATACAATTACTTGGGACTTATGTCAGAAATTATTTTTTATTGACAAAATAAATTGTAAGGTCTCATTCCGTAACAAGTGTTTAAAAGCAAAAACTCATGTATTGAAAAGGTTTATATTTCAAAATATACTATACAATTACTTGGGACTTATGTCAGAAATTATTTTTTATTGACAAAATAAATTGTACGGTCTTATTCCGTAACAAGTGTTTAAAAGCAAAAGCTCATGTATTGGAAAAAGTTTATGTTTCAAAGTATACTATACTTGGGACTTTTTTAATACAATTCTTTGGGACTTACTGCATGGAATTATTTGCGCCTTGAAAGTTAACTATAAATGTTTATGCATAGATATAAGTTTCGTCAATGTTTCAAATTCAAAGCAAAATTAAAAGTGAAATAAATGGTCGATTCCAGTATTTAAACCGTAACGTAGTGTACGGTTCGCAGCATTGGAACACGCGTTCAAGTAGGGAAAATGCGAATTAATTTTTTCCTAAAATTGAGTACCTTGGAAAAATCACTGAAAACAATAGTCGTCAACCACATCCGTTGAGGGAAATTTCAATTAAGAATATGTCTTCGCCACAAGCGTCACTAGTTTACAAGTATTCTGTAGACAGGTAAACTATTATCAAATTTCTATACCTAGCATGCAGAATTTGAGAACTCTACTGAACAATTTGAATAAGAAAAGCGTAAACATGAACTTGAATGATAAGTATCAGAATCATTTTGAAGAAATAATAAAATACTAGCGTATAATTTTCATTATTGCAGTACGATTCAAAAGGAGATATCGTATTTGCTTTAGATGCTAGTGATTATGGTATAAGAGCAATAATTCTACATAAATATGATACAGTAACATAAAACTTTTGATGTACCAGTGAGTAGCGACCCAAGAATTCGTTGAACGTACAATTACAATTAACAAAAAAAAAAAAAAAAAAAAAAATAAATAAATTATACGCAGAGAATAACAAGACGTTGTAAAATAACGTAAAAAATACAAAGTTCAATGCTTTGGCAAACTTGCAAGATAAAAGAGAGGATTAATACAAATGAATAAAATAAAAATAAATCTTAAAAGGCGGATATTGTGGAGTAAATGATACATCCACGAAGATTTTTCCACACCCACCGAACAAAGACTCCTTAGTGAAAAGATGATGAAATTAGTTACGAAAAGCCTCACATTATCCACGTGTTTGCAGTTACAGTTGATCCGGCAATGTTTACGAACGCGACATGTCGATGAGACACATTCCTAACTTCTTCTGTATGGAATTCAGTGGTCCTATTCGTCGCCTCGAAAACATTATTTTCTTAACCGAGCCCTAACTCCCACCCCCACAGGATGTGCGTTGTGGTGCAAAGGATATCGACTCGGAAAGACAAATCGAGGAGCCGAGTTCAAATTCCAGTTGAATTCCTTGCATTCGCTTACTCAGAAATAAGTGAATTGGCAAAGTTATTAATCCGTCTCTTCAATCCAGTTATAGGTTAAATAACAGGACTGATTGGGTCTAAAGACTTGGCTGGCAACCAGTCTACCGCAAAAAGCAATGGCAATCTACTGCGGGATAATCTTCTGCTCAGTCAGTCATGTCTCTTTCGAGACATGATCGCCCAAATCGTGTATCACGTATTGCACTTAACTAACTGACTGAATAATACCTACACCTTGATCCTTCTTGATAAACAAAGAGGCCAACTCTGTCCTAGCAAGGTTACGCCCTCACTATAACGGTTTTTAACCACCCGATAAACTTTTGCCTCAAAGGCCGTTTGCAGTGGTAATCTAACTAGATTAAGTCAAGGACTATAATCAGCAGCAAACGATAAATTTTGGAATTCTAATTTTATCCCACTACATATTCCCAACCAAGGACCTCGTCAACATTACCATGTTGAATTGGCATCGTTGGCCTTGACTATTATGACCGTCATCAGTTGCGCGTTCGTGTCTGGTCGCACGTTTGTCAATATACTTTTGGCTTTTAGGAAATTACGTGAATTTTCAATGTCTTTTCTGCCTACAGTCTTTATGTTTCGTAGATATTCCATTGTTTTTGAATGACACAAAGCCTTTTCACAGTTCCTCGGATACACAGCAGACGATTTCCATGAAATCATTTTTTTCCGTTATCAGCTTTGTGAGCGTGTTCTGGTCTCAGGATGAGTCCTACTTTTGTGGTGATCGTGAAGATATACTAATAATTGTGGAAACTATTGTGGCTAGAGTTCAATAGACTAGAGAATGGGATGGAGTTGTTTTTTATCAATTATATCATCTTTGCAGGGAGTGCTCAGTGATCGTGTCCTGGGGCCATGATTTATTTTTAAATAATGGGGAAGACCGGATAGCGAACGAGGATGAAGCACCTCCCACCCACTGAATTTGGTTTCTTCTACCGCTTTGAATCTAGTTCCTTTTTAATTTGTTTTTCAAGTTCTGGATATTTTCCATGCTGGGTTCGCATTTTTTTTTTTAATTTCTGTCTCGGTTGTTATATGCAACGCCAGGACATTGTCCCTAGGGATGGTACAGGGAATTGGGCTATTGGTGACTACTTCCGTTGGGACTTCAAAAGACTGAGAAACCACTGTTTATCTCTTCCATCTGGTATTACCGACGACACGCCATTAGGAGTATCTCCAGTAACATCAGTGATCGTGAAGTAACACTTGTCAACCAAGAAGACCATTTTCTTATCAAACTTCTGTAACTCTTGGATGTTTTCAAAAACAATATTCTTTTATGAGATGTTCATAACTTATGGCCTTTTTCCAAAAATTCCGCAATTAATTATACAAATGGGGGGATTCTAACATGAGGGCGATTCTTTAACTTTCGTCTTGTCTAATAATTCTGGTACATTAAATTCCTTAGTAGCATTGCTGATTTTATAATTTTCTTGGTCTTTTTTCATAAATTTGCGTTTTGAGGGATGATTCCACCCGATTAGATTTCCTTTTATCGCGTACTGTTTTTGAAGTACGAATAAGTTTTTTTCACCGACCGACTTTTGTCGGACATATTGCTAATTTTATGTCCTCCAATTAAAGCCAATCGGAAAATCTTCTTGTAATAAAGTGAATTGGGGGGTGGAGTAGGGTAAAAAAAGCCAAAAAAATAAAACTTAAAATGCCCCCCAAAAATTATTTTTCAAAGAGAAGATAAAAATCAAATCAAAGAAAGAACACAAAAATAAAGATGAGAAAAATAATACGAAAAAGGATACAGTATAAATAAATGAAAAAACTGCCCAAATCAAATTGAGGAAAAGGTAAATGAACTTTGCTAAATTACAATAAGTTTTAAAGAAATAAAACAAGGAAATATAAAGAAGTAGACGTTCGCTCAACGACGAAAAGGAAAATAAAGTTTGCCTAAAGAAAAAAAAATGAAGTAAAATTCGGCGAAAGTCTAAAACGAAAATTAAATTAAATTAATTAAAGATCGGCTAACAAACAAAAATAATAAGATTTACTCAAAGGACGAGAAAAAAGAATTATTAGCTAAAACAATAAAATCCTAAAAATTAAAATTAAGCAAAAAGAAAAGTTTAGGAAAACTATCAGTTGACACGAGAAATAGAATAAGTTTTTCGAAATCAAGAAGGCAAAAACGGAAAGATTAAACGACTATAAGAGAATGTAATATTTAAATGAAATATTTAAAAGAAATCTTTAATGAAATATTCAAATGAAATATTCAAATGAAATACTTAAATGAAATAGTCAAATGAAATATTCAAATGAAATACTTAAATGAAGCATTTATTGAAATACTCAAATGAAATATTCAAGTGAAATATTCAAATAAAATAGTCAAATATTTTATGAAATATTCAAATGAAATATTCAAATGAAATATTTAAATAAAATGTTTAAATGAAATATTAAATGAAATATTCAAATGAAATATTTAAATGAAACATCTAACGAAATATTTAAATGAAATATTAATGAAATATTCAAATTAAATATTTAAATGAAATATTCAAATGAAGCATTTAAATAAAATATATACAGAAGTATTTAATGAAACATTCAAATGAAATACTCAAATGAAGTATTTAAATGAAATATTCAAATGAAATATTTAAATGAAACATCTAACAAAATATTCAAATGAAATATTTAATGAAATATTCAAATGAAATATTCAAAAGAAATATTCAAATGACATATCTAATGAAATATTTAAATCAAGTATTTAAATGAAATACTTAATGAAATATTCAAATCAATTATTCAAATGAAAAATAAATCTAATTAACTTAACCGACACTTTTGGAGCCAAAAAATTCTTTGTAGCAGTTCTCCAAAAAGTTTGCAGTTATGCGCAAACTTGTGGGAACCTCTACCGGTTTTGAAAAAGGAAAGTCTGATCACGTCAGTAACGATGATTCAAAGGTACCGAGCTTTTCTGAGTAATTACTGTGAAAGCATTGAAAGAACAGACACAAAAAGGTAACCTTACGTTGGTCGGAAAGTTGGTCAAGCCGAGCAGCTAGATCAGTACCAATAATATTGTTGATTTTCCTTTGGATTTTATCAAGGAGCTCAAGATAGATTATGGAGAGAAAATTGTCTCGTGCGAAATCTCCCTCCCACTTTAAATAGCAGAGTAGACTTAGCTCTATAGTTTTGCATGGCAAAGTGTCTACAAGAAAGACAATTCTGAAACGGGAAACCGTGAAGAAAGCAAAGAGAAGAAAATATAGATATCGTATAATTTTTAGTATGACATTGACCGAGAATTCTTCAAATTGATAAAATTATGAGGAAAATTAGGAGTACAAAAAATTCATAACATTCAAAAAGTGACGACGAGAAGCTTTTATAAATATAGCGAGAAAACATATGTCCGATAATCTAGCACTTAGATGGCGTATCGAAGACAATAGAAGCAATGCAAATGAGTTAAAGACTTTTAACAAATAGATAAAAAAACAGATATTCGCAAGGGTTGGGCCTATTAGAATCATTACAATTGAATAATGAGTTTGATTCTCACTGGGTGTCCCATACTTTCGATCTTGTTCTACATCCAAACTGCTCTTATTCGCCAGGGAAAGAGGAGTCCACAATAAGTACGTGTTTCTGGGATCAAGAGTAAAAAAAGAAAAGCTTTTAATAACCATGATCACACAAGTCATCAAAGAAAAAAAAAACAGCACAGGGAAACAAAAAAGAAAAACAAACTGAAATTGTGTGCCAAGGCAGAGCTTTGACTTTCAAGAGATATTTATATTAGACCTCGAGTTATCATTTTTTTCTGTTTTGATCTCGGGTATTTTTGTCGTTTTTAATTCATCATATAGATGTGAAAATAAGAAAACTGAATGTATAATCATCAGAAAAAAGAGGAGACCAATATGATAACTGCAAGTTAGAGAATCTAAAATAAAACAAGTAAAACAATTCAAATAACTGGGAAGTGTTTTTCACAGAGGATGGAAAATGCGACACAGAGATCCAAAGATGCATTGGCATGGCCAAAGACGCATTTCAGAAGCTAAACAGAATACTGAAAAACAAGAAAATCCCATTAGAAACAAAGAAAATAGTGCTGGATAGCTATGTGATATCTGTCCTTCTGTATAGAATTGAATGCTGGATGATCTCATCAAAGATGAAGGAGAGGCTTGAAGCAGCAGAAATGTGATTTTACAGAAGGATGCTGATGATACCATGGACAGAACACATGTGCAACGATGAGGTGTTGGAAAAGATGCAGAGAAGAAGAAAACTGATAATAAATATCAGGAAGAGACAAATGAGGTTCCTCGGATACGTAATGAGGAAGGAAGCACTGGAGAACTGGATACTCACAGGCCGGATAAATAGAAGAAGACACAGGAGAAAGCAGCGCGAGACGTACTTGTCAGGTCTGAGCAAATGGTTGACGAAGCGGGGCTTAGAAGAGATTCTTCTTCTTCTTCTTCTATGTGCCCTGTCCCTTCAGGACGTAGGCAATCACGGTTCTCCACGTCTCCCTATCCCTTGTGGCTCTTAGTATGTTTGCTCCTGTTACTCCTGGCAACCCCCGTTCCGTCATCCACCTGATCAGGCCCTGCAAATATGTTATCCGCTGCCTTCATCTGTCTCTTTTTCCTTCTATCTGGCCAGTCAGTATCAGAAGAGATAGCAAGAAAAAATTATTGAAAGCGACAAGAGACAGAGCCAAGTGAAAGTCCATGATCGCCTACATCCTGAAGGGACAAGGCACATGAAGAAGAAGAAGAAGAAGAAGAAGAAGAAGAAGAATGTATCTTATATCACCCAGTTCCTTTTGATACAAACTGATGAGATAAAAATATTATCAATTTTATTAATAACTGCACATTTTTTAAAAAATAATTTCACTCTAAGTAAGGCAGAAAGCCACTAAAACACAAGGGGTCACTGAGTGGGGAATAATTAGAAAGCAGAAATATCACTAAGGCGTGAGAGCAACAGAAAAGTCATCAAGAAGACAATAAATGCTTGGAGCCAGTGAAAGGTTGCACAAGCAAAAAAATAAAATGTTAACATTTGCTTTACAGTCACATCTAGTCAAATCAACAATAAATTGATGAGACCTTGCTGCCAATCAAGTACTGCACTTAAATGAATAAAATCTGTGTACCATAACGAAGAGCTCATCCAAACAATTACCATGAAAGTATTAATAGAAAAAGCTCAGGGAAGCAATATTACGGCGGTGGGAAAAGAACTAGAGCCGAGATGACAGGCCATGACTAATAATATGGCTGATTCTTCTTTAGATTTTATTACTAATCTCTAAATATATAGCAGAAGAACCAGATTATATGTGGCAGAAATATTCTAAGCATGGGCTAATGGTAGATTTATGGATATATAAGATAAAATCTGGAAAGAAAATCATTTTCATTAGTAGTTGACCTAACAATAGATTAAGTATCGTCTAAATATCAACAGAGAAAGCGTAAAAGCCACTTTCTCCGATCGGCAATACTGATGGATGACAGAAAACGATTTTTAAGATGGCTAATAGAGAGCAGTTGTGTTTTAAGGAGTTAAAATTAACAAGCAATTTCTGGCACTATTAATAGCAGACTGTACATCGTTTTTTAAACTAGTCGCCAATCTGATTTTATCGAACTGATGAGACTAATATATTAATTTATATTTACAATGCAAGTTATTGCAATAATTATTATTACTTACATATTATAAAATATCACTTAGATGAAAGGCAATAAAAAATGAATAATAATTATATTTTTTATTTTACATACTTTCAGTTGATATCTTATATTCACTTCACTATGTCTCCTCTTTATTTCAAAATATGTAACAACAGCAAACTAGAATAAGTCTGCTGCTTTATCAACTTATCATGATCCTCTCGATTATAATAAAGACCGTTGTATATATATATATATATATATATATATATATATATATATATATATATATATATATAAAGCGCTTTTACAATCACCTCTCATCCTTCAATAACAAGGACAAATAAAATATGACATCACATTCTAAATACTTTTCGAAGTTAAAAAACGAAAATAAAACACCTAAAGTTAAATGGAAAATCCACAAACAGGCCAGAACATCTAAATCGGTAAAAAAATCCATGTTTCCTTTGTCTTCAAGAAAAAATGAAAATCAATAAATACATGAGGTGAAACATATTATTAAACCAGAGGCATGAAACCACAGTAAACTGCAAACACAGTAAAGAACTAACTTTACAATCATGCTAAAATTACAAAAACTAAAGTTAAGATCTCTAGAAACGATAAACCTTTACCTTAAATTTTCTCGATATTTCATACTACAAACTGTAATCTAATTGAAGTTTTATATAAAAAAGGAGATTTCCTAAATTTTAAATTAAGGTTAAATATTAAAAAAATTAGATTAATCATAAAAACTAAATTTAAATACAAAAATATTTGTAGTCGTATACTTCACTAATACAGATATGTTTACCAAATAGCAATTCCTATTAACTTTTTAGCGCAGCCTCTCCTACTACTCACTACCCCAGATATATCTTCTTATCCTTTCTCTTTGTTAAACCCAAAGAACTGGCTATAAAGGCTGTAAAGAACCATGCATTATCTTCTACTGTTAAATCTGTCTATAAAATTTTCATCACATCTATTAA
Source organism: Ascarosepion bandense (assembly GCA_037127315.1). NCBI lineage: Eukaryota > Metazoa > Mollusca > Cephalopoda > Sepiida > Sepiidae > Ascarosepion > Ascarosepion bandense. The sequence continues at coordinate 4,928,553 of JBBBDQ010001568.1, forward strand.
TCACATCTATCTTCTATCGCTTCCCTCTTTTCGTTCAAATATTAACTTACAAGTCACAACTCTATTTTCCCATTTTCCACCCCACCTACCTCTCACACATAATTCACCAATATAAAATAAAGAATTTTCCATTTTATTTTCACACTACCTGATGAGACATTGTCCTTTCAATGTCGAAACAAAATGTACACTTTGTAGTAGATGATGTTTGGGACATGTTCTAAACTAGAATTTATAATAAATATTTATTGCTCTATTTTATATTGGACACTGTTTTCAATTAACGTTTTGAACGTTGTTAATTTTTCTCCGTTCCTTATTCACTTGGATATATATATATTTGAAAATATGATGATTGGTGGTACAAAAATTAATTAATGCTGTTAATAGAAAATCTTTTTTATTACCACCCATGATGATGGTATTTTTAAAAAATAAAATTGTAAAACAGGCTAACTGATTTCGCACCACGCTCAACAGAGCTAAATTGAGGTGAATAAAGAAATAATTGTAGTTTAAAAAATGTAGAAGATGTAGAGGGGAATAAATTTTAAATGGAAATGAGTTAGAGGCCAAATATATGATCTCTCTGTTTACACAGTAAAGGTTTTAATGATTGAATGTAGATGGCCTCCAACACTTTAAGGTGGTAACTAGAGCGGTAAGCACTTAAGAGGTAAAATGTGTCCACACTGAATTTAGCGGCACAACTATGTTTATTAATAACGTTTTCCGCAGTACAAGACACGTGTGTATTGGTCAGCCTATCTGGCAAATATACTTTTACTTCTTACAACTACCGTCATCATGGGTGGTAATAAATATAATTTTGTCTATCTTTAGTGGTAATATATATATATATATATATATATATATATATATATATATATACCTTCTCACACCCTGATTGAGCACTTTGGAAGAATGGGGGATTTGAAAAAAACAGTAGCTACTCTAGCATCTACCCATCGTTCATTCAGTAATGAATAAAACACTCTCAGCTACTGGCGTATGTTTACATAGTATATCACACGCAAAAAGTCTGCCTTCTTCTATCGAACACCCATAGCTCAGAGGTAGTATTGCCAACTGTCAGCTCGGTCGGGTTTCAATCCTGCTAAAAGCAATTGGATGTTTAACCGTAATGATGAGTGTAATATAGCGAAAGAGAACTTTCTGCATATATATATATATATATATTCGTATAACAAAATGCCAATACATACTTAAGGACGAGGACCATGGTAAAAATGTCAAACTATAAATCAAATAGTTAAATGATATCGCTAAAAAACAATTAAAACAGAAAAAAAAAAGATTTAAAAAAAGATCAAACGATCCGCTTAAAAAAAAAAGGAAAACCTGAAGCAACCCTTTCGTCCGACAGAACTAGTCACGGTTATATGTCGGAAGAAAATGTAAAATTCGGGAATTAAAAATAGGTAATATTGAGAGAAGGGCGGAGCGGAAAAAAAATTCCCCGTCATAAACTTTCAGCAGGAGACACAAATAAATCCAATTAGGGCTTGAGATCTTTTTGTCTGCACAAAGAAGGAGGGTTTGACTGTATCAGAAAAGCCTCCAGGACAATGAGGTGGAATGGAGTACGACCTCTGCGCAAAACAGAAAAGCGATCTGCAGAACAAGACTAACCACATTCCGTCACAGTGAACAGATTCGGACACCTGTGAACACTCTGACGTAGGGCGGTACGCACGAACAGGCTTGCCTCGGGATTTTCATTTTTTTTTAAGTGGTACTTTTGATCTTTTTTGAAATCTTTTTTTTTTCTGTTTAAATTGCATTTTAAGCAATATCATTAAACTATTTGTTTTTATAGTTTGACATTTTTCACCATAGTCCTCCTCTTTAAGTATATCTATCTATCTATATATCTATATCTATATATATATATATATATATATATATATCTCCTTCCTGTCACGTTCATGAAGAAAATAACAAAGCAGCGTCGGTTCATTTTATTCTCTTTACTACCAGTTATTAAACTTTACTATCAGTTATGAAAGCCTTTGCTCTTTAACAGTACCTTATTATTATTATTATTTTATCGACGATTAGTGAAGAATATATTTGCATCCTTTCGATTATAATAAAGATCGGTATATATATATATATATATATATATGGGCAGGGCACCGATATTCACCAGGTGACTAAAATTTTGATCTGAGCCCTTCATTTAGATTAATGTGGTAGATTGCCTTCGTTCCGTGAGTGATGCCACTTTCGAATGTCTCAACACTCTAGGATTGTTGTTCACCACTAGCTGTAGTCAGGTATTGAACTCACAACTCTCTGATTCAATTCACTGGATCCACTCAATGCTTTTATCCACAGAGCCATTGTCCCTGAGCGTAACGGCGTTAATTTGGATTAGGATGACAGTTCGAACAATGTAAATAATCACAATACTTCGTCTCAGAAATATAGACATACAAGATATTAGCTTGAATAAAAAAAGTTCTAATAAAATGTGGTGAATTGTATGAATATATGTTTTTTTAAAATTTATTTAATATTGTTGACATGATAAATTATGCATGTTTATTGCTTTTTACGCATATAATAGGTGAAATATAAATGTAACTTTTTGTTTATATACGCGAATTGATATAAGAAAATATATTGAAAGCAAATATTACAATTCTTGTTCTGAATTCTGTAAGGGCAGGAAAAATTACTGCTGCTCAAGAATCTCTTGTCTAATTTTAAAGTGCAGGATGTGATGGGTAAATTGTCTTAATTAAATAAAAATGTAAATAACACTGACATCACATTTTAATAGATCTATTTAACAAAATTACATATAAGTATCTTGAAACACTAAACAGTGAATTCATTCAATGAAACCGCCATTGACGTCAACTACAGCCTCTAGACGATTTCGGAATCCCCTACATCTCTTCTGAACGGTCTCCTTGTTTAAGTTTATGAATGATACCACAATTCTTGCTTTTTTGGTGTTACATACATAAAAATAAAGAAGATTGCTATCTTAAGAGTGAAATAGCAGCCATGTCTGGATTTTCCTACTTGTGTGGCATGGTGCAGAGTCCTGTTGCCAAACAAAGGGTATTCTAACAGCTACCCTCTTGACCCATATCAACCCTATCGTCTGAAAAACCCTTGATGTAGGCCTACGTGTTGTGTCTAAAGCTCTGTGAAGATGAATGATGCCATAACGTCGTCATCAATAGTGATCACTCCAAACTCCTCCGTAGTCACCATTAGGCTGATCTGATTTTTTTACGAGTCTTCTGCACTGTCCTCATATTGACACCCAAACACTCTGAAATATTCGCATTGGAGCTTCCGGTGCGAATGCCAAGCAGTACTGTATGCCATTTCAAAATTTTTGGCTGAATGAATTGCATCATGGTGCTATTTTGCTCACAGACGGTCCTCAACTGACCCTGCTATACTGTCTATTCGACATAATAAAAAAAAGAAACAAAACACATACGCGAAATGAATAGTATAAAATGACGACAATTTACCCATCACACCTAGAAGTTGCCACAATATGTTTCTAAATTGGTTGGGATATATGTATCGTCTAAGTTGTATCTCGGGACATATATGCAAGGTTAGAATTTTAGTATTATCTAGATATTTTTTGATTTACTTATAATTTTATTCGATCTCTCCCGAAAACAAATTTTATTTGACAACGATGTTTGACTATTCTTTGACAATAAACAGGTATTTATAATAATACACCGTCTTTTATATTTTTATTTATTTATTTATTTATTTATCTATTTATTTTTTGAATCAGTATTTAAAAGTTACGTTTGCACTTTCGTCCCCTTTTCGCATTCATGATCGGAGAATCTGATTATATAAAATTCTATAGAATACAACAGATACGAAAAGAAAGAAGACAAAAGATAAGAAAGCAACCTTAAATGAAACCTCTGTTTAATTGTATCATTGTTTTAGTCGTAAACATGACAGTTGCCAGAAAGTCAGTTACGAAAATAATATAGATTAGAAAAGAAATTAAAGCAAAATAGTACTTATTGAATAATCTTTTACATCGAGAACTGACAACTGCGTATTCGCATTTACCTCTTTTCCTTCTCGCCTTCATTCTCTATCTGTCATACACACACGCGCGCGCGCGCACACACACACACACCCTCCCTCTCTCTTTCTCTCTCTCTCTCTCTCTCTCTCTCTCTATCTATCTATCTATCTATCTAGGTAAGCTAGCTCAGTTTTTTCACATATATATCCATCTAGATAGATGTGAACTTGAATTTATCCATCTATATATCTATCTAACTTAGATATATAGATATGAACAGACTGCGATAGATAGATAGATATGAACAGACCACAATAGATAGAGAGATGAACAGAATGAAAGATATAGATAGATAGATAGATAGATAGATAGATAGATAGATAGATAGATAGATTTGAAAAATATGTCACTGATATACTAACCTATCTAATCTATCAATCTAGCTAGCTAGCTTAGTCGTTTTAGATCTATCTATCTATCTAGATAGATAGATAGATAGATAGATAGACAGACAGACAGACAGACAGACAGACAGACAGACGTGTTCTATGCTGACAGCTTCTCTCGTACTTCTCGCTTGTGAAACACTCTTCCGGCTTCTTGCTTCCGAGTCAGCTTTGAACTTCAAAAATTTAAATGATATGTCAATCGTTATCTTCTGTCTTCTTAATTCTTGATCTTTTATCACCTTTCTTCCTTAATAGTCCCTTTTCTCATAAGACACGGTATCCACTTAAGTCTTAGTCGCTTTGCCACCTTGCTTGGGGTGAAATAATATAAAAATTATCTAGCTAGCTACTTATATATCTAAAGATATTCAGACAGTCGTATAATATTTGCTTTCCCATATGGAATGAAAAGGGGAGAAAAATTAATGAAATCTATGAGCTTTTACCGAGCCATACATTTCCGAAAGTTTCGAGTCTATTCTTTTTCTCCACATTTAACTTAATTGATAAATAGCAGACTAGACTAGACTATCCGAAATTTGCAGACAACGCATAGGAAAATTTAAATTCAAAAGCTGTGAAGAAAACAATGGCAATACACTTGACTCTCTTTTCCAGGAAAGGATGAGTTAATAAATAAACAGTTAATAAATAAAAATAAATCTGTACTGAGATTAACAGGGAAGATACTTAGACAAATACTCACTATATCACTCTCTTTCTCTGTAGTAGTAGTAATTTGTTTTCTGATCATGATTATAAAATCATATATATATATTACGGAAATTAACGAATTTTAACGAAACTTGATTATAAACAACCGACAATTTGAAATGAATTGTTTGAACCTTATTTTTTATCGATACTCGTATTTAAGTAGATATTCTGTTTTTTAATTAAACAGTATTATATATTTATATCTACCGGCCTGATTATTTACGATAAATTGTTATTACGAAAATGTGTGCCATTCGTCAGGATTCGAATTCGTTGACAGATCAAATGGTAGCTTCCCCTATGTAAATAGGGGTTGCAGGTTCGAATCCTGCCGAATGGCACACATTTTCGTAATAACAATTTATCGTAAATAATCAGGCCGGTAGATATAAATATATAATACTGTTTAAATAAAAAACAGAATATTTACTTAAATACGAGTATCGATAAAAAATAATCTTCAAACAATTCATTTCATATATATATGTGTGTGTGTGTGTGTGTGTGTGTGTGTGTGTGTGTGTGTGTGTGTGTGAGAAAAGTCGTGAACGTTGTTTTAAAGTGTAGGTTTATTATTATTACTTATCTTTTGTATAATACATTAAATGTCCATCATTATATTTGTTGACTCTCTTCAGGATAGTAAACATCAGACTTTACAAATCGATATCCGATTTTTCGGCTGTCAGAAAGACAAACGGATCTCGATATGTTAAATCAGAAATCTCAAAACTAGTAGAAGTTACATTCTAAATAAAATTAATGATATAATCCACTTAGACAACCACGGATTATACAGAAATGACGGATTAATGAAATCACCGGACAACAGAAAAAGAAAATGACAAAATAAGAAAAAAAACTGAAACTCTTCAAAAACCTTGATTTTGAAATAGAAGTCGAAATGTATAAAAAATTTTGTCCAATATTTTGATGTAGAATTCATTCTACAAACTGGCAGTGTCTCCCTATATATGAAAACATATATGACAAGTACGTAAACACTGTATCTAACCATCCTACGAGAATAATCAAACACATCCTTAAAGGAATAGAACACAGGTCATTCAAAAATTCCTCTTACAGAACAATTCTCGATGGAAGGAAAAAAGTTTATGAAAATGTCTTAAATGAAAGTGGCCATAAAGGAAAATTAGAGCACAAACCTCAGTTAAAAAAACTAATGAAAAAGAATACTAGAAATCGAGACATTATTTGCTTCAAAACACCTTTTAATTTAGATGTAAATCCAAAATATTTTTTTCATTAAGTAATTAATTTTAATTAATATATATATATATATATATATATATATATATATATATATTGGTGCGTGGCTGAATGGTTAGAACGTTCGCCTTCTGACCATGAAGCCCGGAATGTGAGTAAAATTGGATAGACGTCTTTCTTTGACGAGTCGTCGATGGTTGGGCTAGCTTGAAGTCACAAGTCATCGTGACCGAGATTTTGAGCGTCCTTGCTTTGTTCAGACTGTTGTTTAAGCTAGATAACGCGCTCCCTCCCAGAAACTGTGACTAAGCTCTGCTCAGCATAGTTTCAGTATAAACCACAGGTGAGCTTTGTGGGTGTTGAACAAATACAAGTGGGCCTGAGCAGGCGTCTGCAAAGGGGATTAGCTTGCCGATAAACTCATTTCGAATAAACGAATATATAACTGCAAAAGAGGTGAAGACGCGTACTGGATCTAATAAATGTGACAGTATTTTAGGATGTTATATGAATGCATATTGAGTTTAAAATGTCGCTTCAGACCAGCTATCTATTTTCTCTCTCTCTCTTTTTTTTTTTTTTTTGCTTTCAAAATGTTAGATAAGTCATGATGTCTGTTTTACTTTGAAACAAGCTTTATCGTCAGAATAATTCAATTGTTGAATTAGTTTTCCAAAAAGCTTAAAAACCTCTTACTCGATTGCATGTCGGGTCCCTCAAATCCATCACGCCAATAAATCGAGTGAAACATCAAATCGACTTTAATCGAGCTGACTTGCAATATTGTACCGGTTGGCGCGTAATAAAAACAATCACTCACTGTACTGATGGAAGCATTCCAAATAACACTCTCCGGTTTCTATATATGGAAACGCAAACTTGATAAAATTGTAAAAGATTTGATATTAAATGTTTCCCAATACTTTCTTTAGAACTGGAGGCCGAAAACAGTTACTGCCTATACATCTGAGATGAGGTAGTATTTACATTATTTACATTGTTTGGGCTGTTATCCACATCTTTATTGTCGTGTTTACGACTTTTCGGCTGTTATTCGCCCCGGCCTTCTTCAGGTACCACGGATTTCGGACCAAACCCTTTATTTCAATTACTGCGGTATATCATTTTCATTCCATGTGCGATGCTAATTTCAGATGTCATTTAGTTATCTCCCTTTTACCCAACTCTTTAAGTTATTTGTTCACCACTACTTTAGCCAGGTATTGATCTCACTATTCTTTGGGTCAAGTCACTGGCTTTAATCGACGTTTTATCCACTTGACGACACATGTCCCATTAGATGAAAGTATTTGTCGAAAACGTCGTAAACTGGCAATAAATATTAGGACAAGAGTCCGAACAGTATAAATAATTTAAACCAGTACATTTGCTGGACACTTTAACCCACATCTAATGTAATAGTAATTGCAATGGTAAGATTAGTAGATCCTTAATAAGAAACATGAACCATTCAGTTGAAATGTATAAAACTTTTCTCTTAAAAAAGGAAAAAAAATGTCTCTCAAGCCTACTCTTATCACCATTTCTAGTACTGGTTTAGGTTTTTTTAACTTATTGTTTATATAATGTACAAGGAAAATATCCTGATTATGTCATTACTTGTCTTCGAGTTACATGATCATTGTGAATAGAATAAATAAAAAACAAGTAAGAAAAAAGTGTCTTTAATCTAACATGTTTAAATTTAACAAGCTTCTTCAGAGATTTTTTTAGAGACGAATGATTTTTATCTGAAACAAAACGAAGAAAGTCTTCCTAGGATATTTCACACTTTCCTCGATCACGTATACGTCGTCTCTTGTCGTTGTTTTTCCCTTCCAACCTCACTTGCCGTTACATTTTAGACTAATGGATCCACTTTGTTTCTTCGCCTTGATGATACGATTGACTGTTGAAAGGCTGACACCAACAATATCTTCGATCTCTATGTAAGGCTCGTCAGTGTGTTTATGCTGTACCATTTAAAGAAGTTGCAAAAAGACAAAGTGGTAGTCGAGTGAAAGAACAACAACACGTGTGTAGATAAAGAAGAAAGGTTTATTGTAAAGAGAATAAACTACGGCAAGAAAAGGAATCTGGTGGCAGGACAGTAATTGCCGAAGCAAGTCACAGGTATCGCCTGTGCTCACTATACATTGTTACTAACAGGATACCCCATACTTTCGGCCTTGGGCCACATCTAAACGGAATTAGAAAATTAACTATACATGGCGGTTAATATAGTCAGTCCACATAGGCGATAGGGAGTGTGGAATATTCCACGAATTAAAAGCCTTTGCAGATAGGACAATTAATCGACAATTGAGACAATAGTTTTTGGGTGTGATAAAAATTTGATGCAATAGTCGACGACGAAATATTTTTCAAAGTCAAACAAATTTCATTATATACCTCGAAAATAGATTCATATTGTTGCACACCACTGCAAATGACTTAATCAGAGAACAAAATAGAAATCGATTACACCCTGTAACTCCAGTGGGTGTAAAACTGACCGCATGGTGAACGAAAGGAAACTAAAACAGTAGTTTCAGTTAACTTACACAAGGGTGCCTGCTATCTATTTTAGTTGTTGTTGCTGTTGAAATTCTTCAAATAATGTGACTTCTGTTATTTAGTAAAGTTCTTTGTTTGTGATTCCTTCTATGAAATATGATAAAAATTGTCTTTATGACCGACAGACTCCATTTGCTGGAAGCCATTGTTAATCATTGTTCTCTGGATACGGTTGTATATCTTAAAACGTTGTAAAAGTTCTTACCCGATTCAAAAATTAAAATCAAAATTCAAGAGACAAAAATTATATTTGTTAGTCAATTTCTCGTTGTCGTAATATCTGTTTTCCGTATTTCTACAAGTTTTCAGGGCATTTTCGTAAAAACTTTGTGCTTTTAGCTGAAAGAAAGTTGTGAATTAATTTTCGAAAGACTCTCAGTCAGTCAGTTAAATTTCATACATGATACACACTTGGGCGATCATGTCTCTGAAAAAACTTGACTGAAGAACAGAAAATTTTCCAACAGTAGATTTCCATTACTTTCTGCGGTAGACTGGTTGCCAGCCATGGCAGTTCAATCTGTCCTGTAATTTAACCCATATCAGAAAGGAAAAGAAGCAGATTAATATCTTTCCCAGAGGTACTTGCTCGTAAGTGAATGCAAGGAATTCAACTGGACTTCAAACTAGGCTCTCAGATTTCTCGTTCCAGGCCGTTATCCACTGCAACATGACGTACATCCTCGAAATTGCTTGTCGTTCAAATTGTTCCTTTGAGACCGGAAAACATAAATGCAAATCAGAATGAGTCAATAGAGGAGAATATCTGTGGGTGAGTTTCTCATTTCAGTTTTTAAAGCTTTTGCACGTTCTATGTTACAGTATTCGGCCTTTCTTTGTCGTGTTGGAAAATAACACCATTTCGATATAGTAAAACTGTTCGTTTTTGTGAGTGGATGCATTGAGATTGGGATCCTTCTTTACACTTATTTTTTGCCGAAGCTCAAAGTGAATTATCCCTCAGTTATCGCAGCAAACGAACAGAAACGCATTCAATGGATACAACCCACTAGGTCTACGCATTCACAAGCTTGTTTTCAGACCCGTTTGCGTCGAACGTTAACGTAAAATATCTATTCTCTTAAGTTTGGAAACAAATCCAAGTCTCTTCAAACGGCGTCGAGATACATCGATTTTCTAGTACTGGTTTAGTTTTTTTTTAACTTATTGTTTATATAATGTACAAGGAAAATATCCTGATTATGTCATTGCTTGTCTTCGAGTTACATGATCATTGTGAATAGAATAAATAAAAAACAAGAAAAAAGTGTCTTTAATCTAACATGTTTAAATTTAACAAGCTTCTTCAGAGATTTTTTTAGAGACGAATGATTTTTATCTGAAACAAAACGAAGAAAGTCTTCCTAGGATATTTCACACTTTCCTCGATCACGTATACGTCGTCTCTTGTCGTTGTTTTTCCCTTCCAACCTCACTTGCCGTTACATTTTAGACTAATGGATCCACTTTGTTTCTTCGCCTTGATGATACGATTGACTGTTGAAAGGCTGACACCAACAATATCTTCGATCTCTATGTAAGGCTCGTCAGTGTGTTTATGCTGTACCATTTAAAGAAGTTGCAAAAAGACAAAGTGGTAGTCGAGTGAAAGAACAACAACACGTGCGTAGATGAAAGAAGAGAGGTTTGTTGTAAAGAGAATAAACTACGGCAAGAGAAGGAATCTGGTGGCAGGCTAGTAATTTCCCAAGCAAGTCACAGGTATCGCCTGTGCTTACTATACATTGCTACTAACAGGATACCCCATACTTTCAGCCTTGGGCCACATCTAAGCCGAATTAGAAAATTAACTATACATGGCGGCTAATATAGTCAGTCCACATAGGCGACAGAGAGTAAAACACTACGCCTTCTTGGTCTCACACTCTCAGCGGACCTCATGTAGAATGACTATATCGAATTCATTGCTAAAATCCGCTGCTATGAAAATTGGTTCTCTATGCAGGTCCCGGAAGTTTTTTCCGTCTGAATCTATCCTGCACATATATAAATCTACCATCCGCCCATGTATTGAATACTGCTGCCACATCTGGTCGGGTGCACCTGCTATTCTCCTCGGGGTTCTTGACAAAATAAAACATTCCCGACTGTGGAATTCCCTTCCACATGATTGCTTCCCCGACCGCTACAATCTCCAGGAGTTTAAATGTAAGGTTAATAGACACCTTCTAACACACTAACTCGCATCCACTCACTCAAACACTCTTCCCATCTTCCCATCCCTCGGCCTCGGTATCCTTATCACCCTCCTTCTGATATTTCCTATATCTAACCACTCTTTCTCTTCACCTCCCCCTATGTAATCCTCTGCACAATACTGGCAGTGGAAAGCCTTGCTTGGTGTGGAATGATGAAAAAAAATTCTACATTATCTTTCAATCTCTGTAACTCATAATCGCTTTTCTGCGGATTAAAGGATGCATTCCAAAGCTTAGTAAAGTATTGAGAGACAGAAAAATTTCACGAGTATTAGGCTGTTATGTGATATCTGTCCTTCTTTATGGCAAAAAATGATGGACAATCTTCTCAAAGATGAAGAAGAGATTTGAAGCAACAGAAATGTGGTTCTACAGAAGGATGCGGAGGATAACATGAACAGAACATGTGAGCAACGACAAGGTTTTAGAGAGGATGCAAATGAAAAGGAACATCATACTTAGCATCAGGAAGAGACAGCTGAGCTTTCTATGACATATAATGAGGAAGAAGGATTTGGAGAATCTAATACTCAGAGGGCAGATAGAATGAGAAACAAGGGAAAACAGCGCGAGATATGTTTGATGGGTTTGAGCAAGTCGATGGCGGAACAGACTTTGGGAGGGATACTCATAGGAAAATTGATAAGAGCGACAAGGGACAGTGTTGGTTGGTTGTTTTTGTTGGTTGGTTGTTTTTGTTTTATGGCATATCAACCTCGGCGGGTCATTTATTGCCAACTAATTTTTTATTTATTTATTTATTGCTGGTAATACCTTTTTCTTTCAACAATTTATTGTTGTTTTTATATAAGTTTTTGTGTCTAGTAATACTTTTTCTTTTCGTGTATCAAGATTCATTGGGATTTGTTTTTTTTTAAGGGCAGGCTCCCCAAGTCCTACCCTGTTACTTAACCCATAACTGGAGGAAAGGGACGGATTAATACCTTTCCCAAGAGTACTAGTGCTTAAGTGAATGCAGGGTATTCAACTGGAATTCGAACTCGGCTCAACGATTTCTCTTTCCGAGCCGATATCCACTGCACCACAACGCAGTGGCTCTTAGCACGCTTTCTCCTGTTACCCTACCCAGACCCCGCTCTGCAATCCTCCTGGTCAGGCCTGTAAAGTATGTTACACGCTGCTTTCCCCTAACTCTCTTTCCCTCTATCTGACCTGTGAGTATCTGATTTTCCAAGCCCCCCTTTCTCACTGCATGCCTAGGAAACTTTAACTGTCTTTTCCTGATGCTCAGTATTAATTTTCTTTTCTTATCCTTTCCAATACCTCATCATTGCTCACGTGCTCGATCGCTGATATCCGCAGCATCCGTCTGTAGAACCACATTTCAGTTGCTTCAAGCTTTTTCTTCATCGTTGATGAGATTATCTAGTATTCACTGCCATATTGAAGAACAGACATCACACTGCAATCTAGTACTTTCTTCTGGGTTTCTAGCAAAATGTTTCTCTCTCTCAATACTCTACTCAGCTTCTAGAATGCGTCCTTCGCCATTCCAATTCGCCTTTGGATCTCAGCGTTGCACTTTCCGTCTTCTTTGAACACTTCCTAGGTAATTATCTATATTTTTGTTTCACTTTGGATCTATATTGAACTTGAGACTCAAAAAATATTTAATACATACACTATTCTCTGTTCCAATGTATTAGACGCCCTTCAAATAATCTGGAAGTAGATTTTGATAGAGACTCCAAAAAATATTAACAGGACAGAAAATTCTCTTTTATCCGAATGTTTGTATGTCTGCCGACAAAATACTATTCGAAAAAATTCGTTGTGTTTTCATATGTCTGACAACGAGTTACCTTCTCTTCCATATAATTTACTTTCTTCTTTTCTTCTTGACGTTTGCCTTCTAAATCAATTTTGCACTCTGCTATTCCCGCTGGCGATTACAGCTTTCTTTAGCCGGCTGTCACTCAATATAAACATGAATATCTTTAGTAGAATGTTTTGTAGAGCCCCACCCTTTGATGGATGATACAATTCTGTGAAACTAACTTCTCTAAATATCATTGTCTTTATTGATATATAAAGAGTAGTTACACGAAAGCTATCTATCTATCTATCTATCTATCTATCTATCTATAGATTACTCACTATCTCAGAATATTCATATCTATCTATCTATCTATCTATCTATCTATCTATCTATCTATCTATCTATCTATACATACATATATATCTGTTCATCATTACTTCAACATATCCATATATATCTAGACCTAAATAGATATGTTCATCACTACTTTAACCTCTCCGTATCTATCTATCTATCTATCTATCTATCTATCTATCTATCTATCTATCTATCTATCTATCTGTTTATGATTACCTCAGCATATCCATATATATCCACCCCTCTCTATATATATAACATATCACTCAATAAATCCTGGGTCTGAACAACTTTCTGGATCTGAACAACTTTCAGGAAAACTTTGACTTTATTCATCAACAAAGTCTTATTTTAGGGTGATACACTGATTTCAACGCTTCTTTAACAATTCGATGCCAATTTTTGTTTTTAGAAGAATTTATCTTTGGCTTCAAAATACACTTCAGTTTCCAATATCACTTCTTCATTGGAGCCAATCTCTTTCCCTGGAGAATTCATTTGAGGTCTGCGAACAGCCAGTAGTTGCTGGGGCCGGATCTACAGAACAGGGTGGATGCAAAAGCAATTCGAAGTGCAATTCATGTAGTTTTGTCCTCGTTGCGATCTACTTCATCTTCTTCATTTGTGGCCTTTTTTGTCAATTTCTTCCTTCAAACACACCAATAATGCGATATGGTATTTTCGCTATTGATGGTTCTTCCTTTCTCAAGGTAATTCCTTACGTATCCCAAAATACGGATGCCAAAACCTTGCCTGTTGATGCTTGCGTCTTTGGTCACTTTGGACGGCTTTCACCTGCTGCTGTACACTCAGCTGACTGCCGATGTGACTCCGGAGTCAAATGGTATGATCCATGTTTCATCTATTGGCACATATTTACGCAAAAACTAATTCATGTGCGTTGAAACAGTTGCGAACAACGCTGTGAATCATCGACGCGTTGTTCTTTTTGATCGACTGTGAGCAAACGCGGCACTCTAAACAAAGCTTTCTTATTGATAAATATCCTTGCAAAATGGTGAATACACTGCCTTCTGATATGTTCAACTCCTCTGCTATTTCACGTAACTTTAATTTACGATCGGCCAAAATGAGTTTGAGGATTGTTTGGGTGCTTTTCGGGACAACTGCTGATTTTGGGCGACCTGAGCGTTCAGCATCATTTGTGTCTGTACGACCGCGTTTAAAGTCAGCATACCACATCTTAACCGATGGATCAGAGTCCGAATAACAATTATCAAGCCATTGTTTTGGTTGAACCGTATTTTTCCCATTTGAAACAATGCTCAACACTCAAAATTCAGATTTCCTATTATTTTGAAAATTTGCTACAGTAGTTTCATTTAAATAACTCTAATTTGTAGATTAATTTGTTCCCAACTTAGTCATCTCGTTTTCAGTCTGTATATATGAATCTATCTCATTTTTCTTTTCTCTCTGTCTCCCTATTAATCTCCATTTTTCAGTCTATTCATTATCTATATATTTAAATTTTATGTATTAGTCTGTAGGTAGTTACGTATAAATTAGGACATATTGATTCTCTAGACGAGCCAGTCAAAGTATTATCGGCCTTTTTATCTTCGTTCGTCCGACAAAAGTGGAACTGGCCCATCATTAAAATTATATCTTCCAATAAAAAACTGCACAGAGAAATAGGAAACAATAGCAGCGTTTAAACACGAGATTCAGTTAGTCAGTCAAGTTCCATACGTGATACACGCTTGGGTGATCATATCTCGAAAGAGACATGACTGAATGAGCAGAAGATAATCCCGCGTAGGTTGCCATTAATTTCTGCGGTAGGTTGGTTGCCAGCCAAAGCTATAGAACCCAATCTGTCCTGTTATTTAACCCATAACTGGAGGGAAGAGACGGATTAATATCTTTCTCAACGGCATTTGTGCGTAAGAGCATGCAAGGAATTCAACTGGAATTAGTAGACTGTAAAAACGAATCTGATACACAAACATCACATTCTACAAATACATGCTACAGTCCTATATGGTGCAGAATCGTGGGTCATGTATCACACCATCTTCATTTACTCATGCGTGTTCATCTATAATTTTTCCAAACACAGTGAATGTTCTGACTCAGTTAATACTATACAACTATGATTTTATACTAAGTCAGATTTTACGTTAGTAGGCGTCAATTCGGTGAGGGAACACTATCTTCTTTTTGAAGGCTCAGACTCGGTTAACTGTCTACCAATGACACAGCTATAAGCACACTGTAGATAAACGCTCATCTGACGTTTAATGGTTTTCATTGCGAAAAGTCTTGTTTTTTTTTTGTTTTTTGTTTTTTTTCACAAGAACTCCACTCCCCTACAGAAATCGTTTATCACAAGTGGGACATACTGAATAAAAACGTTCTTCTTCCGCCCTTATCTCCGGAAGGGGTCGCTGAGGTGACGACGTGTTGAGCTCTCCAAAATTATCTTCATTCTATTACAGTCGTGCGCCAGAGCCGGAGTCTCTCCAAATAGTTTCTTGGTGTGCTCATCATGTGGCGTTTCTAGAACGATTTAATCTAACTGAGCCTATCCCTCTCCAGGTTTAAACTATGATATAAATATATCCATGATATGTTTATATGATAAATATAAACATTTTAACTTGCCTAATTTATTATTTGTCTCCCACATGGTTTTTAAACTAATGTTCCCTTATACAAGGCTTAAGAGTCCCTGAAGGTAGACGGTTAGTGAAGGCCATTGTTGTCTAAGTAGTAAGACTAAGCGTCGAAGTTTATGCAGATACCTGGGAAATAAAACGGTTAAAAAAGTTTTGAAGAGTTTCGGATTTTAGTGACCGGGAATGTATTTACCCGGGATTCTGTTCAACGAAGCAAAAGTTTTTTGTGCGGAAGTTACCCGAGTTAAATTTGATTCTTACTAAACGGATACGAATAGAATGGGTGTAGTTCGCTTCTATGCGTGCGGTTTGTTATTGCTATCACAATGTTTCGGCCGCCAGTTTTCCAGTCTTCATTAGGTGATTGTCGATCTGACTGACATTCAGGGCATTTCTCACTGAACACTCTTCTAGTTCTGATTTAGTATAGCTCAGTTATTCCTAGAACTGTTTCAAGTTCAAGAGCACATTGTCAGGTCAAAGCACTGAACTCGCATTATTACTCTTACAAAATACGCCAAATTGTTTTTAATCCGATCGTTCTTGTGTGTGTTGATCCGGATAACAAGCAGCGAAATTTAAACTAAACAATTTATTCAATTTACAGAGTCAGAGTGATACAATTTTGCTGCCCATGTCAATGAATATCACATCTTGTTCTCTTAAAAAGAGTAGTCAACCAACAAAATTGTTTAACTATATTTGCCATTTTTCGATGGTAATGCACAAACCTCATATTAGGAATTATAGCATATTTTACATACACGAATACTTATACAACTCTAGCAAAAATACGATTAAAATATTCTTGGTGTCGGGAATGCCAGGCAGACAAAAGTTTCTGTTGGACTAAACTTCACTTTTGCCTGCAAGTAAAGTTGTTAGCAAAGTACTTTCAGGAGAGGGGTATTCTTTCCTTTCCCGTCAGTCACTTAAGTGTCATACGTGATACACGCTTGGGCAATCATACCTCGAAAGAAAACTTGATTAGCTGGACAGAAGATTTTTTCTGTAGTAGGTTGTCATTACTTTCTGCGGTAGACCAAGGATATAGAACCCAATCTGTCCTGCTATTTAACCCATAACTGGAGGGATAAACTACTGATTATTACCGTTCGAAAGCTTATTTGCTCGTGAGTGAATGCAGTAAATTCAACTGTAATTCGAAATCGATTCTCTTCGGTCCGAGTCGATCGGTCCGAGTTCTCGGTCCGAGTCGATATCCACTGCACCACAACATTTGTTTTTCTCATCTCAATGGCCATTATATAACAAGTTTCGTCCGTTCAACGCTCAAACATTTTTCAGATGATATACATTGAACCGAGACATATATATAGGTAGATTGTTCTAATTCCACAGTACCGCATCTCATAGTATCCGTTAATTCCTGTTAGTAATTCAACTCTTCTAATCTTTGTTCCTTCGAATGAACTCACAATTCTTTGGGTCAAGTCAATTTTTGGATTACTTAACCAATGTATTTACCCACTCGGCCACGTGTAACCAAGGAAAGATGTTTAAAATTACGGGTGTTTTCATATGTGTATTTGTAAAGATAAAGTTGCCTTCTAACTTTATTCAAATTATTTTACCGTGATATTTTTATTTATATAAAGAATGCGATGGATAAATTGTTGTCTAATGAAAATACCAATGACATCTCATTTTTCAGATATTTTAAAGAAAATTTAATAAAAAATATCCTGAAATACTAAAGAGTATATTTATTCAATGCAACTGCTATTGGCTTCAGTTACGGCCTCCAAACGACTTAGGAATCTCCTGTATCTCTTCTGGATAATCTCCTTTAAGTTGGTAAATGCTGCCATGATCCTTGTCTTCAGTACATCTTTGGTGTTAACAAGGAGTTCTGTTGGTCTCTCACACAACCGCAACTCATAAAGGGGTTGAATTCTTGAGAGTTAGATGGCTAGAAGAAAGAGATGATGTTGTCGCAGAAATTGCCGGATAGCCATGACTGGGTTCTCTTACTTGTATGAATAGAGCAAATCCTGTTGTCATACAAAGGGTCTTCCATCAACCATCTTCTTGACCCTTGTAACCACTAGCTCCTCAAGACACTTGATGTAGGCCCCTGCGTTAAGTCTGAGGCCTTCAACAACAAATTCGGGAGTTCTTATCAGAACGATCAGTAGCTGTGCTACCGGACATTCGTAATCACCATTAGATTCATCTCACTCTTATTGAATCCCCTGGACTGTCCTAATATTGGCACTCAGTCGTTCTTGTTCCTATTAGAGCTTCATGCGCGAATGCCGAGAATGTCGTTTCTAAATTTTTTATTTCCGTTATGATAGTCTTTTCCTCACTGACAGTGCCCAACTGATCCTACTACATTCTGCAGTCGCAAAATTAAAAAGAAAAAACGCGCATACGCGAAATTAAAAATATAAAATGACGACAATTTACCCACGTAGATCTATCTATATATATATATAGTGTAATGGTTGTTACAATATTTTTATAAATTCATAGTATCACTACACAAAAATTTCCATTTTCTAAAAAATCACCTAACGATGAAGCCAACAACATAATGGGCTGGCTTCGAAACATGACAATTTTTGTGTAGTGATACTATGAATTTATAAAAACATTGTAACAACCATTACAGTATAACGCTCTACATTTGTATCGAGCACTCTTTATAAAAGTAAATGCATGAACAAAAGGTTAATAAACCTACGATTTCAACAACTTAGTTACAACTATATATATATATATATATATATATATATATGTATGCATGCATGCATGCATATATGTATGCATGCACATAAGTGCTTATGCGTCCCTGAACTTCGTTTTTTTCTTTCATTTCTCATAAAAATGTTTTATATGATTAAAAAAAGATATTTTAGTTTTCATAAAATGTCCTTTGAAAAATAATATTCATACTTGAAATTTATTTTATTTATATTGGGTTTTCGCTCAACTATGAACGTCCGATACTGTATTCTTTTATTTATATTGTTTAATTTACTTTTAGCTTTATGTTCACATAACAATATTAGTCTATGAATATAGATGTTGAAAATGCGTTATACTCATAAATTCGATCAGGTATTAAAACATTTGCTTTTTCCGCTTCAAGTTTTATTTTATTTTCGTCCATCTTCTTTTAGTTCATTTATTAAGAAATTGATGTTTCTTATATATTTAAAAGTAACGCGACGTAAGTATGATCTGTTGAATGTCTGAAAAAAAATGTTTTCCTCTCTTCTTTTTTCAGCTCTGACAGAGATATATATTCTAGTTTATATATTAACCGAGGATTTAATAAATTTATTTTCATGCAATGACAAGCATCCAACAAAAATAAATAAATAAACAAACAAAATCAAAACATTCCCACCAGGGAAATTGACATGAGCTATCTTGGTAATATTACTTCAAAACATTTCTAACTTGAATCGATGTAATACAGCTTACTTTAAAGAAAAGAGCACGGGGTTCTTCTCTTCGAAGATACAAGGACGAAATTAACTGGTCTTGAGCCCAAATTGTTTGAAACAGAAGCATATATATATATATATATATATATATATATATATATATATATATATGGCATTTGATACATAATATTTTTATACATTAAGCACAATTTTTGTGGAAAGATGTATAATAAATTATCAACGCGCTATATTCACCTCGATATAGAGCTTTTAATTAAAGAATTATTGCCAAAATACTTTTTAAAACTACTGAAAAAACAGCAATTTTATCGTTAAACATTATCACAACTCAACCATATATATATATATATATATATATATATATATATATGATTTACAATCCGGAAAGAATTTAAAAAAATGTTTCGAAATCGGCATAATTTAGTGTTGCTTTCGAATTCTAAGGAGATAAATTGATGTAAATTTCAACCCACCACCAAAAAATACATCTACAAAGCGAACCATCCACATAAGCTACAGGCTTTCTACAAAACTGTGATATGCACAGCAAATTTGTAAATATATATAGTCATCCGCATACAGTCTTTTTTTTTTGCTGTATTACGGCTCATTATTACGGTTAGGATTGATACCCGACCGATTTGACATCCGTCAGAGATTCTATCTCTAAGCTCTCGGTGTACGGTGGAGAAAAGCAAATTATAGCGTGTTATATAAATAATGTATACAAGCGCCAGTAGCCAAGAGTTTTCAGTCCATTGCTGGAGAAGGATTAGTAAATAGCGGTGAATAACTACTGTTGTTAAAGCCTAACATTTCTCCAGAGTGCGGGGTTAGGGATCACTCATAATTTAACTGAGAACTAACGTTACTTGAAAAATTATCATCATAACGATGTCCGGTTGCGTTCGTATGGTTTTTGCTCAATTGACTAACAGACCAGTTCACTGGCGATGTCATGTGCTAAAAAACTATGTCACTGAACTGCGGCGTGTCGTGGGAGGGGAGATGGTATATTACAACAGCAAAATAATAATCATATTATAAATTTGCTTGTCCCTTCCATCGTTGATTCACACGGACCTTACGCCCTGACCATACATCATACCGCAGGCAAGACAAAATAAATACCAGAGACGCTACTTGCTTTCAAATTAAAAAAGAAAATTAATTCAATAGAGAAGATAATTGTTTAATGCTTGCTAGTATTTCATATAAAATGGACTGTTCCGTTTTGAACACGTGAGAAAAGAAAAGACATGTCAGAGACGTTATTTGGTTTCAATCAGAAAATGAAAGAAAGCTGAAAAACCAGAAGTGTTTAACGTCCGCGGAAGTGAAATGTAAAAAAGTGTCAACTTCATTTTTTTTATTTGTACCTCCTTACGTCTTAAGATAACGACGCGTGTTCATATTTATGATTGCCATTGCAGTATTTTGTTAGAGTTGCTAAGCTCATTTTTCAACAGTTCAATAGGATGATTTCCATTTATTGTTGCAGAACTCGCCATCAGTATATTCAATGGTTAACTGAAGAATTAATATTCATCAGGAATTTAAAATAAAAAATCGTGAACATTTCATGGGTTAAACTACTACTACTACTACAATTAATAATAATAATAATAATAATAATAATAATAATAATAATAATGTGAATCCAAAATGCAGGTTCTGTGACAAATATCAAGAAAAAAATAGACCATCTAATCTCACGATGTTCCGTACTTGCCCCAAATGAATATAAAAATCGTTACGATAGAGTGGAGCAATATTTACACTGTACAATATGCAAATAGTTTGAAAACTATGTAAACAAACACTTGTATGAACATCACCCAGCACCGGTTACAAAAATAGAAGACATCAATCCTATGGGATTACACCATCTACACAGACAGGAAGATTGAAGCAAATAGGTCGGACATAATTGTCAAAAGCCGAAAATAAAAAAAAAATTACCTACTAATTGATATGGCTTGTCCAGCAGATTGCAACATAAGAATTAAGGAATTTGAAAAACTAACAAAATATTAAGACCTGGAAATTGAAATAGAAAAAATGTGGAAATTGAATACAAGAATATTACCAGTGATAGTAGGTACACTTGGAATGATAGAAAATGGAATAAACACACATTGAAAAATCCCTGGAAACCCCAGCTTAATAGATACACAAAAAATGTTTTATCTAAAGCCCACACACTAAGGTGAACTTTGTCTCTGTAAGGCTAGGGATGTTATGGGAGATAGAAAAGACATGAAATGTAGACATAACAACACACCAATTTTGTTTAGGTCTTTCCGCAGACTTGGTAGGTAGTGTGACCATAGCAGAAATAGAATTATGATGAAAATGATATATAGACCATCCTGCGTCAGGTTCCACAGAATTAGCACACGGTGGATATATACTCGACATAATACAGCGGGACAAAATCAGCACTGAGAAATCTGTAAGTTTTGTGGAAAAAAAATGTAAGAAATTGCTATGGACATCATCCAGACACGGACCTGAAAATATCTTATGGAACTTTTAAATACACACACAAAATCGAAAAAGACCATAAAAAGAATGTTCTTCTTACTGACATGACAGTGTCTGTAATATATCTTCGAAGATCTTCAAGAATCCATCAAAATACATTGAATTTAAAATGGACATCTAAAAATGTCCCACAAGGACGTCAAGAATTCCAGGTGTAGATGGAGGCCTCAAATAGAAAAATATACATTTTTGAAGAAAACATTATTCTCAGCAAAACTTTTTGAATATCAAAACTAGAAGACATTTTTAGTTTTCTAAAATAAAAAAAAAATAAAAACAAATTTTTATTAAAATCTGACTAAATCAACCTTCTCACTATGACTGAACATTAAAATAAACCTTAAAACCCGACCTTTTGGCATTAAATAACCCACATAGGTTGATATGCCATTAAACAAAAATCAACCTATCCTTTCTTCAACAACATATGTTTTTTCTCACGGTAACCGCCTGCGCACTATCGCCGGTTCAACCTAACATGATGTGTTATTATTTTAAAAAGATGCCTAAAAATACTGGAAGTGTCTAGGTGCGAGTAATCATGTGCTGAGGAAAGTACTGTACCATTAAAGCTATGGGTATGGTCTGAGAAATCACTATCACCGACACATCTAAACATCAGAGAGATTCTCAGTCCGAATAAAAATGATAATAATACAATTTGAAGTTTGTAATATTGGATAGATGTTAAATGATTTTTACCAACGTAATTGCTTAGAGCTAGGTCAGTTTTGTGTTTGGCACTAAATCAAACATGAAATTCTGTTTTTGCAGGGAATGTCAAATGACGATTGAACTAAAAAGAATGTTGACAAATATAGTTTACTAGGGAAAATGATTTTTCAATGCGACGTTCTTTTTCATTAAAATGACTTGTTCTTAAAAGAATGTAATTGAATCGGAACCGGCAAATTCCGCCTCAGGAGATACATTATCTTATTGAATTAGTGTTGTACACTTGCCAATGAAGCAGTCACCTATTCGCCGATTTTGAAACAACAGAATGAAAACAAAAATTCATTTTTAGAATGCAAAGCGACGATCCACCAAATGTACGAAAATCATTTTAATTCTGTTTTATAATTTTTTCACCTTAAGCAAGGCAATAAAGTCACTAAAATGTATGAATTTACTGAGTGTAAAACGGAAGTTAATGATTGAAAATAGATTACGTTCACATTGTCATAAATAACCTTGTCAAAGGTATAGATCTGTTTCTTTTCCATCAATCAGTAAAATAGCAGAGCAGACTGGATTATGTAGCCTTGAGTGGCAATTTTAAATTCCAGCCAGTAGAAGGCTAGTCTGCGTCATGCTATCTTGCCTTAGATACTTCATCTAGAGCCATAGTTGTACCTCACATGGTACCGCTTCTTCCCAAATGGGTTACGGTGATCGATATATACACGGTGATGTAAATAATAGAAATTGTGTCACACAATAATTGTTATATATAAATACACATTTTATATATAAAATGTAACAATTATTATTGGACAGAATTTATGTTATATTAGCATGCATATATACCAATTTTTATTTAATGTTTTTCGTAATAGCAGGACGGAACACACACACACACACGTATATATATATATGTATACACAAAATTTTACGAAATCTATTACAAAATGGATTAACTCTGACATTTTTAGCTTAATTGTTTGAACATAACTTTATTTATATAACAAGAATATTTCAGAGAGTAAGCAAGTACTTTTGTTTGAAATCAGATAAAGGTAAGTTTTAATTTAAAAAATTGACTTCAGTAACGTGTCAGCGACTTATATTTTATTTTTGCCAGATTTTTAAAACAGAAAATGTAGCTAATGTTTACGTAAATGTGTCGCTCAATCAAAAAAATGGCGGTACGTTTAAAGTTTTTTTTTAATCTGAAAAATTGTAGATTCCAATCAATATAATTTCGGTTTAAAATACGCCAGTGTATTTTGCTTACTGGAATTACTAAATTTAATCTCTTGACTTTCAATTAAAGCTAATTTTAAAGCTAAAATATAACTTATTTATTTTAAAAATTTCATTTTAAAATCAGGCATCTAAAATTTATACTTAAAAGTGGGACTACCTATATAAATTATAGTCTATCTATCTATCTAGAGAGAGAGAGAGAGAAAGAGAGAGAGAGAGAGAAATTCAAATCTACCATGAAAAAATACGATCCATATTGAATAACTTTTACAATTATATTAGTTATATATTCTGCATGAGCAAACAATGATTCAACAGGAACTATAGTGACGCATGTATGAAAGAATGCAGTCATTTTCAAATCAATAATTAGAAAAACATATCACGACAAAACAAGCACAAAACAGGAAATATTTTATCAGAATGATTACCTCTGTTTTACGACATTTTCTGTCATTAAGTTAGTCAAGTTTATTCAATCGAGTAAATCCAGTAACCCTTTTCGCTCCCATGTTCATGGAATATCACATTTTCCCACTTAATGAAGAGCAGGATACGTGATATAAGATTTCGATGTGATTTGCATAGATTTTTTTTATCAAAATTAAAAATTTAAATCGATATGAATTCTAAACATTTATTTTTTAATCATTTAACCCCAATAGAAGCGGGATCGCCAATAGTACGCAGTGGGTGGTTACAGTGAGAGAAAAGACTAGGTACAGGGGATATTGAAGAAGGGTTAAAAGTTGAACGAGAGTCCAAAAGATACACTATAGCAATTGACGTCGCATTTAAATTTTTGAATATTGTAACTATCAGGGAATCAAGTAAACAAAAGGGAGTTTCACAGCTGGGAAGTGCGAGAAAAGAATCTATTCGTGTAGAAGTGGTAAAAGGTTCAACGGTAAAAGGAACGGACCTAAATACAATTCTAGTTCACGTGGAAAAAAGCTCATCATTTAAAAATTAAAATTTTGATTCTTTTAGAGGTTGGGTAAAGAATGTATCTTACTCTAGGTAAATGCAATAGTTTATATATTATTTTAAGAATCTTTTACTTGTTTCAAACTTTATGCAGGCGTTCAGAGTATATTCAATATTTATTTTAGTGCTTAAAATATTATTACAATTTTATAAATTTAAATATTTTAATAATTTTGCTAATTAAAATAATGCATGTTTCTTTGTAATAATCTGAGTATAATAATTTCAACAATTTACATATTATGCTTGTAATTATTTGAATATAACGATTTTCAGCTATTGTCTATTCAATACAAGACCAAAGAGCCACTCAATGTAGTTGATAACAGAATGGGGTGTGCTATGTACATCAGAGTATAGTGTAAGAAGTGACGATTATAAACATATTTAGGGTAGATAATGATTGACCCTGAACTGTTATGTAATATTTGTCCTTCTGTATGACAGCGAATGCTGGAAAATCTCCTCAAACAAGAACAGACTCTCAGTAACAGAAATGTGTTTCTACAGAAGGATGCTGAGGATAACATAGATCGGTGATGTAAGCAATGAGAAGGATTTGGAGGGGAAGCAGACGCGAAAAACAACTTATTTCATGAAGAGACAGCTGAGGTTTTGGGACATGTAATGAGGAAGAAGGGCTTCGAGAATCTAATACTCACACGACGAAGAGAGGGAAAATAAGACAGTCGAAAGCAACATGAGATATATTTTATGGGCTTGAGCAAGTGGAGGGCAAAGCAGGGTTTGTGAGAGATGCCTAGAGGAAGAGTGACAAGAGATATAGGTAAGTGGGAGTCTATGATCGCCCATGTCCTAAAGGGACATGACACATAAAGAATATTGATCATTGGCTTTAAAAGGTTACGATTATATATTTTACGGAAATTGCAGTTATGTTTTA
Organism: Ascarosepion bandense; assembly: GCA_037127315.1. Taxonomy (NCBI): domain Eukaryota; kingdom Metazoa; phylum Mollusca; class Cephalopoda; order Sepiida; family Sepiidae; genus Ascarosepion; species Ascarosepion bandense. The sequence continues at coordinate 4,954,385 of JBBBDQ010001568.1, forward strand.
CCATTGAGATAATAAAATTCTTAACTTTTGCATTAAGATCATAAAAATTAGTATCTAAAATATCGTCGGAACGGTGTTTATTTAATTCAAAGCTCAAGAGCCACTCAAGATAGTGTTCTGTGCATACATTCTCATTGCGAAAATGAGTGGAGGTACCTAAAGAAAACTCCAGTAAAAAGAGGAGCCCAAAATACCAACTACCGTTACGAAAATTAAGCAAGTATATACAGTTGAACCCATGGGAAATGTTCTAACAAAGTGTGACACTGAGATCCGAAGACTTATTGGCATGGCCAAAGATGCATTCCAGGCGCTGAGTAGAATATTGAGAAACAGGAAAATTTTGCTGAAAACAAAGAAACACACAGAATATTGTATGATGCAAACTTCAAATTGTATTATTATCATTTATTATTCGGACTGAGAACCTTTCTGATGTTTAAATGCTTCGGTGATGGTGATTTCTCAGCTCATATCCATGGCGTAATGGTACAGTACTTTTCTTCAGCATATGAGTACTGGCACTTCGACACTTTCAATATTTTCAGGCATCTTTTTAAAATCATAACACGCCATGTTAGGTGGGACTGTCACTAGTGCGCAGGAGGTTACCCTGAGAAATAAGATTGTTGTAAGGGTGTACTAGGAGGAGCATATTTTGAGGATATGCAAAATATTCACTCGAAACTTAAGATCTTAATCCTTTGGAAACATCTCCGGCTTCATTCGACTTCAAAGTATAAGGATGGAATTGATTTTTATAGATGGTTTTCAGCAAATAATATCTGAATTGCAAAGTAGCCTAGATATACACATTCCTCTTCTTCTATGTGGCTTTCGGAACGTAGGCGATCATGGCCCTCCACGTCTCCCTATCCCTAGTGGCTCTTAGCACACTTTCTCCTGTTACACCACGCAACCCCCGTTCTGTCATCCATCTGCTCAGGCCCTTTAAATATCTGATCAACTACTTTTCCCTGTCTCTTTTTTCCTGTATGTGGCCTGCTAGTATTAGGTTCTCCAAGCCCTCTTTCTTCATTGTATGTCATAGGAACTTTAGCTGTCTTTTCCTGATGTTCAGTATTAATTTCCTTTTCGCTTGCATCCTTTCCAAAACCTTATCATTGCTAACATTCTCGATCCATAATATCCGCATTATCCCTCTGTAGAATCACATTTTAGCTGCTTCAAGTTTTTCCTTCATCTTTGATGATATTCTCCAGCATTCACTGCCATATTGTAGAACTGACATCACATAGCAATCTCTTCTTTGTTTCTAGCAAAGTTTTTTTCTGTCTCTAAATACTTTACTCAGCTTCTGAAACGCATCCTTTGTCATGCCAATTCGCGTTCGAAACTCTGTGTCACACTTTCCGTCTTGTTAGAACACTTCCCAGTAATTTAAATTTCTGTACCTGCTTGATTTTAGTATCCTCTTCCTGTATTTGGCATTTTGGGCTGCTCTTTTTGTTGATAACCATACATTCGGTTTTCTTGCAGTTTAATTATAGTCCTTCCTTGTCACTCGCTTCAGCTACATTCTATAGGCGGTCTTATTGGGACAGTCCAATAGCATAACATTAATTCAAACTTTTTAATTGCCTTTTTACACAATGGAATCAAATTCCATTTTTCATGAAATTTTCGTTTTTGAATAATAGTTTCCCGTGTCGAACGCCATTACAATGCTTCCGAAAGAAGATGTAAACGACATGTGATCGTGAATTGCTCCCTAGGGATGAATAAAAAGTCATCACTTGTGTGATAGCGTCAGATAATTGAAATTTCGTCTAGACAGGTCTTACGCTCCTTGATGGTATTGTTAAAAAACTGGGCGAATAAAGTCTCATCTGCAAAATGACAACGTGCCAAAACACGAACGCCCTGGCGGCCATAACAGTTCCGTCGTAATGTCTTTGTTGAATGTTGAATGTTTGAACAATGCTTTTATTTTAGTTCCTTTATCTCTTACGCTATCTCTTTTTCTCTATGTCTATTCATTTCGCTCTATCATATCATGAAAATGGCATAATTTGATTTGTATTATCGACTTACATAATTTTTGTTTCACTCGCCGACTTCCTACCAGAAGGATTTTGAAAAACAAATTTCAGTTACTTGCTAAGATGATGATTTTTAATTTTCAGTTTCCTGCTCGGATGAAATTAGTTATTTTTGATACGATGATTCTTTTTCTTATTTTTTAATTTTTCAATCCCCTGCTACAACGAAGTTCTTTCAATTTTCAGTTTTCTCAGTTCTCTGCTAAAATGATGTCTTTTTTAAATTTTCGGTTTCCTGCTACGACGATATTTATTGTCTGCTACGACGAATTTTTTAAAAATTTAATTTAATATTATGAGAATGTTATAAGTTTTAGTTTAATGCTACTATGTTTTTTTTTAATTTTGAGATTCCTGGTGCGAGCATGATTTTAAGTTTCATTTTCGTTTATAAGGATGCTTTTTAATTTTCAGTTTCTAACCAAAAGTTGTTCTTTTATTTTTACTTTCATGTTACGAGGGCATTTTTATTTTTATTTATTTATTTATTTTTCGTTTCTTGCTACGAGAATATTGCTCAAGTTTTAGTTTTATGGGATGTGGATTTCTTTTCATTTTCACTTTCTCGCTAGGAGATTTTATTTTAGATTTTCTTTTTCCAGCTATGAGGAAGGTTTTAATTTTCAGTTTCATTTTACACTCATATTTTACAATTTTCAGTTTCATTTTACGCTGTTATTTTGCAATTTTCTGTTTTATTTTACGCTGATATTTTACAATTTTCTGTTTTCATTCTACGCTGATATTTTATATTTTTCAGTTTCATTCTACACTCATATTTTACAATTTTCAGTTTTCATTCTACACTGACATTTTATAATTTTCAGTTTCATTCTACGCTCATATTTTACAATTTTCAGTTTTCATTCTACGCTGGCAATTTATAATTTGCAGTTTCATTCAACGCGGATATTTTTCAATTTTCAGTTTCATTCTACGCTGAAATTTTATTATTTTCAGTTTCATTCTACGCTCATATTTTACAGTTTTCAGTTTCATTATACGCTCATAGTTTACAATTTTCAATTTCACTCTATGCTGATATTTTACAATTTTCCTTTTTATTCTACCCTGATATTTTACAATTTTCAGTTTCATTATACGCTGATATTTGACAATTTTCAATTTCACTCTATGCTGATATTTTACAATTTTCATTTTTATTCTACCCTGATATTTGACAATTTTCAATTTCACTCTATGCTGATTTTTTACAATTTTCATTTTTATTCAACCCTGATATTTTACAATTTTCAGCTTCATTATACGCTGATATTTGACAATTTTCAATTTCACTATATGCTGATATTTTACAATTTTCATTTTTATTCTACCCTGATATTTTACAATTTTCAGTTTCATTATACGCTGATATTTGACAATTTTCAATTTCACTCTATGCTGATATTTTACAAACGCTTTTAAGCGTATTCAACAATTTATAGCTATAGCATACGGATTTAAGAATAAAGAAAAACTGCAAACTTGCTGAATGTTTACTTTTCAGTTTGCTAACGTTATAATTAAATATATTTAACATTTAACTATAAAAAATAAGAAAACTTGTTCTAGAAATATTGATAAAATTCTAGAAGGATCGAGGAAGTTCGAGAATGTCCCAGAAAGTTCTAGAAGGCTCAAGAATTCATAGTACTACTATACTTGTGTACGGTTTTAGAAGTTTCGTGTTGAGGTGACATTAATATATATATATATATATATATATATATGTATATAAATAAAAAAGGAAAATTATTCTATTTTTAGCCGACGCGTTTCGTTTTCTGATGGACTTTAAGTTCTATACATGATACACGCTGGGGCGATCTTGTCTCTTAACTGACGGATTAATAACTTTCCCAAAAGTATTTGCGCGTAAGGAAATGCGACGAATTCGACCTCGGCTCTCCGATTTCTCGTTCCGAGTAGGTAACCACTGCACCACAAAGCACAGGCAAAAATTAATTGGAGTAGATAGTCTAAACTATCACCCGGTTCACACTCCACCCAGGTCTATTGAACAGGTGTAGAGGCTCATCCTTTGTTCCCTGTTTAGCATGTGGTTTCCGGCTTTCTCTCTTCTAATCTTTTCGCTCTTACGTAGCCCCCGGCACATCAGTGGCGTTACCGCCTTGCTCGGGGTGATATGATTAAAAAGAATGTAACGATTTTATTTCACAATGAGTATGTATGCACAGCATTAAAAATGACGTTAGTCTTTCAGATATTAATGCTTCTAAGGATATTTCCAGTTAATTGAAAGTCAAGTTAATTCATGGAGGATACTAACTGATCTAATCTAATGTGCTTGATGTCTAATTCTCAACGTGTATTATCCACATTTTTATATACTCAATTTGTGAATTCTCTTATCACAGCAGGAGAGTATTTCCAAACATTTTGTGGATTTGATGCTCTTCTCGTTTCATCTTTTGAGTGATCAACAATACGATGCCATTTTTCATAGCCTTGGAGTATGAGGGATTGTGAAAAAGTAGGTATTTATTTATTATTTATATTATTTACACTGTTGTCCTCATCTTCATTACTATGTTTAAGATGTTTCACTCGTGGTACGCTCCGGACGTCTTCAGTTGCTAGGAATTTTGAACTGATACATTTATTTCGATCACTTGGGTATATCATTCCCATTCCGTGTGCAAACAAATAACTTAGAGAGTTGAGTTAAAGGGAGATAACTACATAGTAGCCAAAAAATGGCAACCTTTCCTTTCTCTTCGCCCACTTTCTCAATAGTGCCATTTGTCTATAGTCTGGTGTACAGGGACAAATTCTCCATCCGTTAGCTTTTGCTGCTGTAGCAACTAGATTTTTAAAGCATTCATTTGCTAACCGTTTATCAAACTGGTTATAAATTGAAATTTCTAATTCTATAAAAGTTCTACAAGAATGTTTACCATCTAGGTTTGCCTTGCTCCATCATCCATTTCTGGGAGGTTTTCCTTTTAGTACATAGTATATTTTTATCACTGTTTGTGCAAAATAGAAGAAAATAACTTAAAATTAAGGCTTAAACGAAAAATCTTTTAACTATTAAATAGCCACAAAGTTAATGAAAAGGTATCACATTTTTTAATACCATATGTTTTCTACAATTAATTTACTAAATAAGTCCACTCACACCAAAAAAGAAAAGAATATAAAATGTTTTGAGTGTAAACACACATATGATATAAATATTCCCATAAATAAAAAACAATAACCAAAGTTAAGCAACATCGAGCCTGGTCAGTACCAAGATAGGTGACCGCTTTAGAATACCATGTGAATTAAGCTTCGATGTGCAGCTGGGGTAACAGATAAGGGCAGAAATTTGAAATAGAAATTTCAGTCAGGTTTGTTATATTTACTTAAGTGCCATAAGCAATACACGCTGTGGCGATCATGTCTGGAAAGAGACATGATTGATCAGGCAAAAGATTTTTAGGTTAGCATTAGTTTTTGCTGCAGACTGGTTGCCAGACCAAAGCTTTAGAACTGAATCTGTTCTACTATTTAACCCATAGCTGGAGACACATTAATACCTTTCCCAAAGGTATTTGGTCAACACGAGTCGGTAAATGTTCTACAAATTTTACCCTTCCAGTTACGTTTAGATCCGACCCATATCCGACACAGTGACATTGTGGCAAAGTACGTGGTGAAAACCGGTATTTGTTGACCACAGTCGTTGTTCCGTAGAAAGCCATATTGTTTACAGTGTCTGTTTCTTAGTGAGATTCAAAGTAGCCGCCTTTTTATCAGCATGTTGAACAATTATGATGTTTTAGAAAAGATGGAAGCAAAAAGGAAATTAATACTGAGCATCAGGAAGAGACAGCTAAAGTTTTGGGACATGTGATGAGAAAGGAAGGCTTGGAGAATCAGATACCCACAGAACAGATAGAGGGAAAGAGGGACAGGGAAAGAAATATATAACATATTTGAAGGGCCTGAGCAGGTGGATGGCAGAGAGGGGTTTGGGTGGTGGATCAGGAGAAAGATTACTAAGAGCTACCAGGGATAAGGAGACGGGGGAAAGCATTGATCGCCTACGTCTTGAAGGGACATGGCCCATAGAAGAAGAAGAAGACGAATATTTTTGTAGTATTAAATAGTACATGAATATAGTATGTACTATTTATTTTTATTATGCAAATAGAAGAAATTATGTGACTGATTGTCAGTGACGATGAGGTTAAAATTTATGAGAAAAACGCTACAATCCTGACAATTTCAGACTTTTGTACTCATTTAATCAGTTAAGTGCGATATGTTCTACACGCTTTGGGCGATCATGTCTCAAAAGAGACATGACTGACTGGGCAGAAGATTATCCCGCAGTAGGTTGCCATTACTTTCTGCTGTAGATTGGTTGCCAACCAAGGCTATAGAACCCAATCTGTCCTGTTATTTAACCCATAACTGGAGAAAAGAGACAGACTAATACCTTTCCCATGGGTATTTGCGTGTAAGTGAATGCAGAGTATTCAACTGGAATTCGAAGTCGGCTCCCCGATTTCCTGTTCCCAGCCGATATCCACTGCAGCACAACGTACATCCGACTTCTATACTAAGAGGCGATAATTTGCATTGAAGAATTTCGAAGAAGGGAAATCCTTTTTTAACAAAAAAATGTGTCTCTTCCGTAACTGATGATTCGTCAATTAATGAACCAACGAAAAACATGGCCATTTACCTTTTTTGTGGAACTTGTGACCGTCAATTGATCATAGCAAATATATTGTCTTTAAGATCTAATCCCTAAATTATTCTCTGTTTTACACGCATATTATTACAATTACGTTCGGTATGCATTCAGCAAAGGAAGCAAGTGCATTATTTGTTCGATATAAAAATATGAAGCCTGAACTGTCAGAACGTACTAAATATTTTTGGGTAGTTAAGAGGAGGAAATTAATCTCGATTTGGATGATCATCATTTGTTTAAATTGGGTTTGTGTAGTTGAAGAAAATCCTAAGTTACAAGCGATCATTAAAGTCACACTTGAATCATAAAACAGATTACTGAGCACGGTCATGAGCATGGTCGAAACTTGGTGACTGTTAAACTCATCATCTGACTAATCAAACAGTGACCCTTTTCATTAGTAGATTTTTAGTATGCTTTTCCATGGTAGAATAAGTACCTTTGAGTGAGTTCTCTATAATCGTATTCAACGAATACAAAATATTGCTTAGCCTCCACTGGCACGGGATAGTAAATTCCCAAACCAGTATTATATTTAAACAAGTTATAGCTGTGTTTTGTAGGATTTGAGGTGTCTAGTGAAGATGAAATAGTTCATGTGGAAAGGTAAAATCATAAATTTAATGCATTGTACAAAAAAAACTTCTAACATTGGCCTGTTGCTCATAAACTATAATGAAAGACAAAATATATCCCAAGATGTTAAAAAATGGACAATACTAATATATATGAATATAATATTTTCTCTCCTTCCTCTTCTGATTTTGTTCCATTTGAAAATCATCTTGTCTGATCATTGATATATTTTTCATAGAATAGAAACAATTTTTGAAGAGGTTAAAATTGATATTGTACGTTTCTTTTCAACATAACATATTGTTTAATATGTCAAACAGTTGGGGTTATATTATCGATAATGAAGAAAATTTTGTCTTCAATAAATATATAAATTAAAATAAGCAAACATCTCTAGTCAGAGGGAGTTCCTTCTTCAAGTTAATAATGTCTCTAGCACAATTAACAATAAAAGGTAATTCCTTAACTGAGCAGTGAAAAATAATCCTTCAATGTTCTGTTTCATTTAAACGGCGTAAAATAAAAGGTCATTTTATATATTTAATATCGTTTTTCATCGTAATTAACTCTGGGGCCAGTGGGGACCTGGCCATTGTGTATTGGAGCCTGGACCAGCGAGTAGAGACTTAAAAGAGAAGACTGTATCTTATATTCAGCCTAAAAAGTGTATTCTTTTTAGTTTATATGGACTGATTTTGCTGAAATTGTGGAAACCGATTACGGCATATACGCTCATGACATCTTTATTCATCAGCTACTCGTGTTTTTAGCATTAATTTGCCTAGTCCACCATTACCCGCTGTAATAACGTTTAATTATATTAATTTTATATACCTAGTCCTGGGCATGACGATAAACTACAGGATTTTAAAGATCTTCAGGAGCGTGGAAACACTTCTTGCTTGTTCTCATTCTCAAATCTACCCTGACCCGTAGTGGTGGTGCCTGCTAAGGTCCCAGGTATGGGCAAATAGGGAACTCCCAAACAAAAAAAAACGGGAAGATTTTTATTATAAAATGACCAACAATACGTCTTTTTTAATTGCACAATGACAATTAATGAAAGATAAACAAATATATTTTATCGTAAAATTGCCAATAATATATTTTATAATCTACAAATTATACATCGAAAATAACATGCTTTTACCCTAAAAGTAGATAAAATATGCCAAAAATATTTGTAGTTGAACGCAAAAAATGATATTTGGATTTCAGCATTAAATAACCGATAGAGGTTGATATGCCGCTAGACAATATCAAACAATCAGTTTTACCGAAGTAAATTACTGACAATACATATTTATAGCAAAATAGCCAACACGATATTTTTTCTGTAGTTAGATGCAGACAAGATATATTTAATTGAAGCCATAAATCTGTTCAAAATATTTAGATTTTGGTATTAAATAAACCACAGAGGTTACATGCTGCTAAACAAAATCAACAAACTATTCAAAAGATTTATTTTATTTTGCTTAAGTGAAGGATTACACAATAAAAGAGTATACTCAACGGTTTAGAGTGATTGCCGGCAATATTTCGATTGTGAGAAATGGGTTTTTAGAATAGAGAACTATTTTTCACCTACAAAATTCGGATAGAACCTTTCGAACACTATCAGAGCTAGAAAGGGAGGACTTAGCAGCGCCTGTTCAGATCTGGGTTTACTATTCAATTTTTGGTTCGAACTAGTTCTTAAGATAGAGGATGACAGAAGGGACATGCAAAGGTTTGGTGATGTTTCGTGATGCTTAGGGTCATCTCTTTGATTGTATGCCCCAAAAACTCAAGTAAGTGAAGCTATAGGGCGTGCTACTGAGAAAGGGGACAAAGGAAGACATTTTAAATGGTTAAAAACAGAGGAAACATGAAACAAACACTTTATTCAAATAAAATATAAACTCATTTTTATTTCACTCTTTGATTGAACGCCCTCCTAGTCTGGAACCGTCGTAATGACTGCGCCTCTTCTTCACGCTTATGCTGAAAGGGAAATTATTTCCTTGAGAATGGTAAACATTTGAGTTAACGATAGCTCAAGGAATGAAGTCATAGACGGCTCTTTGTTCATTATCCACTGATATAGACGATTAAAAAATAAAGAAGCTGTCGCTTACCTCCGTGCTATCGTCCGATGGGATATGTGTGATATTCTTCCAAATGAACAATTTATCCGTCAAATCGATATTATAGAGTGCCAGTTGAACTTTACCAATACTGTTTCCGCGTGAAAATTTGTCATGGTGCACCAGTAGAATCTCTAACGTCGACGTCTTCAGATCGTTTGGTAAAATCTCAAAGATAAATTCCTCTTCAAATTTTGGATTCAATGTGCTTTTCAACACTTTACCATTTTGCTGGTTCCATCTTTTCGGCAAAATGGAAACTTTACAAAAAGGGTCGACAGTCTCATTACTGTTGCATGGCACCAAATCTCTCGCCTGAATGATCTTCACGGTCAGCATCGAAGTCTCGCGATTATAATGTACGCTGAAATTGAGCGTACCCCTGTCCTCCTCTTGAATACTGGGCACGGAGCGATTGCGGACGAGCTGAAAATAATAATAATAATAATAATAATAATAATAATAATAATGTTGATACTAAAAATGATGATAATTATGATGATGATAATGATGGTGAATATGATGATATTAATGATGATGATAATGGTACTCATGAGAATGATGATGATTATTTACCAAATCTGGTTGTGCGTTCCTGTTATTCATCTCGAAGTTCTCAAGAAAATCGAAAGAAAGATCTGCAAAGTAATCGATCCCGATATATCAGCTCGACTTCAGTCATTTTCTCACCAACAACTTGTGGCTTCCTTCTGTCTTTTCTACAAATATTTTCATAACTTTTGCTCTGACTAGCTTTTTTCTCTGGTGCTACGACTACATGAATTGTATCGTGCTACTAGATTGTCAAATAGGTCCCACATTTTTACGGTCAGAATAGGCAAATGTAACCGCCACTTCCACTCTATTAGTTTATTTTCTTGCACCTCCCGCCTGTGGAACTCCTTTCCATCTATTTGCTTCCATGATAGCTACAATCTCCAAAATTTTAAATGCAACGTCAATTGCTATCGTCTATTTTTTTCTAATCTTTTCTTCAATTTCCCCGGTACCTTGTTTCTTTTTTTTTTTTCATTCCTTTTCTTTTACGGTATCCTCTGTGCACGAGTGGCAGAACTACCTTGTTGGGGGTGAAGCGAAAATAGTGATAATACAAATAGATAAATTGTAATATTAATAATAACAGAATGTGCTTTCTTATTAGCGTGGTAAATCCTGAAGACTGTAAAGTGTCTTTGAAGATCTTTAAAAACTATCACAATACAAAGGTAAATCTCAAAATTAAAGGAACGAAAAAAGCACATGAAGACATCAATAATTTCAGTTGTGCTTGGGACACTTGGCTTGATTTGAAAATATTCTAATAAATTAATTGAAGAGATCCGAAGTAGGCCATGATTTAAAAACAAATTCTCACAAGCACAGCTCATACACAACCAAAGAATTTATATATGTAAAATGTGAGTGTATTTGTTAGGTTGTTTTATTTTTATCTTTTACACAAATGTTCAATACAAAATGTCATGATTTCTAAACTTGTTGAAACCCGGAAAGAAATGAGTATACCAAAAAAATCAAATAATGTATTACTAATACTAGTATTAAGAATAAAATGCAGGTTCTGTTATAAATACCAAGTAACAATAGACCATCTAATCTCAGGATGTTCTGTACTTGCCCCAAATGAATATAAAAATCGTCAATATAGAGTGGGGCAATATTTACACTGGACAATGTGCAAACACTATTGAAAATATGTAAACAAATACTGGTATGAATGTCACCCAGCACCGGTTACAGAAATAGAAGATGTCACCATTCTATGGGATTACACCATCTACACAGACAGGAAAATTGAAGCAAATAGGCCGGACATTATTGTAAAAAACTTGCCTATTAAGTGATATGGCTTGTCTAGCAACCAAGGAATTCGAAAAAAAATATCAAAATATAAAAACCTGGAAATTGAAATAGAAAAATAGTGGAAATTGAAAACAAGAATAGTACCAGTAATATTAGGTGCACTTAGAATTATAAAAAATGGAACAAAAAAACACATTGAAAGAATCACTGAAAACCCCAGCTTAAGAGATGTACAAAAATTGTCTTGCTAAATACAGTCAACACACTAAGGAAAACTTTGTCTATGTAACGCTGAGGATGTTATGTGAGATAGAAAAAACATGGAATGGAGCCATAATAGCACACCACGACCTGCCTTAGGTCTTTCCACAGACTTGGTATATACTGCGACTATAGCCGAAATCAAATTATCATGAAAAATGATATCATGATATCACTCAGCACTGGGTAGAGAAATAGAAGTTATCACAATTCTATAGAATTATACTATCTTCACAGACAGGAAGATTGAATATGCTCTTTTAGCAAATTAACTGAAAGAAAACAAATATTTTTCTATGATCTTTCACACACTCCCTGATCTCGTATACGTCGTTGTTTTTCTCTTCATACCGCATTTCTCTTTACTGATAGATCCAGTTCTTTTCTTCGCCTTGATGAGGCATCTGACAGTTGAAAGGCTGATAGAAACAATATCCGCGATCTCTCTGTAAGACTTGCCAGTGTGTTTGTTAAGCGTTACAATTTTCCTAGGCTTCCTTGGAGTAACGTCCATAGCCGAAAGTCTACTAATCGACAATCGAGAAAATAGTGTCCGGATGACGCAAGTTCAAGTTTTGTTCAAGTCCGAACAAATCTGAAGAGAAAATAGAAACTGATTAAACTCTGTCACTTCACTGGGTCTGAAATTTACAGTATGATGAAATAAAGAAAACTAAAGCAGTTCTTTCAATTAATTTGCACAAGAGTGTAGACCAGACATTATTGTCAAAACCCGAAAAGAAAAATCATCTCTACTAACTGATACAGCATGCCAAGCAGACTGTAACATAGCAACCAATGAATTTTAAAAACTGTTAATGTATAAATACCTGGAAATCGAAATAGAAAAAAAATGTAGAAATTGTAAACAAGAATAGTACTAGTCATAATAGGTGTGCTTGGAATGATAGAAAAAAAAACACATAGCAAAATCTACTGCTAAGAAGGTTGGGTAACTATGTCGATCCATGATGTTTTTTCCACCTGAATCCATCCTGCATATAAACAAGTCAACCATCCGTCCGTGCATGGAGTACTGCTGCCATTTATGGTCAGGTGCCCCTGCCGTTCTCCTCAGTGTTCTTGACAGGCTCCAAAGGAGAGTCTGTAATGTGATAGGTACTGATCTGGCGGCTCGACTGCAGCCACTTCCCCATCGTCGAAATGTGGCCTCCCTTTGTCTGTTCTATAAATAATTTCATGGCTTCTGCTCAGACGAACTTAAGTCACTGATGCCTCCTCAACAGGTGTTTACTCGTGCAACCAGACTGGCAACTGGGTCCCACCCATTCACAGTCAGGTTAGCCAAATGCAGACGACAATTCTACTCCTTCAGCTTCTTCTCTCGCACTTCCCGCCTGTTGAACTCGCTCCCGTGTTCTTGCTTTCCTGACGGCTACAACCTCCAGAAATTTAAATGCAAAGTCAATACTCATCTACTAACCACTGGACTCTAGCTCTCCCCCACCCCTGTATAACCTTCCCTTTCTCTCCACCTATGTATCTGTCATCGCACCTGCTTTCTCAGCTTTCTATTGTTCCTTTCTAACTAGGTTGTACTCCTCACTCTTTTCTAATTAATCTTTTTACATTTATGTAGCCCCCTGCACATCAGTGGCGTTTCCGCCTTGCTCGGGGTGAAATGATTAAAAAAAAAAAAACAACAACACATTGAAAAAGTTCCTTGAAATCCCAGCTTAAGATAAATACAAAAAATTGTCTTGATAAATACAGTCATTGAATTAAGATCTTCGTCCATGTTACGCTAGTGATGTTATTGGAGTTCGAAAACCAAATCATGAAATGTAGCCATAACAACACACCACTACCCGCAGACTTAGCAGTTAGTGTGACCATAGCATAAATTAAATAATAATAATAATAATAATAATAATAATACAGTGCAAATACAAAAAATGTCTTGAAAAGTACAGCCCACACATTCCGGTTGGAACTTTAATAGAACAAATATCACTTTTCGGCTGATAACTTCATATATTACGGGAACATGTTTTAAATTATACGTTTTCTTTAAACAAAATCAGAAAAATCTTTCAAAAGGATTAAATCTTCAATCTGTAAAATATTTCCCAGCGAGTTAATGATTCAATAGTTAATGGCTTCAAAGATGAAAATGAAAACATAATTTTCATTTTTATTTTCTTCAAATTTATCTTTTACAAATTTATTATTTGATCTCACAAAAACAATTTTTTAATAATATTTTAATTAGCAACCGTTTTTCTTAGAAGGAATGTTGTTAATTAAATAATATTCCTTAAGGATTCATTAATGCCAATTTTGCGCCGTTAATCTTGTATAGAAATATTACTCCCTAGAACTACGAACAAGAATAGAAACAAAATCGATTTATTCTCTCTTTGACAGCGGATCGTATAATACATGAAATACATCCCCTGCAGACCCACCTAAAATATACCTTTAACAATTAAATGCTTATAAAATCAACTACAAATGTTTAGTGTTTTTAATGTTTACTTAAATGCACATGTTGCCGAGTAGATAGTCAATCAGTTAATTGCCATACGTGATACACTCCTTCGGCGATCATGTCTCGAAAGAGATATGACAGACTGGATAGAAGAATATCACGAGGTAGGTTGCCATTAACTTTTGCGGTAGACTGGTGGCCATCCAAGGCTATAGAACCCAATCTGTACCATTATTTAACCAATATCTGGAGGGAAAAGACGGATTAATACCTTTCCTAAGGGTATTTGTGCGTAAGTGAATGCAAGGAATTCAACTGGAATTCGAACTCGGCTTTCCGATTTGTCGTTCCGAGCCGATATCCACTACACCAAAAGGACTATGAAATCAGGTTTCGAATCTCATCATAGGCGATATATTTGAGAAGGTCAGTTCTTGATGTCGATCACAACATGCGGCACATTTGTGACGGAAACAGTATCACGGGCTGACCGAAGGATTGTGGGTGAAATTTGGTACACGAAACCGTCGATGTTTGTACTAGCACGCGTCATCATCCTGAACGAGTGTCTGAACCTCTATCTTCTGGCTACTGATAACTCTAAATCGTTGCTCGAGGTTTTTTTAGTGGTTATATTAGTATAGTAAAGTCAAGTGTTTATTTAAAAAGCTCTAGTATGAGATTGCCGTGACACGTAAAATAAAAAAAACAACTGCGGGGTAAGTATTGTTTTTTGTTGTATTTGTAAAACAGGGTTCATTCTTGGTCAATTAAACGGGAATGAGGCATACACACTTGGAAGAACGGAGGTGGGCGTTACGAGAACCTGTAATATGATGCGATGTTGTTGTTACGCAGAAGTAGATGCATTCTCCTTGCAACGTCGGAGGGATTGGCACTCTTGTATAAAACGTGAAATTGTTATGGCATATGAGAAGGTAGAAGTTACAAAAAGACCCTAATTTGTTAGAATACAACTAAGCATTTCGGAGAAATGAAAGATCGCAAAAAGCAACATTTCTATTAATTTTTGACGCACCCTGTGTGTCAATTGAAAATTTTGTTCGTACCTTGTTCTAACATTTACCCGATTTTTTGGTTGAATTCGCATAAAGCGTCACGAAGGAGAAGAGTTCGTAAATTCTTAGCGTTTCGGTGATTTCCGCCGTACCCTGTAAATCGATTCAAAAATGTTTGCGTACATCAAAGGATCATGTCATGATCGACAAGTGGTCGAGTTTTGGTTCAAATCGGACCAAGGGTTTCAGAGGAGTACGTTTCGTTAGAATGGAGACACAGAAATACGTACACAAACAAACAGAAATATCCATTTTTATATATGTAGATATAATGAATTATATTTGAAACTATGATAATGTGCTTTTTTTTGGCCATTTAGAAATATTAGGACCACCATAAAAAAGAATTCGAAAGTTAACTCCCCTCTACCATTCAAGGGAGTCCGTTCCTCAGCTAATAGGTGCCTGCTAGGAGCTAGAAGAAGGGACTTCCGGTAGGAGCCAGCAACATGGCGTGTAGAGCTTTTCCAGGCTCTCTATAACCACATCCTTATTCAACATCCACAACTGCTCGCTGTACTCATATTTCTACAATAATAAATTTCCTAGTTATTTCCAATATTCGGCGAGTGTGTCATTTTTCCATAACCGATTTATTTTGTCATGTTAAAAACATAACAAGAAAGAATTTTTTTTACAATCTCAGATACAGAAAAATGAATCGTTTATTATTGAGCCTATAAGAATTTATTTTGTTCACGAATAAGTAATATTAATATTAATCGTTCAGAAACATTTATTTCATACTGAGATACGGATAAATTAGTCGTTTATATGTGAAACAAGAAAAATTATTTGGAAAAGGTATAGGTAATTAGTTGTTTAGAAACATTTATTTTATTTTGGGATACAAAAAATATGCATTATATTTGAGTATCTAATTTATATTTGAGTTACTTGCTACATGGACTTGTCGTTTAAAATTTTTTTCATTATGAGAGAAGGATAAATATGTAGGTAATATCTGAGACTGTAAGCTTTTGCTTCGTTAAAAAGATAGGTAATTAGTTGTTTAGAAACATTTACTCATCCTTGGACGCAGTAAAATGAGGTGTTCATGTTTGAGACAATAAGCATGGTTCATGGATATGTGAAATTGCTGTTTGAAAACATTTACTTCATTCTAGGTTATGAAAAATGATTTGTTTATATTTGAATTTATAAGAATTTACTTGGTTGAGAAACAGATAGTATTAGTCGCTTAATAATATGTATTTAATTCTGAGATACGGAAAAATATATCCTTTATATTTGAGTCGATATACATTTATAATTTTTTTTATCGTATCACCCCGAGCACAGGGGCTACATAAGAGCAAAAAATTAGAATGAGGAGAGTGAAGAGAAAGACGATGGGAATACAGGTGTGATGACAGTTGCAAATGTGGAGAGAAAGGAAAGGATATACAGGGTAGTGTAGAAGGAACTAGAGTCAAGTGGTTAAGAGATGAGTATTGACATTGCATTTAAATTCCTGGAGGTTGTAGCCGTCAGGAAAGTTCCACAGGCGGGAAGTGTGTGAAAAGAAGCTGCAGGAGTAGAATTAATTCTGAGATGCGGATAAATATTTGAATTTATAAACATTTATTTGATTCAGGAATAGGTAGCATTACTCGTTTAGAAACTTTTATTACGTCCTGATATTCGAAAAAATTTGTCGCATATATTTGTAACAATAAGCATTTACATTGTTCAGGGACATGCAATATTAGTCGTTTAGATTCATTTATTTAACACTCTCAGCGGACCTCATGTGGAATGAGTACGTCAAATCCATTGCTAAATCCGCTGCTATGAAAGTCGGCTCTCTGTGCAGGGCCCGGAAATTCTTTCCGTTTGAATCTATCCTGCACTTATATAAATCTACCATCCGCCCGTGTATTGAGCACTGCTGCCACATCTGGTCGGGTGTCCCTGCTATTCTCCTCGGGGTTCTTGACAAAATACAGCGAAGAATCTGTAATGTGATTGATACCGACTTGGCTGACCGCCTGCAGTCACTCTCCAACTCTCTCCCTATGTACATCCTAAGTCGGCTATCACTCTCCTTCTGACATTTTTTATACCCAATCGCTCTATGTAACCCCCTGCGCTATAGTGGCAGTGGGATGCCTTGCTTGGGGTGACACGATTTTTAAAAAATTCATTATCAAATACGTTTAAATGAGACGCTTATATTGGAGAAAATAAAGATTTACATGGCTCAATGATAGGCAACATTAGTCATTTAGAAATATTTAGTTCATGGGGCGATATAGAAAAACGAGTCGTTTATATTTGAGATTATAAAAACTTTCCAGGTTCGACGATAGATAATGATTCTGGGTTACGGATGAATGTGTCTCTTATATTTGAGTCTATAAATATTTACATGGTTCAAAGACAGGTAATATTGGTCGTTTTGATACATTTAATTCATTTTGGGATACGTACACACGAGTGTTTTATATTTGTGAAAATAAGCAAACACGTGTTTCAGGAATAAGAAATATTTATCCTTTAAAAATAATTTTTTTATTCAGGGTTACGGATAAATGAGTAATTTATATTTGAGACTATAAGCATATATTTTATTTATTTGTCAACAGTGATAGTCGTTTCGAAATATTAATTTATTTTCGGGGATACGAATAAATGAGATTTTTTTCTATTTAAAATAAGACAAATTTACATGATTTAGTATAGGTAGTCAGTTAGTCAGTTAAGTGCCATACGTGATACACGCTTGAGCGATCATGTCTCGAAAGAGACATGACTGATTGGGCAAAAAATTATCCCGCAGTAGGTTGCCATTGCTTTCTGCAGTAGACTGGTTGCCGACTAAGGCTATAGAACTCAGTCTGTCCTGTTATTTAACCCATAACTGGAAGGAACAAACGGATTAATACTTTTCCCAAATTTATTTGGGCGTAAGTGAATTCAATGAATTCAACTGGAATTCGAACTCGGCTCCCCGATTTCTCATTCCGAGCCGATATCCAATGCACCACAACGCACATCCTAGGTGTAGGTAATATAAGTTAAATTTATTTCTTCATTCTTGGGTGGAGATAAATGAGTCGTTATATCTACTTCTTTTGTTCATGGATAGTTAATAGACATTTAGTAATACTTGTACATTCTTTGATACGGAAAAATGAGTGGTTTATATTTTAAACTATAATAATTTTCTTTGTTCCTTAAGAGATAATATCAGCCGTTTATAAACATTATTTCATTCTGGGATGCAGAAAAAAAAGACTCATTTATATTTGAAACTATAATCATTTGATTTTTTCATGAATAGATAATATTAACTGTTAAGAAATATTTATTTCATTCTGGGATACTGAAAATTGAAGCGTTTATATTTGAACTTTACTAATTGAATGGTTCAGAAATAAGTAATATTAGTCGTGTGGAATATTTTCTTCGTTCCTGGATATTAATATTCCATATCTATAAACCAATCATATATATATATATATATATATATATATATGTGTGTGTGTGTGTGTGTGTGTGTGTGTGTGCGTGTGCATTTAGGCAGCAAATGTTTTTCCGACATGTCAGATTAAATAAATTGCAAACATTGTGCTTATTTTTAATAAAATCCGTTCATTCGTTTTCGTAACAATTATGTTCTCTTTTTAGTTTTTTTGTGAATTTAATGTCCTGCGGTCATATCACATTAAAATTGCGGTTCTGGAGTGCTCACTGATACCAAGCAACATCTAGCCTGGTTAGTATCTAGATAGGTGGCCACCTGGGAATAAGATGTTCTGTAAGCTTGGATGTGCAGGTGGCATCATTCCATCGAGTTCGTTATATTTACTTACGTGGAAATAACCTTTGGGAAACGTATGAATCCATCTGTTCCCTCTCCAGCAATGGGTTAATTACTATGACTTATCAAGAAATGATTATTATCTCCAAAAAGAAAATGTTGTTATGTAAAATTTTTAAACCTGCAAAGGGCTGATAATCTGTAAAAAATAAATCTATGAAGTTACAATGCAACGTATTTGCAACTTTGTCTAGAGTCTAGAAAAATATTTTTGCCAATTTAATACAAAGTTGTAGAAAAGTTGTACTGACGTTAGATTTTCAGCGGGACATCAAAGATTGATCTTTTGATAAAGAAAAATGGTTTTCATCTTTTCAACTTAATCAGAGATTTGATTGATGAACAGAGAACTCTTTAAATTTCTGAAGACTTTGATAATAAATAAATATGATCTAGAATGCATGTATCTTTGTGGAACAAACGGAAATCACATTTCATTGCCGTTTCCCTGACACAGATGATGGAAAGCAAAATATCTAAACATGGAGATTCTATTTTGAAGCATGTCGATATTGATTTTCAACAGAACACGTTTCTGTCTTCGAAACGTGAAGAAAAAAAAAGGTCAGTATTACTCAACATTCTACACTTTATGAAAGCAACAGAGAATAAATCGACGCCATTTTGGTTTTGTGCGTGCATTCACTTCTTGAACGTCTGTGTTTAAAAATAGGAATCCAGCTGCTCTTTTAATGTTCAATACAGCGTACCAATAATAGCACTTGTATATATCGCTTCAGTGTTGGAATGCAAAACTTTCGGCTGAGACGAAATCGAAATTAGAAATGTGTCAATAAATTTACGTTTAGAATTAACGTTAGAATTAACAATTGTTTTTTTCTTTCCTAGTTGATATCTCTGTACCTTAGAAATTGTTTTTGAGGTTCAATTAGAACAGAGAAAAAAGAAAGAAAGCACAGAATAAGCTCACTTGCAAATAAAATGAGCAAAAATTGGTTGTATTATTTGGTGTCGCTGTAATGCGTAATTTTACTGGGAGCAAAGTGCCTGCATGCGGATGGATAATGAATTCAATGAATAGATAGACTATAATTGGAGTAGATAGACTAAACTATCGCCCGGTTCACAATCCACCCACGTCTATTGAAGAGGTGAAGAGGCTCATCCCTTGTTCCCTGTTTAGGATGTGGTTTCCGGTTTTCTATTTTCCAATTTCTTCACTCTTACGTAACCCCCTACACATCAGTGGCGTTACCGCCTTGCTCGTTGTGATATGATTAAAAAAATGCACAGATGCCTTTCACTCCAGATTTATTCATCCGACACGTGAAACACCCCTAAGAGAACTAGAAGTCCTAACAGGATTTATAGCAGGCGGTTATAAGTTTAAGAAGATAACATACGCTGATGAAACTCTGGTAATGGTTCAAGATGTCGATATCTCGTGAATCAGTAGAGTCATAGGGGTACAACATGTATGACAATCGTACTTTTTTGGTCACGACAGCCTGACAGAGCCCAACACTCTCCAGGGTGATTTGAATTCAGAGTTTTCCCGCTAGGCTGGTTGCCACTGAAGACTATAAAACCCAGTCTGTCTTGCTATTTACCCATAGCTGGGGGAGAAAAGATGGATTCATACCTTTCCCTAGGTATTAGCACGTAAGTGAATGTAACGGATTCAAGTAGAATTTGAACTCGGCTCTTCGATTCCTAAATCCGAGCCGTTACTCCACCGTGCCTCCACGATGATCAACTGAGTAGGAGAGCTGCAAGAATGAGGTGAAAGTATTTTACATGAACATTGAATTTCTTTCCTCAAACTGATGAACTTCTAACGTAATTAATTAATATATGAAGAAAGCTGGTTAGTCATTTGCAAAATTGCGTCATGCGTTTAAATACAATTAGAGATTTGAACAGCTGTCTAGCCTCGAGCCAGAGTGTGAAAGAACATACAGAAACCTGTGGAATGCCCTTTCGGTCAGTGCCTTTGCCCGTCTTGAAGACATCGGCACCAATCCAATATCAACCCTAGTACTAAAAGCTGAATTAGTTAAATTATTGGAGTTCGTTAACAGTAAGTTTCAAGAGGTATGCCCCAAGGCAACGAGAAAACCAATTGACACCTGTCAATGAATGACCAAATTGATTTCAGATTTAGTGAAATTCCTAGAGACCTTTAGCAAAACGTTTGAAAAGGCAAGCTGTAATTTAGAAAATATAATAGTAACTACAAGAAATAAACACATTTAACAAGATGCCTACCCTCAAAATAAAAGAACACCACAAAAATCAAACAGCGCATTTGAAAAAAACAAAACCTCTGTTTATGAAAGCAAATGTTAAGATGGTGAATAATTAATATTCTATTTTAATTCTCAAGCCTAAAAGAAAATGTGATATTTGTAAAATATTTTTGATTATTTAAGATTTTAAAAATCTTTCTCTTGAAACAATTTTTCCGGGAAAATAAGTTTATCCAACTCTTTAGTTCTTATCGATCTCATTGGTATTGATGCGTTTTTTTTTCTTTCTGAACCACTTATTTGAAGTAGTAATGTGGAATATCAACATCTTCATTATATTCTTCTCAAGATACACATATCAATTTTAGGTATTTTTACAACTGAATCTTCTCAGTTGGTGTAGTTCCTGTTATTTGGAATAGTTTTTATTTGTAATGCTAAAGAGTTAGTTCACAAGCTTCATGGATGTGTAGTTAAATTAAACATTATCTATTGCTACGTTAAATTTCCTTGTTAGTTCCCCAGAGCTTTGCTGTGAATTGCTTTCCATTAATGAAAGTAGAGCTTCATTATCAAACTCCGTGTCTGGCTTCGACTTCAAACAGCCTTTCTGCGGGACGAAACTTTACAAACCAATTTTGTACTTATCGATCAGTTATGATTTGTTAACCAAGGACACGAGCATGGTAGGAGCTATGGGTGTGATTGCAGCGATACAAATACTGGCGCGAAAATGAAACTAGCTCCATTTTAAACGTCTGAAGATCGGTTCTATGGATGAACTGATAGATTATATCTCGTGCTAAATTACCATTAACCTTAAGAGGGGTAGCAAAAATACAAAGCATACTAAAAATAGAAAGCTGTTCAGAATCATGATCATCCACGTCCCAAAGTGTTATTAAACGGAGAAAAAGAATCTCAATGTGTTTGAGACAGAATTACATAGAATGTAAATAGATAATGAGTATAGATATATAAAGGAGTGCCGATTGAAAAGTTGATAGGCTTCCCAAAACATAAATGTAAGTATGCACAGCTTCTAGACTAAAAGACATTGCATTGACCAAGTACTATGGCTACTTACATTTATATCTTGGTGATATCTTTATAATAAGATATAAGAACATAATATATGTAAATATATATGTATTGTGTATTTAGGCAACAATCTCTCTTTTATACAGGTTTCATTGAAAATGATAGACAAGGTATTATCATTAAGTTTTTATATAATTTTTCGTGTTTGTATAATTGTTTTTCTTTTCAGAACTCAATTTATATAAGAATTGTCCAAACTTTTGTACTTTCGAGCGCTTTCGGTCATACTTTTAGCCATTATGAAGAATTAATTTTGTTTTACTTATAAATGAACATGTGGAAAGTTTATGCATATAGAGTCTTGTGTATGTTAAGTTCCGAACACAGTAAGCTCATTTTCACTGTGTTCATAATTGATGTTATTAAGTGTAGGATTTCTCTTTTTTATTAGTAATGACGCTATTATTTTTAATCTTCTTTTGCATGTGGATTATGCTGTTATGTATGTATTATCAACGAAGATATCACGGATAGGTCCTGGAAGAACACATGAAAAATTATATAAAAAACGTCAATGTAACCCACATATATATACAAATTCAGATTTTACATTTGGGGAATAGCTATTTCAACATGCTTACTAGAGACAAAAGTGTTCAACGCCAGTCAAACGTAAAATAAGGAAATTCTAACATACCGGAAGTAAAAGTTAGTAAAAGAAAAACTATGGAATGTTTGTCAGGAAAAATTCAAGAAGAGAAGAGCGGGAAAAAATGTAGCCCTCTTCATTTGAGATTGGAAGGCAGTGATTTGCCCGAAAGGTCAAGGTTATCGAGTAAAAATAAACTTAAGGGACACCAAATTTAAATTTTAATCAATATAAAAAAATTGGTTAAAATATAAAGATTAAATTGAATATCTGCTCTGTAAATTAAATTTACATCGAGCTTTTTGTCGGATAAGTTTTAATATTTGACCTATATTACTAGGATTCATTGAGATTATTTACCAAACTTCTCCTGGATTTATTACTGATACATATATATATATATATATATATAGTTTAATTATTGTGATAATGTTAAGCGCTGAGTACATGTTTCAATGGTTTTATTGATAAAATGTATAATGGGGTGAAGATAGATCGTTGATAAGTACAAAGAGTTTGTCTCTTTAACTAAGCACGTTCATGTCTAATTTAAAGCTTTGTGAGAACAACGTTATGATGTTCTGATGAGTGATAACATCACAACGCAGTCTTCATAAAACTTTGAAGTCGGCATGAATCTGCTCAGTTAAATTGACAAATTCTTTGTGTATATATATATATATATATATATATATATATGTGTGTGTGTGTGTGTGTGTGTGTGTGTGTGTGTGTGTGTGTGTGTGTGTTTGTTTGTGTTTGTGTGTGTGTGTTTGTGTGTGTGTGTGTATTACAATCTGATATTACTTCAAATATTATTAATATTTGGCATCAAGGCACCATGGTTTGAAACAGGCCCCTCGATTTTTTCGATCTATTCGATCTAGTCATTCCACTTGAGGTCGACCGAGAGAGTTAGGGCGAATAGGCGCAGTTTATTGCTTTTTTGGAGACTAACGTAATTCATATTGATGGAATGTATGAAAATGTCTTTATGGAAGTTAAAGGAGTGCAGTTTCATCTTGAAATCATAACAATTTACGCGCCGATTCTTAACTCCAATCCCTCACTGATGGCCCTTTCCGAGGATTAATTTGTCAACGGTAGATTTTTATTGAAACGGGAGTAAATGGTATTTTCATCTGCATAGATGCCTACTTGGAAATTGCTTACATCAAGAAGACTATTGATGAACATAAGGAAAAGCATAGGAGACACTGGTGTTCGTATGAAAGGATTTGAAAGTATGTCCGTTTGGATAAATCGAGCAAGGTATAAACTATTAGTTCTAACACATTTCTCAGATCAATAAAGTATGTAGGTCTTATAGAAGATCATCATACATCGAAATTTGTGGATTGGTGAATACTGAATTACAAACAAAGCGCTTTGCAAAATAACAGAAATTAAGTTATCTAATGACTTTCAACAGTAGCAACAACTAAAATGCATAGCATATGTGACACGAAGAAAAACATGATATAATCAAAATGTTCACATTCCAGACTAAGAAGATCAAAACATTAGGAAGGAAATGGGAAAGAGAGAAGAGATAACAGTTACTAGATTTAATAAAAAATCTTCCTGAAAAAGGGTCACTCATGGTAAATGATTTTTTCTTCATGTACCGTGTCCTCTCAGAACGTAGGCATACAATGATCTCACCATTTTCCTGTCTTCAGTAGCCCTAAATAAATATTGTCTTTTTGTTATTTTTTCCGAACATTTTTCTACCATCCATTTACTCAAGCTCACTTGTTTTCCTCTGTCTATTTTGCTTTCAATCAGCCCTATGAGTATCAAATTTTCCAAGCCCTTGTTTTTCATTATGTGTCCTAGAAATTTTAGCTGCCTCTTCCTGGTGTCAAGTATAGGTTTAATTTTTGTTTCAATTTGAACAACGACATAATTCTAAAGAGAAGTTCGTCGTTGCTTACGTATTCGGTTCATCTGATCTCCAACATCCTTCTGTAGAACCAGATTTCTGTTCCTTGCAGTCTCTTCTTCTATGATTGCTTGTCATAGAGGAAAAAATATATCACATAACAACTTTTATATTTTCTTTGATTCTAATGATTTTTTTCTGTTTCTTAGTACTCAGCTGAGCTTTTGAAAGACATCTTTGTTTATGGAAATGCGCTTTCGAATTTAATTATCGTAGTTTCCGAAGTCAGTTAAAAAGCTTCTCCTTACTGATTTGTAAGTGTTTGATTTTGGTTTCTCCAATTTGTAATTTACATTTTGGTTTCAATCATTTACTGCGGACAATGCGTTTTGTTTTTTTGCATTTAATGTTTTACCCTTTCTTTTTTTCTTTTCTTTGCTACATTCCACTGTAGTTTTTGTGATTCTCTTACCGTGTCTGCCATCAACACTTTGTCATCTGCATATCTTACGTTGTTAAGACAGCGGCCACCAATAATGATTCCTGGTAGGACTTCTAATTCTCTCAGAATCGTCTCTATGTATAGGTTCAATAAGTTTGGTGAGTATATACATCCTTGTTTTACACCCCTTTCTTTTTTTGTATTCCTGCTGAACATAATTTCTACCCGTATGCAGGCGGTTTGCTGCCAGTAGTATCTTGATTACTCGATTATCCTTTCCAAATATATCAAGGTTACTAAGCAGTTCAAACAGATCTGTGTAGAGTACTTTATTGAATGTCTTTATGTAATCTATAAAACACAAGTACACGTCCTTTTGCATTTGTATTGCTCTTTCAGATGTTGTTCTGAACATAAATATCGGATTTCTTGTTTCAACGTTTTTGGCAAACCAGCACACTTCTTATTTATTTTCCGATTTGATTCTGCTGCGTGCTTTCTTCATTAGAATTCGGATAAGTTTTGTTAAATGGTGAGTGAATGGCGAAGTTTGAGAGCATTATAATGCCGAATAGAAAAGATATCGGTTTAACGTGGACCCAAAAGGGACAAAAATTGTAACTGAGAGTATAAGGGAGTTAGTTTTTTTTTAAGAAAATAACAAATCTGGGAAATAAACTACCTGAGTGGAACTGGGTGGAGGACAATACACTGCAGGTCCATGCTGTCACTTTTCCAACTGACCTGACAGTTAATGAATATATCGGATCTATAGGTAGGGAAGTTGGGTTTGTGTGTTGGACCAGAAAGTGTTTCTCGTTTGAATCCATCTTGCACATTTATAAATGTACCATTCGTCCGCGCATTGAATATCGTTGCCATATTTGGTTCTCAACAAAATACAAAGAAGGGTCTGCATTTTAATCGATCCTGACTTGGCATCTCGACTTCAGTCACTTTCTCATCGACGTGACGTGGCTTCCCCTTGTCTTTTCTACAAATATTTTAATAGTAACTGCTCTTCATGAACTTTTTTTTCCTCGGTGTTACATCCATGTGAATTAAAGCCTTCTGCTAGATTGGCATCTAGTTTCCAAACTTTTACCGTTGAAATACTTACATGTAACCGCCACTTCTTATTTATTTTACTAATAGCTACAATTTCCAATCTACTATTTTTCTTGAATCCCGTTAATCTTTCATCCTTCCAATACCCAGTGTACGTAGTCGTTTCTCTCTCTGTACTCAGGAGTAGCCTGAGTACTTGTGGCGTTCTCAGTTTGCTTTGGATGAAATGATTTAAAAAGAAAAGCTTGCTCCTTATCAAGGGAACACAAGTGGAATGGGAATGATTTGCTACCGTAAACACAGCGGCCGGATGATAATAGAAATATTTTATGAAGTTTCATTGACAGTATCATTGAACATTGAATCAATGAATGCGGAATGTTTCCTTATAAGGGAACGGCTGATATTACGATTACCATTTGCATCAAACACGTGAATAAATATTATTCAATTTTTTTCTGTTAGTTCTTTTCGTTCTGTTTTTCTAAAGATTAAAAAAATACCCGACCCAATTTATTCAATTTGAGTATTAAAAAATATCTTAAATTAATCGGCCTATTTAACAAAATTTAATCTTTTGTTGTTTCCGTTCAAGAATTATAGATTAGGCAAACACAAGAGAAAAAGTTTAATCTTTTAGTATTTAGAATTTCAGAATGTTTTCAGTGCGGCTTCAGGATTATGAGTGAAAAGGTGGTGGCTCTGAGGGGAAAAAGATCAATATTTCTGTCAATAAAATCAATCCCTTTTTGTTGTTTTGTTTTCAGGAGAAACAAGTTCACACTTTCTTCATTTTATGTAGTATCTTTCTTCTATTTCTTCTTCCTCTAATTCTCTTTTGTGTTGTTTCCCTTCAGGACTCTCCATAATATCCTATCGTTTGTGTCATCGTCATCAACTGTTCGTCGTATTTGACGAAAATCCGTAATCAAACCTGATGGTAACGCCTTCGCCCCTTACACACGGAAGATTGACTCTTGCTTTCTTGCTTGCACTGGATTAGGGTGTCAAACTGTCTTCGGGCACAAACAGCTGGTTTGCACCTGAACCCACAGAAAACCAAAACAATGCAGGCAGTAGCACATGTCCACAGTAGCATCCTATTTCCGAGATGAATAATAATAAAAAATTCGGAGAGTCTATTTCAGAGTTATCCGATAAGATTCACGTTTGGAATGATAAACATGACGATTAAAGATAATAATTTAATTCTTTAGAAATATCTACTTTTCTTCTTATCTTTCTCTCTTTGTACATTCTTCATATTTCTGTCTATATCTATCTATCTATCTATCTATCTATCTATCTATCTATCTATCTATCAATCTATCTGTATATATATATACATATATATATATATATATATATATATATGAAACAAATGAGTAGAGGTACAAAAACTGATATGGTGTTTTAAAAACAAAGAAAATTATTAATAATCTGGAAGGCCAATTCAGTTAACATCTCATCAGGAAAAAAATGTTGGAAAATGAATTAAAGTAAAATTTTCAATTTTCTCCTGATGAGATATTGGACGAAAGGCACTTTCAGACTTACAATAGTTTCACTTTTGCTTAAAACTATATATATATATATATATATATATATATATATTACTTGTTTTTGTTTGATATATTAGTGTCTATTATTTTATTTGTGTCGCTACGCGTTTTTCAAGCCTAAATTTGACTCTCTTCAGACAAATAAACATGTGACTTTACATATCAATATCCGTTTATATTGCGTGTATATATCGAAAAAAAAAACGATGAGCAGGTCAGAAAGTTCATATGCGAGCGTGTTTGTTGAATCCTTGTCACACTCGCATGTTACGTCTCCTGCGTTACCCTTCGTTGGCCATATATTTTTACACTGACCTGCGAATTTTGATTTCGTTTTTATACTTCAAAATTGCTTCCAGCGACTTTGATTCAGTTCTACTCCACGGGTCATCAAGTTAGAATATAAATATATATATCGAGCTATATATAATATATATACATAATAAATATATAGCTATATATATATATATATGGAGCTAAGGTTATCTATCTATCTATCTATCTATCTATCGATCGATCGATCGATCTATCTATCTTAGTCATTTCTTTCGCTGTGAATTTGTGAAATATCTCTTTCCTCAGTTTTTGCAGTGTCAATTTTTAAATGCATCATACGCTGACATTCTTCAGCTACTTTTGGAGAGTTAAATTTTAATCCATTTCTAGTTTAGTTAGAATTCCGGATCTTATTTCTTCGTATATATATATATATATATATATATATGTCCACCGAGCTAAGTCTATCTATCTATCTATCTATCTATCTATCTATCTATCTATCTATCTAAGCCTGTTCAATATCTCTTTCTATATATATATATATATATATGTATATATATATATATATATAAACCGAGCTAAGTCTATTCCTATCTATCTATCTATCTATCTTAGCCTGTACAATTTCTCTTTCTATATATATATATATATATATATATATATATATATATATACCGAGATAAGTCTATTCTTATCTATCTATCTATCTATCTATCTATCTATCTATCTATCTATCTAATCCCCTGTTCAATATCTCTTTCTATATATATATATATATATATGGTCGCCTGTTTCTATCTTCCTATGCTAGTCTCTTCATTATATATATATATATATATATATATATACTGACATGTTCCTATCTTTATATATATATATATATCCTTTGCGACGTTAGCGTGAAAGTTTTTTTCGTCGCTCATTTTTATAATGTTGGTTTCGTTACTTTAATCGGAAGGGAAATTTTCATAACTCGCTATTTGCGCGTTATAGTATTTAGTATCTTCGCATATTCAACGTACAAAATGAACGCTTCGATTAATACACAATAATATTGTAAAACACCGGAACAGACTCAATTCCGAATAAACAAAATCCGGAACACACTCCGATTTCTGTTTGAATGCTTTATATATTAATATTTATGGTCACGTAATATCAGTAGCACAATCCATTCAGCAGATACATTTATGTCTAGAGATCCGAGTTCGACAGCACGTGTCGGTGTCAACACGTTCTTCCTACATAAACCCTCCTCTTTTGAGCTGACTTATTCTGGTGTCTATTCCCTGAAGTCTATTTTTTTAATGTCGGTTTCTCATTTAAAGATTCTGTCATTGTTCTTTTTCTTTGTCTTACCGTCGCTGTTCACTAATTTCTGATGGCGTAGGTATGACGAATGTATCGTAAAATAGTTCCATGGGTAATTCTTGCCTGGGACTTTCCACATCAGTGTGTCTACGTCTTAATTGGTTCAGGTGACGTTTATAGCCCTTACATTGGTTCATGCACTATGTAAGTCATTCCACCAATCCTTTTTTTTACCACGTCATCTTTTCAAAATTCTTTTCCCCTTTGGTACATCCTGAAGAATACCTTTTCTTCCGGGTTAAAGTAATTATTTACAGAGATTTTCTTTGATGTTTTCGCCTTCCGCTCAGGTAGTATTTTGTTGAACACAGTCAATGTTTTGGCCAATATCGAATCCGTCGGCGACATTCCAGAGCTAGTGTTAGGATTTGGCGTAAACGCTGAAGAATTTTCTCATCCGACTCCTTCTTCTCTGATTTTAGTGCCATTTTGAACGTTTCAGCAAAGCGTTCTGCTTGTCCCTTCGATCTTGGATGATATTGGGGGCGTTGCAATACATTGAGATTTGTAAGGATTGCATAATAACTTAAATTAACGCGATGTAACTGCGTCCTGTTGTCCAAAAGAATGGAATCAGGTACGCCAGACCTTGCAAAGATTTCGTGCAAGAAATTTCTTATTACAGTAGTACTTGGTCGTATGCGTTTCAATATATCAGCCCACTAGAAATAATTGTTAATCACCACCAGATAATATGCTCTATTCAATAGCCAAGCGAAATCTAAATGTAATCTGGACCACGAAATGTCCGTTTCCGGTCAAGGTTGAAATTTAATTGTGAGGATTTAGCTGCCAGAGCACAATTTCTGCATGTTTTAATTAAGTTTTGTATGTCTTCATTCATTTTCTGTCAGTAAATTTAGCATCTCATTAGGGATTTCATCCTAGAAATTACAGGATAACCAATTCTTTTAACATGCGTTTTCGCAATGATGTTGGAATTAGAACTCTATCAGCATACAGTAGTACCCCATCACATGAAAAATGCGTTACTTTCATTTGCCTTTCTTTATTTTACTTTACATGGAATTTGATTCTTCATTTTTTATATAAAGTAATGGTTATTTTTTCCGGAGTTATAGGCAAATCTCTTCTGCTATTATATAAGAATTTTTTAATTTCGTTTTCAGCCCTCACTGTATCTTCAAATGGTTCTCGAAATTTAGGAATTAAACAAGCCATCAGCATGACTTAATTTATTCGATTTAATAAATTCCCTTTGATACTTGTAATTCAGTAGTATAGCTCTCAAACATTGCAGTTTATTTGCTGTATGTGTGGGAACTTCTTTTCTTGAGCCATTTATACACACTAACAGACGATGACCGGTTTGCAAGAGAATTTCTCATCCATGTAGGAAATTATGGATTTTTTTCATAACAAAAACTATAGCCAAATCTTCCTTCTCGATCTGTACCTTTTCTCAACAGCTATTAACGTCCTTGAAACACGCGCTATTGGCTTAGTTGTTCCATCGTTATATATATGTAATATTACTGCTCTAATTATTTAATCGCTTGCTTCTGACACGACGACAACGTTTAATCAACATGCGTTAATGATAAATCAGGTGCTAGAACATTTTGGATCTTCTCAAACTTAATCTGGGATTTCTATGCCCAAGTCTATTTAGCGTCATTCTTTAACAAGGCACTTAAAGGTGCAATCAACTCATGCATAGCTGGTAATAATTTGCGAACTGTAAATACGCTTGCAATTTCGCCAGGTTAGTCGAGGCGGCAATAATTGCGCTTGATCGGGCAGGATCTGGTCGTCGACCCTTTTCGTCAATAATTTGTCCTAGATATTTTATTCTGAACATAAATAGCTCACATTTTGAACCCGTATTCTTTGTTCTTTTCGAATAATATTTTTATGTTTTGCGTATGTTTGTGTCTGGTTTCGCTTTTAAACATTATGTCATCCAGGTATGCTTTTACGCAATCTAACCTAACGCGTCCATAATTTGTTAAAAAAAATGCTCGGAGCTACCTTTATTCCGTAAAAAGGCTCGGTTGAATTTATATAGGCTTTTAAAAGTGTTGATAGTAATTTCGAAGAAGTATTTGTAAACAGGCGTCCTATAAGTTCAACTTTGAAAAAAATTTTCTCTTTTTAGTTTGGCTAAAATTTCTTCTGAACTTGATAACGGGTAATTACAACTGTGTAAGCTCTCATCAAAGATGAAGATGTTTAAGGTAGTACAAATGTCGTTCTACAGAAGAACGCTGAGGATACCATGGACGGAGCACGTGGGCAACGATGAGGTGTTATAAAGGATCCAAACGAAAAGAAAACTGATACTAAGTATCAGGAAATGAAAAATGAGGTTCCTGACACACGTAATGAGGAAGGAAGGCCCGAGAACTTGATAATCACAAGTCGGATAAATGGAAGGAGAGACTGGGAAAGCAGCGCGAGACGTAGTTGTTATGTCTGAACAAATGGTTGACGGAGCGAGGCTTAGAAGAGATATCAAGAGAAAAATTATTGAAAGCGACAAAAGACAGCGCCAAGTGAAAGTCTATGATCGCCTACGTCCTGAAGGGACACAGGACATGAAGAAGAAGACGCTTCGTTGAGAAATCTAAGCATACGTAGATTTTATTATTCTTTTTCTTCACATAAACAGTTGGCGATTCCCATTCAGAATAATCAACTTTAGAAATGACCCTAAATTCTTCTAGCCTTTCCAATTCCTTGTTGATTGGCTCTAAAGCCGCAAAGGGAACATTCCTTTTAGGTCTGAATACTGATGTTGCATTTTCTTTAACTTTATAATTCGCCTTTGCTTTTGTACACGTGCCAAGACCTTCTGAAAAAATTCTGGGAACTATTTTTCTAAATCATCTTTGAATTTTTCCGTTTCGTACTATTATTTGTGTTGACAATATTCACTTGGTTGTAGAATCAACTGATTGACAGATCCCAAAGATTAAATAAAGTGGTGCTATATTTGTTGCATTTTTAAACATGAATACCAATACTTTTTTTGGTCTTTCTAACGAAAAACATATTGCAGGTGAACTCACCAAAAAACATTTATCTTCCTCCCTGAAACGCCACGAGCAACTTTTCATGAAGTCACCAAACTAAGTTTACCGATTTCTAACAAAGTCTTTTTATTAATTATAGTAATTTCGTACCCAGTATCCAATTGTAGTTTAATTTTTATATTGTTATCGTAACAAAAACAAATACTCTCTTTGGTGATATTTCGTTCGAAATTTTGCTAGTTTTTTTCTTTCTTTCCGCTTTTCGAATTTAACATGTATTTATTATGTTGACATACTTTTTGTTTCTTCTCCATTTTTTTAATTTACAATTAAATATCCTGATTTTCTGCATTGTTATCATTTTCTGTTTCTAAAGAAAATCACTTTTAAAATGTTTACTACCATAACCATGGCAATTATTATGTATTCTAGGTTTTTATCATATTTTTACTGCCTCTTTAAGAGTTCCAGAACATCTTTTTTTTTCACTTAGACAGCCTGACGCTGTGTATTTGCGAAATATCTCTCTCCTCAATTATTGCGGTGTCAATTTTTAAATTCAACATTTGCTGAAATTATTTAGCTATTTTTAGAGAATTAAATTTGAATCCATTTCTAGTTTAGTCAGAATCCCGGATCTTATTTCTGCATCTTTATTTGAAGTTAAGCCTTGAACGAATATCAGACATTTAAATGAGTCGAAAGATAGCACACTTAAATTCTCACACTATTGATTGATAATTTCTGCGTACGTGACAAAATCTTCATTGTCACATTTTACTAATTTTAAATAATTTCACAGGGCATTGAACTAAGAGATTCTGTCTAGGAAAATTTTGGATAATATTCCTACAGTTTCCTAAAAACTTCTTTCGCCCGGTTGTTTCGACAAAATAAAATATATTTATTTTTTGTGTTCGGCCGGGGACAATTTTCTTAATAGTCGGACGTTTTTACTCGTTACTCCACTGCGCACAATCCTTTTGAAGATTCCTTCATATCTTCTGCAATACGTTTGAAAAGTTATTCTTTCGTCCGAATTGTATACGATCTCGCTAAGAGAATTTGCAATAGCGTCTGGTGTAAATGTGTTAGATGTTTTTTCCTCCCAAGATTTCTTAACGAACAATTCAGAAAAAAACATTTGTTGTTGTTTTTGTAGCTGAAATTACTATTCATGTTGGTTTTTTTGTTGTAGTAACTATAGTTCTTGCTGTTCTTGTTCTTGCTATTGCTGATGACATAATCAAATTGAGATGAGATTTTACAACAAATACACTTACGGGAGATATCTATCTATCTATCTATCTATCTATCTATCTATCTATCTATCTATCTATCTATCTTCCACATGTATTAAAATCTAATCAGAAACGATAATTTTGGTAAGTGAAAATTTTACTGTAATATGTTGGACATTTTTCAAGTCTTCATCCAACATCAGGAAAATACGAATTGTAAGCAAAATGGTCACAATATTTAAAAAAAATATGAGGTGCCATTTTAAACTTACACCAAGAGAATATTTCTTCAAATGAAATTATATTTGAATATTATTATGAAACCTGAATTTCATCAAAACTATTGCTAATTATTATTAAAGACACACATGAAGTTTCTTTTTTAGGATATCTTTAGATATCATATAAATCAAATGCATTTGATTTAAAGAAACGAAGTTGTTTTTAATGACTCCAAAAACAAGTTTTATTTCTTTTCTGGAAGAGGCTTTCAGATTTCAAGCGAAAGAAAAAAATTCTATCCTAATCTTAAATAGCCTCAGCCTAATTCAAAATGACTGGCGTTTGGGCTAAATTTATCGACTATTGTATTCTCGGAATTATTAAGAAAATAAGACAACATTCTTTCTAATCTATTTGAAACAATTTCGCGTATATTTTTTTTTAATATCAATCGCTACCATTCCCAAAATTCTCATCTCTACTTTCAAAAATGTATAAGCAAAACTGCTAAACCAAGTGAAATAAAAATAAAATAAATCGATGAAACAATCGGAGAGAAAAAATATGGCTGCCTTCGCTTTTGGTGGGAGCGCGGGAATTATATTTTTCTTCTACGACTGGCGTGTAATGAACCAGACCAGACATTTCTTTCATTTTCTTTTTATCCAGCATTGCCTGACTTCTGATACCTGATGATAATCTTTCTTCTTATTATTAATTTTCTTGATAGAAGTAACGCTAAGGCTACTGGTTATAGCTGACAACACAATTTACTGCCAGTGTCAATTAAATATTGGAATATCTAAGTATCGTCTGAAAGCTGAGTTTTCTCGAATATAAAAAGTAATAACTATAAACGATATATCAAACCATAATACAGATACCAGTTCATTCGTCCAAATTTTTAATATTTTTATAATATTGTGCACTGTGTCTGAGAGCCACTCAGTGTAATGGAGGACTAAATAAGCTTGTTGTAAGGACATAATACGTGGGTATAACAGGTATATATTATGAGTATATGTAAGTTAGACAGAGGTGAAGGATGAAGTGATCACAGAACGATCCTTCCGTAGTATGTCACACAATGTAAATTTGTGACAAAGAAAATGAGTTTGTTTTTAAATGCATTTTATTAATAAAATAATTAGTTATGTACTGGTAACAGATATACATATATATACAAATCAGATCTTCTACAGTGAACTAAAAAACATAAAACAGACACTCATCAATAATAATTTTCCCAACTACATAGTTGATGAACAAATACATTACTTTCTTAAAAAGCTTAACATGGAAAAAACAACACATGATACTAACCCAACCAATCCTAAACATATCACTCTCTTATACCGTAGCCAGATGCACTCCAACTACCAACTAGATGAAAACATCATAAAAAAACTCATAAATACTAATATTTCTCCGACAGACTCTAACAAAAGAATTAAGTTCATTATATATTACACTTGTTCTTAATTATGAAATTTAGGTTTGGTATATTAGGGTTTTGGTTATATGTAGGAATTCTAAGACCGGCCATGTTTTTTTTTTTGTTTTTTTTTATTGTTCTCTGTCATTCCCTTGCTAACTGGACACATGGCTTGGAGGTGATTCCCCCCTCCATCACACTACTGTCTGTTACTGCTTGCTTAAGGTAACTTAATCTCTCCAGAACTGTATAGAAGAAACAGAATGAAGATAATTTTTGAAATTTTCTTAACTTTTTTCTGTCAGCAAGCCTGCAACTTGGTGAGTTTAGCCAGTGTGATCTTATTTTTTATTATTTTTTGAATTATTTATTTACTTATTTTTACTTGTATTTTTTATTTTATTTTATTCTTTTTCGGTTCTTATCTTTTCTGCCTAATTTTTGTGTAAATTGTTCTTAATTATGAAATTTAGGTTTGGTATATTAGGGTTTTGGTTATATGTAGGAATTCTAAGACCGGCCATGTTTTTTTTTTTGTTTTTTTTTTTTATTGTTCTCTGTCATTCCCTTGCTAACTGGACACATGGCTTGGAGGTGATTCCCCCCCTCCATCACACTACTGTCTGTTACTGCTTGCTTAAGGTAACTTAATCTCTCCAGAACTGTATAGAAGAAACAGAATGAAGATAATTTTTGAAATTTTCTTAACTTTTTTCTGTCAGCAAGCCTGCAACTTGGTGAGTTTAGCCAGTGTGATCTTATTTTTTATTATTTTTTGAATTATTTATTTACTTATTTTTACTTGTATTTTTTATTTTATTTTATTCTTTTTCGGTTCTTATCTTTTCTGCCTAATTTTTGTGTAAATTGTTCTTAATTATGAAATTTAGGTTTGGTATATTAGGGTTTTGGTTATATGTAGGAATTCTAAGACCGGCCATGTTTTTTTTTTGTTTTTTTTTTTTATTGTTCTCTGTCATTCCCTTGCTAACTGGACACATGGCTTGGAGGTGATTCCCCCCCTCCATCACACTACTGTCTGTTACTGCTTGCTTAAGGTAACTTAATCTCTCCAGAACTGTATAGAAGAAACAGAATGAAGATAATTTTTGAAATTTTCTTAACTTTTTTCTGTCAGCAAGCCTGCAACTTGGTGAGTTTAGCCAGTGTGATCTTATTTTTTATTATTTTTTGAATTATTTATTTACTTATTTTTACTTGTATTTTTTATTTTATTTTATTCTTTTTCGGTTCTTATCTTTTCTGCCTAATTTTTGTGTAAATTGTTCTTAATTATGAAATTTAGGTTTGGTATATTAGGGTTTTGGTTATATGTAGGAATTCTAAGACCGGCCATGTTTTTTTTTTTGTTTTTTTTTGTTCTCTGTCATTCCCTTGCTAACTGGACACATGGCTTGGAGGTGATTCCCCCCTCCATCACACTACTGTCTGTTACTGCTTGCTTAAGGTAACCCAATCTCTCCAGAACTCTCCAGAACTGTATAAGGAAAACAGAATGAAGATAATTTTTGAAATTTTCTTAACTTTTTTCTGTCAGCAAGCCTGCAACTTGGTGAGTTTAGCCAGTGTGATCTTATTTTTATTATTTTTTGAATTATTTATTTACTTATTTTTACTTGTATTTTTTATTTTATTTTGTCTTTTTCGGTTCTTATCTTTTCTGCCTAATTTTTGTGTAAATTGTTCTTAATTATGAAATTTAGGTTTGGTATATTAGGGTTTTGGTTATATGTAGGAATTCTAAGACCGGCCATGTTTTTTTTTTATTGTTCTCTGTCATTCCCTTGCTAACTGGACACATGGCTTGGAGGTGATTCCCCCCTCCATCACACTGCTGTCTGTTACTGCTTGCTTAAGGTAACTTAATCCCCAGAACTCTCCAGAACTGTCTCAGAAGAAACAGAATAAGTATTTTTGAAATTTTCTTAACTTTTCTGTCAGCAAACCTGCAATGGTGAGTTTAGCCAGTGTGATCTTATTTTTATTATTTTTTGAATTATTTATTTACTTATTTTTACTTGTATTTTTTATTTTATTTTATTCTTTTTCGGTTCTTATCTTTTCTGCCTAATTTTTGTGTAAATTGTTCTTAATTATGAAATTTAGGTTTGGTATATTAGGGTTTTGGTTATATGTAGGAATTCTAAGACCGGCCATGTTTTTTTTTTGTTTTTTTTTTATTGTTCTCTGTCATTCCCTTGCTAACTGGACACATGGCTTGGAGGTGATTCCCCCCTCCATCATACTACTGTCTGTTACTGCTTGCTTAAGGTAACTTAATCTCTCCAGAACTCTCCAGAACTGTATAGAAGAAACAGAATGAAGATAATTTTTGAAATTTTCTTAACTTTTTTCTGTCAGCAAGCCTGCAACTTGGTGAGTTTAGCCAGTGTGATCTTATTTTTTATTATTTTTTGAATTATTTATTTACTTATTTTTACTTGTATTTTTATTTTATTTTATTCTTTTTCGGTTCTTATCTTTTCTGCCTAATTTTTGTGTAAATTGTTCTTAATTATGAAATTTAGGTTTGGTATATTAGGGTTTTGGTTATATGTAGGAATTCTAAGACCGGCCATGTTTTTTTTTTGTTTTTTTTTTTTTATTGTTCTCTGTCATTCCCTTGCTAACTGGACACATGGCTTGGAGGTGATTCCCCCCCTCCATCACACTACTGTCTGTTACTGCTTAAGGTAACTTAATCTCTCCAGAACTGTATAGAAGAAACAGAATGAAGATAATTTTGAAATTTTCTTAACTTTTTTCTGTCAGCAAGCCTGCAGCTTGGTGAGGTTTAGCCAGTGTGATCTTATTTTTATTATTTTTTGAATTATTTATTTACTTATTTTTACTTGTATTTTTTATTTTATTTTATTCTTTTCGGTTCTTATCTTTTCTGCCTAATTTTTGTGTAAATTGTTCTTAATTATGAGAAATTTAGGTTTGGTATATTAGGGTTTTGGTTATATGTAGGAATTCTAAGACCGGCCATGTTTTTTTTTGTTCTCTGTCATTCCCTTGCTAACTGGACACATGGCTTGGAGGTGATTCCCCCCTCCATCACACTACTGTCTGTTACTGCTTGCTTAAGGTAACTTAATCTCTCCAGAACTCTCCAGAACTGTATAGAAGAAACAGAATGAAGATAATTTTTGAAATTTTCTTAACTTTTTTCTGTCAGCAAGCCTGCAACTTGGTGAGTTTAGCCAGTGTGATCTTATTTTTTATTATTTTTTGAATTATTTATTTACTTATTTTTACTTGTATTTTTTATTTTATTTTATTCTTTTTCGGTTCTATCTTTCTGCCTAATTTTTTATTGTAAATTGTTCTTAATTATGAGAGATTTAGGTTTGGTATATTAGGGTTTTGGTTATATGTAGGAATTCTAAGACCGGCCATGTTTTTTTTGTTTTTTTTTTATTGTTCTCTGTCATTCCCTTGCTAACTGGACACATGGCTTGGAGGTGATTCCCCCCTCCCATCACACTACTGTCTGTTACTGCTTGCTTAAGGTAACTTAATCTCCCCAGAACTCTCCAGAACTGTATAGAAGAAACAGAATGAAGATAATTTGAAATTTTCTTAACTTTTTTCTGTCAGCAAGCCTGCAACTTGGTGAGGTTTAGCCAGTGTGATCTTATTTTTTTTTATTATTTTTTGAATTATTTATTTACTTATTTTTACTTGTATTTTTTATTTTATTTTATTCTTTTTCGGTTCTTATCTTTTCTGCTAATTTTTGTGTAAATTGTTCTTAATTATGAAATTTAGGTTTGGTATATTAGGGTTTTGGTTATATGTAGGAATTCTAAGACCGGCCATGTTTTTTTTTGTTTTTTTTTATTGTTCTCTGTCATTCCCCTTGCTAACTGGACACATGGCTTGGAGGTGATTCCCCCCTCCATCATACTACTGTCTGTTACTGCTTGCTTAAGGTAACTTAATCTCTCCAGAACTCTCAGAACTGTATAGAAGAAACAGAATGAAGATAATTTTGAAATTTTCTTAACTTTTTCTGTCAGCAAGCCTGCCCAACTTGGTGAGTTTAGCCAGTGTGATCTTATTTTTTATTATTTTTTTGAATTATTTATTTACTTATTTTTACTTGTATTTTTTATTTTATTTTATTCTTTTTCGGTTCTTATCTTTTCTGCCTAATTTTTGTGTAAATTGTTCTTAATTATGAAATTTAGGTTTGGTATATTAGGGTTTTGGTTATATGTAGGAATTCTAAGACCGGCCATGTTTTTTTTTGTTTTTTTTTTATTGTTCTCTGTCATTCCCTTGCTAACTGGACACATGGCTTGGAGGTAGAGGATTCCCCCTCCATCACACTACTGTCTGTTACTGCTTGCTTAAGGTAACTTAATCTCTCCAGAACTGTATAGAAGAGAAACAGAATGAAGATAATTTTGAAATTTTCTTAACTTTTTTCTGTCAGCAAGCCTGCAACTTGGTGAGTAGCCAGTGTGATCTTATTTTTATTATTTTTTGAATTATTTATTTACTTATTTTTACTTGTATTTTTTATTTTATTTTATTCTTTTTCGGTTCTTATCTTTTCTGCCTAATTTTTGTGTAAATTGTTCTTAATTATGAAATTTAGGTTTGGTATATTAGGGTTTTGGTTATATGTAGGAATTCTAAGACCGGCCATGTTTTTTTTTGTTTTTTTTTATTGTTCTCTGTCATTCCCTTGCTAACTGGACACATGGCTTGGAAGTGGATTCCCCCCTCCATCACACTACTGTCTGTTACTGCTTGCTTAAGGTAACTTAATCTCTCCAGAACTGTATAGAAGAAACAGAATGAAGATAATTTTTGAAATTTTCTTAACTTTTTTCTGTCAGCAAGCCTGCAACTTGGTGAGTTTAGCCAGTGTGATCTTATTTTTTTTATTATTTTTTGAATTATTTATTTACTTATTTTTTACTTGTATTTTTTATTTTATTTTATTCTTTTTCGGTTCTTATCTTTTCTGCCTAATTTTTGTGTAAATTGTTCTTAATTATGAAATTTAGGTTTGGTATATTAGGGTTTTGGTTATATGTAGGAATTCTAAGACCGGCCATGTTTTTTTTTTTTGTTTTTTTTTTTTTTATTGTTCTCTGTCATTCCCTTGCTAACTGGACACATGGCTTGGAGGTGATTCCCCCCTCCATCCTACTACTGTCTGTTACTGCTTGCTTAAGGTAACTTAATCTCCCCAGAACTCTCCAGAACTGTATAGAAGAAACAGAATGAAGATAATTTTTGAAATTTTCTTAGCTTTTTCTGTCAGCAAGCCTGCAACTTGGTGAGTTTAGCCAGTGTGATCTTATTTTTTATTATTTTTTGAATTATTTATTTACTTATTTTTACTTGTATTTTTTATTTTATTTTATTCTTTTTCGGTTCTTATCTTTTCTGCCCTAATTTTTGTGTAAATTGTTCTTAATTATGAAATTTAGGTTTGGTATATTAGGGTTTTGGTTATATGTAGGAATTCTAAGACCGGCCATGTTTTTTTTTTTTGTTTTTTTTTTTTTATTGTTCTCTGTCATTCCCTTGCTAACTGGACACATGGCTTGGAGGTGATTCCCCCACCCATCACACTACTGTCTGTTACTGCTTGCTTAAGGTAACTTAATCTCTCCAGAACTGTATAGAAGAAACAGAATGAAGATAATTTTTGAAATTTTCTTAACTTTTTTCTGTCAGCAAGCCTGCTTGGTGAGTTTAGCCAGTGTGATCTTATTTTTTATTATTTTTTGAATTATTTATTTACTTATTTTTACTTGTATTTTTATTTTATTTTATTCTTTTTCGGTTCTTATCTTTTCTGCCTAATTTTTGTGTAAATTGTTCTTAATTATGAAATTTAGGTTTGGTATATTAGGGTTTTGGTTATATGTAGGAATTCTAAGACCGGCCATTGTTTTTTTTTGTTTTTTTTTTTATTGTTCTCTGTCATTCCCTTGCTAACTGGACACATGGCTTGGAGGTGATTCCCCCTCCATCACACTACTGTCTGTTACTGCTTGCTTAAGGTAACAATCTCCCCAGAACTCTCCAGAACTGTATAGAAGAAACAGAATGAAAGATAATTTTGAAATTTTCTTAACTTTTTTTCTGTCAGCAAGCCTGCAGCTTGGTGAGTTTAGCCAGTGTGATCTTATTTTTTATTATTTTTTGAATTATTTATTTACTTATTTTTACTTGTATTTTTTTATTTTATTTTATTCTTTTTAGGTTCTTATCTTTTCTGCCTAATTTTTGTGTAAATTGTTCTTAATTATGAAATTTAGGTTTGGTATATTAAGGGTTTGGTTATATGTAGGAATTCTAAGACCGGCCATGTTTTTTTTTTGTTTTTTTTTTTTTATTGTTCTCTGTCATTCCCTTGCTAACTGGACACATGGCTTGGAGGTGATTCCCCCCTCCATCACACTACTGTCTGTTACTGCTTGCTTAAGGTAACTTAATCTCCCCAGAACTCTCCAGAACTGTATAGAAGAAACAGAATGAAGATAATTTTGAAATTTTCTTAACTTTTTTCTGTCAGCAAGCCTGCAGCTTGGTGAGTTTAGCCAGTGTGATCTTATTTTTTTTATTATTTTTTGAATTATTTATTTACTTATTTTTACTTGTATTTTTATTTTATTTTATTCTTTTTCGGTTCTTATCTTTTCTGCCTAATTTTGTGTAAATTGTTCTTAATTATGAAATTTAGGTTTTTGGTATATTAGGGTTTTGGTTATATGTAGGAATTCTAAGACCGGCCATGTTTTTTTTTTTGTTTTTTTTTATTGTTCTCTGTCATTCCCTTGCTAACTGGACACATGGCTTGGAGGTGATTCCCCCCTCCATCACACTACTGTCTGTTACTGCTTGCTTAAGGTAACTTAATCTCTCCAGAACTGTATAGAAGAAACAGAATGAAGATAATTTTTGAAATTTTCTTAACTTTTTTCTGTCAGCAAGCCTGCAACTTGGTGAGTTTAGCCAGTGTGATCTTATTTTTTATTATTTTTTGGATTATTTATTTACTTATTTTTACTTGTATTTTTTATTTTATTTTATTCTTTTTCGGTTCTTATCTTTTCTGCCTAATTTTTGTGTAAATTGTTCTTAATTATGAAATTTAGGTTTGGTATATTAGGGTTTTGGTTATATGTAGGAATTCTAAGACCGGCCATGTTTTTTTTTTTTTGTTTTTTATTGTTCTCTGTCATTCCCTTGCTAACTGGACACATGGCTTGGAGGTGATTCCCCCCTCCATCACACTACTGTCTGTTACTGCTTGCTTAAGGTAACTTAATCTCTCCAGAACTGTATAGAAGAAACAGAATGAGATAATTTTTGAAATTTTCTTAACTTTTTTCTGTCAGCAAGCCTGCAACTTGGTGAGTTTAGCCAGTGTGATCTTATTTTTATTATTTTTTGAATTATTTATTTACTTATTTTTACTTGTATTTTTTATTTTATTTTATTCTTTTTCGGTTCTTATCTTTTCTGCCTAATTTTGTGTAAATTGTTCTTAATTATGAAATTTAGGTTTGGTATATTAGGGTTTGGTTATATGTAGGAATTCTAAGACCGGCCATGTTTTTTTTTTGTTTTTTTTTTTATTGTTCTCTGTCATTCCCTTGCTAACTGGACACATGGCTTGGAGGTGATTCCCCACTCCATCACACTACTGTCTGTTACTGCTTGCTTAAGGTAACTTAATCTCCCCAGAACTCTCCAGAACTGTATAGAAGAAACAGAATGAAGATAATTTTGAAATTTTCTTAGCTTTTTTCTGTCAGCAAGCCTGCAACTTGGTGAGTTTAGCCAGTGTGATCTTATTTTTTATTATTTTTTGAATTATTTATTTACTTATTTTTACTTGTATTTTATTTTATTTTATTCTTTTCGGTTCTTATCTTTTCTGCCTAATTTTTGTGTAAATTGTTCTTAATTATGAAATTTAGGTTTGGTATATTAGGGTTTTGGTTATATGTAGGAATTCTAAGACCGGCCATGTTTTTTTTTTTGTTTTTTTTTTTTTATTGTTCTCTGTCATTCCCTTGCTAACTGGACACATGGCTTGGAGGTGATTCCCCCCTCCATCACACTACTGTCTGTTACTGCTTGCTTAAAAGGTAACTTAATCTCTCCAGAACTGTATAGAAGAAACAGAATGAAGATAATTTTAGAAATTTTCTTAACTTTTTCTGTCAGCAAGCCTGCAACTTGGTGAGTTTAGCCAGTGTGATCTTATTTTTTATTATTTTGAATTATTTATTTACTTATTTTACTTGTATTTTTTATTTTATTTTATTCTTTTTCGGTTCTTATCTTTTCTGCCTAATTTTTGTGTAAATTGTTCTTAATTATGAAATTTAGGTTTGGTATATTAGGGGTTTTGGTTATATGTAGGAATTCTAAGACCGGCCATGTTTTTTTTTGTTTTTTTTTTATTGTTCTCTGTCATTCCCTTGCTAACTGGACACATGGCTTGGAGGTGAAGTTCCCCCCTCCATCACACTACTGTCTGTTACTGCTTGCTTAAAAGGTAGCAATCTCCCCAGAACTCTCCAGAACTGTATAGAAGAAACAGAATGAAGATAATTTTGAAATTTTCTTAACTTTTTCTGTCAGCAAGCTGCCTGCAACTTGGTGAGTTTAGCCAGTGTGATCTTATTTTTTTATTATTTTTTTGAATTATTTATTTACTTATTTTTACTTGTATTTTTTATTTTTATTTTATTCTTTTTCGGTTCTTATCTTTTCTGCCTAATTTTTGTGTAAATTGTTCTTAATTATGAAATTTAGGTTTGGTATATTAGGGTTTTGGTTATATGTAGGAATTCTAAGACCGGCCATGTTTTTTTTTTTTTTGTTTTTTTTTTTTATTGTTCTCTGTCATT
Organism: Ascarosepion bandense; assembly: GCA_037127315.1. Classification (NCBI taxonomy): domain Eukaryota; kingdom Metazoa; phylum Mollusca; class Cephalopoda; order Sepiida; family Sepiidae; genus Ascarosepion; species Ascarosepion bandense. The sequence goes on from JBBBDQ010001568.1 coordinate 4,998,622, forward strand.
CCTTGCTAACTGGACACATGGCTTGGAGGTGATTCCCCCCCCTCCATCACACTACTGTCTGTTACTGCTTGCTTAAGGTAACTTAATCTCTCCAGAACTGTATAGAAGAAACAGAATGAAGATAATTTTGAAATTTTCTTAATACTTTCTGTCAGCAAGCCTGCAACTTGGTGAGTTTAGCCAGTGTGATCTTATTTTTTATTATTTTTTGAATTATTTATTTACTTATTTTACTTGTATTTTTTATTTTATTTTATTCTTTTTCGGTTCTTATCTTTTCTGCTAATTTTTGTGTAAATTGTTCTTAATTATGAAATTTAGGTTTGGTATATTAGGGTTTGGTTATATGTAGGAATTCTAAGACCGGCCATGTTTTTTTTTTGTTTTTTTTTTTATTGTTCTCTGTCATTCCCTTGCTAACTGGACACATGGCTTGGGAGGTGATTCCCCCCCTCCATCACACTACTGTCTGTTACTGCTTGTAAGGTAACTTAATCTCCCCAGAACTCTCCAGAACTGTATAGAAGAAACGGGAATGAGAAGATAATTTTTGAAATTTTCTTAACTTTTTTCTGTCAGCAAGCCTGCAACTTGGTGAGTTTAGCCAGTGTGATCTTATTTTTTATTATTTTGAATTATTTATTTACTTATTTTTACTTGTATTTTTTATTTTATTTTATTCTTTTTCGGTTCTTATCTTTTCTGCCTATTTTTGTGTAAATTGTTCTTAATTATGAGGTAGGTTTTAAGTATATAGGAGTTTGGTTATATGTTTAAGAATTCTAAGACCGGCCATGTTTTTTTTGTTTTTTTTTTTATTGTTCTCTGTCATTCCCTTGCTAACTGGACACATGGCTTGGAGGTGATTCCCCCCTCCATCACACTACTGTCTGTTACTGCTTGCTTAAAGGTAACTTAATCTCCCCAGAACTCTCCAGAACTGTATGGAAAACAGAATGAAGATAATTTTTGAAATTTCTTAACTTTTTCTGTCAGCAAGCCTGCAGCTTGGTGAGTTTAGCCAGTGTGATCTTATTTTTATTATTTTTTGAATTATTTATTTACTTATTTTTACTTGTATTTTTATTTTATTTTATTCTTTTTCGGTTCTTATCTTTTCTGCCTAATTTTTGTGTAAATTGTTCTTAATTATGAAATTTAGGTTTGGTATATTAGGGTTTTGGTTATATGTAGGAATTCTAAGACCGGCCATGTTTTTTTTTTTTTGTTTTTTTTTTTATTGTTCTCTGTCATTCCCTTGCTAACTGGACACATGGCTTGGAGGTGATTCCCCTCCATCACACTACTGTCTGTTACTGCTTGCTTAAGGTAACTTAATCTCTCCAGAACTGTATAGAAGTAGAATGAAGATAATTTTGAAATTTCTTAACTTTTTTCTGTCAATAAGCCTGCAACTTGGTGAGTTTAGCCAGTGTGATCTTATTTTTTATTATTTTGAATTATTTATTTACTTATTTTTACTTGTATTTTATTTTTATTTTATTCTTTTCGGTTCTTATCTTTTCTGCCTAATTTTTTGTGTAAATTGTTCTTAATTATGAAATTTAGGTTTGGTATATTAGGAGTTTTGGTTATATGTAGGAATTCTAAGACCGGCCATGTTTTTGTTTTTTTTTTATTGTTCTCTGTCATTCCCTTGCTAACTGGACACATGGCTTGGAGGTGATTCCCCCCTCCATCACACTACTGTCTGTTACTGCTTGCTTAAGGTAACTTAATCTCCCCAGGGCTCTCCAGAACTGTATAGGAAAACAGAATGAAGATAATTTTTGAAATTTACTTTCTTAACTTTTTCTGTCAGCAAACCTGCAACTTGGTGAGTTTAGCCAGTGTGATCTTATTTTTTATTATTTTTTGAATTATTTATTTACTTATTTTTACTTGTATTTTTATTTTATTTTATTCTTTTTCGGTTCTTATCTTTTCTGCCTAATTTTGTGTAAATTGTTCTTAATTATGAAATTTAGGTTTGGTATATTAGGGTTTTGGTTATATGTAGGAATTCTAAGACCGGCCATGTTTTTTTTTTTTTTTTTTTTTATTGTTCTCTGTCATTCCCTTGCTAACTGGACACATGGCTTGGAGGTGATTCCCCCCTCCATCACACTACTGTCTGTTACTGCTTAAGGTAACTTAATCTCCCCAGAACTCTCCAGAACTGTATAGAAGAAACAGAATGAAGATAATTTTGAAATTTTCTTAGCTTTCTGTCAGCAAACCTGCAACTTGGTGAGTTTAGCCAGTGTGATCTTATTTTTTATTATTTTTGAATTATTTATTTACTTATTTTTACTTGTATTTTTTATTTTATTTTATTCTTTTTCGGTTCTTATCTTTCTGCCTAATTTTTGTGTAAATTGTTCTTAATTATGAAATTTAGGTTTGGTATATTAGGGTTTGGTTATATGTAGGAATTCTAAGACCGGCCATGTTTTTTTTTTTTTTGTTTTTTTTTATTTGTTCTCTGTCATTCCCTTGCTAACTGGACACATGGCTTGGAGGTGATTCCCCCCCCTCCATCACACTACTGTCTGTTACTGCTTGCTTAAGGTAACTTAATCTCCCCAGAACTCTCCAGAACTGTATAGAAGAAACAGAATGAAGATAATTTTGAAATTTTCTTAACTTTTTTCTGTCAGCAAACCTGCAACCCCGGTGAGTTTAGCCAGTGTGATCTTATTTTTATTATTTTTTGAATTATTTATTTACTTATTTTTACTTGTATTTTTTATTTTTATTTTATTCTTTTTAGGTTCTTATCTTTTCTGCCTAATTTTTGTGTAAATTGTTCTTAATTATGAAATTTAGGTTTGGTATATTAGGGTTTTGGTTATATGTAGGAATTCTAAGACCGGCCATGTTTTTTTTTGTTTTTATTGTTCTCTGTCATTCCCTTGCTAACTGGACACATGGCTTGGAGTGATTCCCCCCTCCATCACACTACTGTCTGTTACTGCTTGCTTAAGGTAACTTAATCTCTCCAGAACTGTATAGAAGAAACAGAATGAAGATAATTTTGAAATTTTCTTAACTTTTTCTGTCAGCAAGCCTGCAACTTGGTGAGTTTAGCCAGTGTGATCTTATTTTTTATTATTTTTGAATTATTTATTTACTTATTTTTACTTGTATTTTATTTTATTTTATTCTTTTTCGGTTCTTATCTTTTCTGCCTAATTTTTGTGTAAATTGTTCTTAATTATGAAATTTAGGTTTGGTATATTAGGGTTTGGTTATATGTAGGAATTCTAAGACCGGCCATGTTTTTTTTTGTTCTCTGTCATTCCCTTGCTAACTGGACACATGGCTTGGAGGTGATTCCCCCTCCATCACACTACTGTCTGTTACTGCTTGCTTAAGGTAACTTAATCTCTCCAGAACTCTCCAGAACTGTATAGAAGAAACAGAATGAAGATAATTTTTGAAATTTTCTTAACTTTTTTCTGTCAGCAAGCCTGCAACTTGGTGAGTTTAGCCAGTGTGATCTTATTTTTTATTATTTTTTGAATTATTTATTTACTTATTTTTACTTGTATTTTTTATTTTATTTTATTCTTTTTCGGTTCTTATCTTTTCTGCCTAATTTTTGTGTAAATTGTTCTTAATTATGAAATTTAGGTTTGGTATATTAGGGTTTTGGTTATATGTAGGAATTCTAAGACCGGCCATGTTTTTTTTTTGTTTTTTTTTATTGTTCTCTGTCATTCCCTTGCTAACTGGACACATGGCTTGGAGGTGATTCCCCCTCCATCACACTACTGTCTGTTACTGCTTGCTTAAGGTAACTTAATCTCTCCAGAACTGTATAGAAGAAACAGAATGAAGATAATTTTTGAAATTTTCTTAACTTTTTTCTGTCAGCAAGCCTGCAACTTGGTGAGTTTAGCCAGTGTGATCTTATTTTTTATTATTTTTTGAATTATTTATTTACTTATTTTTACTTGTATTTTTTATTTTATTTTATTCTTTTTCGGTTCTTATCTTTTCTGCCTAATTTTTGTGTAAATTGTTCTTAATTATGAAATTTAGGTTTGGTATATTAGGGTTTTGGTTATATGTAGGAATTCTAAGACCGGCCATGTTTTTTTTTTGTTTTTTTTTTTTATTGTTCTCTGTCATTCCCTTGCTAACTGGACACATGGCTTGGAGGTGATTCCCCCCTCCATCACACTACTGTCTGTTACTGCTTGCTTAAGGTAACTTAATCTCCCCAGAACTCTCCAGAACTGTATAGAAGAAACAGAATGAAGATAATTTTTGAAATTTTCTTAACTTTTTTCTGTCAGCAAGCCTGCAACTTGGTGAGTTTAGCCAGTGTGATCTTATTTTTTATTATTTTTTGAATTATTTATTTACTTATTTTTACTTGTATTTTTTATTTTATTTTATTCTTTTTCGGTTCTTATCTTTTCTGCCTAATTTTTGTGTAAATTGTTCTTAATTATGAAATTTAGGTTTGGTATATTAGGGTTTTGGTTATATGTAGGAATTCTAAGACCGGCCATGTTTTTTTTTTTTGTTTTTTTTTTTTTATTGTTCTCTGTCATTCCCTTGCTAACTGGACACATGGCTTGGAGGTGATTCCCCCCTCCATCACACTACTGTCTGTTACTGCTTGCTTAAGGTAACTTAATCTCTCCAGAACTGTATAGAAGAAACAGAATGAAGATAATTTTTGAAATTTTCTTAACTTTTTTCTGTCAGCAAGCCTGCAACTTGGTGAGTTTAGCCAGTGTGATCTTATTTTTTATTATTTTTTGAATTATTTATTTACTTATTTTTACTTGTATTTTTTATTTTATTTTATTCTTTTTCGGTTCTTATCTTTTCTGCCTAATTTTTGTGTAAATTGTTCTTAATTATGAAATTTAGGTTTGGTATATTAGGGTTTTGGTTATATGTAGGAATTCTAAGACCGGCCATGTTTTTTTTTTGTTTTTTTTTTTTATTGTTCTCTGTCATTCCCTTGCTAACTGGACACATGGCTTGGAGGTGATTCCCCCCTCCATCACACTACTGTCTGTTACTGCTTGCTTAAGGTAACTTAATCTCCCCAGAACTCTCCAGAACTGTATAGAAGAAACAGAATGAAGATAATTTTTGAAATTTTCTTAACTTTTTTCTGTCAGCAAGCCTGCAACTTGGTGAGTTTAGCCAGTGTGATCTTATTTTTTATTATTTTTTGAATTATTTATTTACTTATTTTTACTTGTATTTTTTATTTTATTTTATTCTTTTTCGGTTCTTATCTTTTCTGCCTAATTTTTGTGTAAATTGTTCTTAATTATGAAATTTAGGTTTGGTATATTAGGGTTTTGGTTATATGTAGGAATTCTAAGACCGGCCATGTTTTTTTTTTTTGTTTTTTTTTTTTATTGTTCTCTGTCATTCCCTTGCTAACTGGACACATGGCTTGGAGGTGATTCCCCCCTCCATCACACTACTGTCTGTTACTGCTTGCTTAAGGTAACTTAATCTCTCCAGAACTGTATAGAAGAAACAGAATGAAGATAATTTTTGAAATTTTCTTAACTTTTTTCTGTCAGCAAGCCTGCAACTTGGTGAGTTTAGCCAGTGTGATCTTATTTTTTATTATTTTTTGAATTATTTATTTACTTATTTTTACTTGTATTTTTTATTTTATTTTATTCTTTTTCGGTTCTTATCTTTTCTGCCTAATTTTTGTGTAAATTGTTCTTAATTATGAAATTTAGGTTTGGTATATTAGGGTTTTGGTTATATGTAGGAATTCTAAGACCTGGCCATGTTTTTTTTTTTGTTTTTTTTTTTTTATTGTTCTCTGTCATTCCCTTGCTAACTGGACACATGGCTTGGAGGTGATTCCCCCCTCCATCACACTACTGTCTGTTACTGCTTGCTTAAGGTAACTTAATCTCCCCAGAACTCTCCAGAACTGTATAGAAGAAACAGAATGAAGATAATTTTTGAAATTTTCTTAACTTTTTTCTGTCAGCAAGCCTGCAACTTGGTGAGTTTAGCCAGTGTGATCTTATTTTTTATTATTTTTTGAATTATTTATTTACTTATTTTTACTTGTATTTTTTATTTTATTTTATTCTTTTTCGGTTCTTATCTTTTCTGCCTAATTTTTGTGTAAATTGTTCTTAATTATGAAATTTAGGTTTGACTTAGTATAAGTTAAAACTTCATTAACTTCAGTCACATATTTATTTTTTTTAATTGGAGTAGATAGTACCTTCTATCGCCAGGTCTCACACTCCACCCCCTTCTTTTGGACAGGAGTAGAGTTGATCGCCTTGTTTCTAGTTTAGGAAGGGGTTCCTAGTAGATAGATTAAACTAATTGGAGTAGATAGATTAAACTATCGCCCTGGTTCACACTCCACCCACATCTATTGAACAGGTGAAGAGGCTCATCCCTTGTTTCCTGTTTAGGATGCGGTTTCCGGTTTTCTCTTTTCCAATCTTTTCACTCTTTTCCTTTATTATTTTATTTTTTTTTTTCAATTGGAGTAGATAGACTAAACTATCGCCCGGTTCACACTCCACCCACATCTATTGAACAGGTGAAGAGGCTCATCCCTTGTTTACTGTTTAGGATGCGGTTTCCGGTTTTCTCTTTTCCAATCTTTTCACTCTTTTCCTTTATTATTTTATTTTTTTTTTCAATTGGAGTAGATAGACTAAACTATCGCCCGGTTCACACTCCACCCACATCTATTGAACAGGTGAAGAGGCTCATCCCTTGTTTCCTGTTTAGGATGCGGTTTCCGGTTTTCTCTTTTCCAATCTTTTCACTCTTTTCCTTTATTATTTTATTTTTTTTTTCAATTGGAGTAGATAGACTAAACTATCGCCCGGTTCACACTCCACCCACATCTATTGAACAGGTGAAGAGGCTCATCCCTTGTTTCCTGTTTAGGATGCGGTTTCCGGTTTTCTCTTTTCCAATCTTTTCACTCTTTTCCTTTATTATTTTATTTTTTTTTTCAATTGGAGTAGATAGACTAAACTATCGCCCGGTTCACACTCCACCCACATCTATTGAACAGGTGAAGAGGCTCATCCCTTGTTTCCTGTTTAGGATGCGGTTTTCGGCTTTCTCTTTTCCATTCTTTTTACCCTTACGTAGCCCCCTGCGCATCAGTGGCGTTACTGCCTTGCTCGGGGTGATATGATTAAAAAAAAAAAAAAAAAAAAAAAAAAAATCCACTACATCTAATTCATTTGTCCGCAACGACTCTTCCCCCACCGTTAGTGATTTGCAAAAGACCAATGTAGTATATAAATTCATATGTCCATTTAGAGAATGTATCTCTAACAACCTCAATAATATCTACATCGGCCACACCACAAATTCGCTCTCACGGCGTCTGACGTTGCACTTAAATAAAAATTCAAATATATTCCGTCATTTAGAACAACACGGTTATCAACGCACACTTCTGAGAAAAACGCTTGTTGATAACACGTACATACTCAAACAAGAAAATAATAAGCAGAAACTAAAAATCCTCGAAGCACTCTACATTAAACAGTTTAAACCTGGTTTGAATACAATCAATTTCGATATTTCCAACAACGTACTCAAATGTCTGTAATCAGACCAGGGACCACAACACCACTATTTTGTCACTGTCTTCGGCCATCCGCCACGGTAGGGATGGACTTATATTTTCAATTCAATTATCTTTATTGTTAATAGCTTAAATGTTCTATGTTTACTGTGTGTTATTATTTACTCTTTGATAATGGCTTATGTGAGCCGAAAGCTTAGACCTGATAAAAAATTCAACAAATACTGTGATTTTTTGTTGTCTTTTAACGACATCACCATCAAGTATATCAGACGGTATGAACGGATCCTACACAAAATTAATAGACAAAACTTGTCTATATTATTCAATGAAACCTGCATTAATATATATATATATATATATATATATATATATATATAATCGATAATTTTTTATATTACGAAATATTCAATATGTTTATTTTTTATAATCATGTCACTGAAGTATGGTGGACTAGTTAGCAGTAGGTTACAGCAAAACGAAAAAAACAAGGTACGGGGGATGTCAAAGAAAGGAAAAGCGATAGATTGGACTCAAGAATATGGCAACTGACGTTGTATTTAAACATTTTGATATTGGAGCTTTCAGGGAAGCAAGAAAACGGAATGGAGTCTCACAAACGGAAAATGCGAAAAATGAAACTGTTAAAGTGGAAGAGGGTAATACATTTAACTATTTCGATGTTAAAAGGTTGCACCTTGATGCCAGTCAAGTAGCACGCGTATATATATATGTGGTCGGGGGACCACGGGGAAAAAGCTCGGCAGAGCAGTTGTCATGATAATATTTGTAGAAAAGAGAGTGGGAATCCACGTCACGTGAGAAAATGACTGAAATTGAGATGTCAAATCAGAACGATTACATTGCATATCCTTCTTTGGATATTGACGAGAACCTCGAGGTGAACAGCAAAAGCACCCAACCATATATGGTAAGAGTATTCAATGCTATGTGTCGATTTATAAATGTGCAAGATGGATTCTGACGAGAAAAACCTTCTGGTCTGAAACAGTAACCCAACCTTCTTAGCAGCTATAGATTGGATGTGATACTTAAAAATTGCAGTAATCACACACACACACACATACACAGACACACACACAGACACACACACACACACTTATTTTTATAATCATTTCACCCCAAGTAAGGCAGTACTGCCACTGGTGCGCAGAGGTTTACATAAGAGGAGAATGATGAAAAAGAGAAACACGTTACATGGCATGTCAGAGAATGGGAACACTGGTGTGAAGAGTGCCGCATGAGAGCACAGGGCAAAGGGGAAACACATGGTACGTGCATTGTCAGGGAAAAGATGCAAGTCAAGGAGATAAGAGGTGACAATTGACATTGCATTTAAATTCCTGGAGATTGTAGCAATCAGGGAAGCAAGTATACGGAAATTAATTCTACAGGCGGGAAGTGCGAAAAAAGAAGCTGAGGGGTAGAAGTTACGGTTACATTTGATTGTTTACATTGTATAAGGATGGGACTTAGTTGCTAGTCTAGTAACTCGAGTAAATTCATGCAGAGGGGTCATCAGGGAGCTAAGCTCATCGGAGCAGAAGCTGTGAAAATATTTGTAGAAGAGACAGAGTTCAGCCCCATTACGTCGGTAAGAAAGTGACTAGAGTTGAGCTACCAAGTCGAGATCGATTACATTGCAGATTCACCGTTGGATTTTGTTAAGAACCTTGAGATGTATAGCATGGACACTTGACGAGATGTGACACCAGTATTCAATGCACAGTTGGATGGTATATTTATATATGTGAAAGATGGATTCAGATAAGAAAAATTTCCTGGTCCTACACTGTGAACTGACTTTCCTCGTAGCAGATGTAGCTATGGGTTTAATGTCGTCATTCTACTTGAGGTCGGCTGAGAGGGTAAGGCCGAGGAGGCGCAGTGTTTTGCTTTCAGAGATACTAACCTAATCCATGCTGATGGGGGTTAGGAGCGTTTGTCTATATTGGTTAAAGGAGAGAAGCTTCATTTTGGAAGCATTATAATTTACGAACCTTTTAATCCCAGTCCATCACATATTGGCTTTTCTTTTTAAGATTAGCAGCAAGGTTTGCTTTGTCAACCTCGGTAGATTTCTTATCGAGGCGGGACTAAATGATGGTGTCATCAGCGTAGATGCCTACTTGAGATCTGTGAAGATCAGTAAAAACGTAGGGCCTAGAATAGGACATTGAAGGACACCTGCATTCGTATGATAATATCTAGAATCATGCCCGTTCAATACTAGTTTCATTAGGCGTTTTGAAATGAACGACTGGGTTAGATGAAACAAGCGCCTAGTTGTACTATAGTATAGTCGACTATATTCCCGACTTTGTCAAATGCTTTGGAGATATGTAGGGCAACAACTCGAGCTTCGCCGTTCTTATCGATGATTGTTAGCATATCAGCAGTAGATCTGGTGAAGCGGAAACCACATTGTTTGTCGGAGAATGGTCTGTGGGATGTAAAATGTTGAACCACTTCAACATTGATAATAACCTCAAAAAATCGGTAGAAGGCCGAGAGAGCGATAATTAGAGGGTCTGAGAGTTTTCCAGAGTTCTTAAATACAGATACCACAAGAGGAGGACTAACAGCAGGACTAAGAAGCAATTGTAGACTTTGAAAAGGACAAAGGAGAGTTCAGGGGCACATTTATTCAAGAAAATGATTGGAATTCCGTAATCTGAACTCGCCTTATAGGGGATAAGCTTTGAAATTATGTTAGAGACCAGCGAAGGGGTAATGAGCCTTAATTCTAGGTGAGAAGTCGAGTGTGAATTAAATGTTGAGTTGGTGGAGAATGTGAGAGCAAAGCACTTGGCCTTGTCCACTGAAGATGTGAAGACCTCAAATTTATTGATTAAAGAGGGGTATTGAGGGCTTGGTGTTTAGTACATTTTTATACAACCGCCAGTAGACTTTGGAGCCAAACTTTCGAGAAGCAGCTATGCGCTGCTTCATTTTGCCAGCAAACAACAGCTTAGTATCGTTTAGGATCCTCTTTAACACATTACGAACAGAGTCAAAAAGACGCCTATTATGGTCAGACGCGTGGCTCTGTTAAAGTCAGAAGAAGTGATTTCTGTGGGGAATGTCGGCCAAGTAAGCAGAGGCGAACCAGGGGAACGAATAGGGTTTAAGTCCTAACTTCCTGGCTGGGATGAAATCATTGATGCCAGCTTTAACCCAAGAGTTGACTTCGGATGCACAGTCTTTAACGGGAAAAACTTTGTTCCAAGGGACGTCACACAGGAAATCGCAGAACGGCTCGCAGCCTGCAATTGGTAGTAGTAAGATATTCCTCTGGTCGGAGGTTCCATTGAGGAGGGGAAGTGGAGAGAAATATTAACGAAAACCACAGCATGATCAGTACTGCCAAAAGGTCAAAGCTGCATGACATGGCAAGAGCCAGGAATAGAAGTGAAACAGAGATCTAGCATTGAGTCAAGTCTTTTAGATTTATTAGAGAAACGCGTGAAGAAATCCACCATTTGCGTAAGGAATTGAGTGATTGAAAAGTTCATGGTATGGACACCAGCAAGATCTGTGACTGAGTTTTCCAGCCACTTGGCGTAATGGGCATTAAAGTCTATAAACATATGTGCAAACAGATGAGAGGAAATGGTCTTATCTATATTGTTCGAGATGCAGTCAAGTACAGAACAGTCAGGAAATGAGATAAAGGAGAGGGCGGTAGAGAAAGAAAAGATATCTAACCGAGCTTAGACAGAAAAACATGTAAGAATGAACTGGAGATTCAAAAGAAATTATCCTAGCTACAGGGAGATGTTCGCTGTCATAAAAGCCAATTCCATGCATATGGACATTGGAGTCCTATCTAAAGACTGGAATTAAACCAGGGGTATTCAAATCAGAGGAAGGAATAGAAGGGTCAAGATTTGTTTCACAGAGAGCTAAGATATCAGGTGAGTTTACTTGAAAGAAAGATTCAACGCTGCAAATGTTGGTACGAATACCAAAAATGTTCGAGAATAAGATGTTAATAGGTTTAGATGATTTTTGTTTAGCTGGTTGAGTTTTAATTATTACTTTTTGTGATTTCATAATTAAAGATATTTTAGTAAGTAAATAAAATCAGCCTTCGTTGCCAGGAGGACTAAAAGAACTAACTGAAATCTAACCTGACACAAGTATTTTTCAAAATTATTCCAACGCTATATGCAAATAAATAAATAAATGAATGAATAAATAAATATTAATTTTTGGGAAATGAAAAGTTCAGAAACAGGGTATATATATATATATATATATATATATATATATATATATAAACTTATTTATAAACGGAACTTTGTCTCTCTGTGTGTATGTGTGTGTGTGTGTGTGTGTGTGAGTGTGTGTATGTGTCTGTGTGTGTGTCCGTTACCTATAGACTTCGAAACGGTTGAACCGATTTTCTTGAAAATTTACACAGTTGTACTACAAGCGTCTGCGAGTGTTCTTAGCTAGGTTTTGTGTCGAGGTACCCTCGATAAATATCGAAAATCGATAATCGAAAAAATTGGGTTATAGAAGGAATGGTCCTATTTTAATCAAATTTGATACACTCTTGGACAAAGACATAAAAAACGATATTCAGAAATTTCAAGGTTGCAGTTCTTACATTAGTGCAGAAAGTCGGTAATATATACCGGGTCTGATCAAAATCAGTTTTTCAGCCCTTTTATTTTAGTTCTTGCTTCAGGTTTGGCTCTAAGTAGGTATAATTGTAGTTCTTAGTCTCAGCCATGATACCATTTACTCAGAAGATTTATTTAGCCTTCAAAATTCAGTTTGCGACAAAAAAAAATTTATTTGATATCGATACCAGGAAATCAAAATTTGACTTACATCCATTCATTTTTCTTTCTGTCTAACTGGAAACAACTATTGACTTTTAGTCTTTCGTGCCAACGTCCAAAGCGTCTGAGCTCCAGGACCATGGCTTAGTTTTAAAGCTTTCATTACACCCGAGCAACGCTGGGCTACACTTCTAGTATATATATATATATATATATAGTGACATACATAAGTATTGGATACATGATATTTTCTGTTATAACTCTAGTTTATGTTCGCCATTTTGCCTGATCTTTGGTAAGTAATATCTCGTAAAGTTGTTTTAGTTTTATGTGGAAGGAAAACTAAAAACTCATGGTTGAATCCATTTTTTATCAAAGTTCAAAATTACCCTATGCAAAGTATTGGATCCATCAATTTAATATTTTGTTGCGTAGCCCCTGTTTTGTTTCACTTCTTCCAGTCGCTTTCTATAGTTGGCCACAAGTTTTCCACACTGAACCACCGTTACTCTACTTCATTCTTCCTTGCATAATTCCTCTAATTGCTTGGCATTTTGTGGATTGCGCTTATGAACTTTAGCCTTCAAAGTATTCTCAAATTCTCAATTGAATTCAAGTCAGGAGACTGACTTGGCCAATTGAGAGGACTAATACCATTATTTTCAATCCATTCCTTTGTAAGTTTTACGGTATCTTTGTATGATTGTCGTGTTGAAGCACAAAATTACGACCATGTCCTAAAGAATTTGCAGATTACTGAAGGTTCTTCTCTAGAATTTCCCTTTACATGTTAGCATTCATTCTAACATGATAACTTGTCACTCACTATTGCCCTTGGAGGAAAAGCATCCCCATATCATAATAGAACTACCCCAAACTTAACTCTGGTGATGTTATTGTGCTTGTTGAAGGTAGTGACATTTTTTCGTCAAACACTTGTCGCTGTGTTTCTTCCGAATAGTTCAACATTCGTTTCATCCGACCAGATTACCTTTATTCCAAAACTGCATACCTTTCTTTACATAAGTTTTGACAAATTTTAATCGGTCTTTGACATGTTTGTTTTCAGTAAAGGCTTTTTTCTTGGTGATCTTGAATGAAAGACTGTATGATATAGAGGCTCTGCTGATGGTATCCTTATTTATATTAATTCCGCACCCTCAAGATCAGTTTTAATTTCAGAACGAGTAATGAAGGATTTTTTACACATTTCTGCTGATCCACATTGACGTCCTCTCATTGATCTTTTCTCAGTCTTCCATTTCTTGGAAGGTTTGCTGTACTGTTGCCATACTTCTTTAATTCTGATGATATTTTCTACTGTACTTTGTGCTAGATTCATTTCTTTGAAAATTTTTTCCATAACCCTTTTCTCCTTCGTGATGTACAATGATTCTATCTCGCATATCTCTTGATAATTCTTTAGCTTTTGCCATTTTTAATCCTTGAATTTCAGAATGCACATCAAAGAGTCAGGTCATTAGTAGCACTATCTTGTAAGCAATTGTGTGCTTCTCTGATTGGTCAGAGATAACATTCGAATACTATCAAAAGTTTTAATATATAAAGCCTTTTAAAATACAAAGTTTCGATTGAAAATTTGAAAAAAGTGTCATGTATACAATACTTTTCCATAGGGTAATTTTGAACTTTGATAAAAATAATGGATTCAACCATGAGTTTTTAAGTTTTCTTCCAGATACAACTAAAACAACTTTATGAGATATTACTTCCCAAATATCAGGCCAAATGGCGAAAATAAACTAGAGTTATAAAAGAAAATATCATGTATCCAATACCTATGCGTGTCACTATGTATGTATATCTATCTATCTATCTATCTATCTATCTATCTATCTATCTATCTATCTATATATATATATATATATATATATATATATATAAATATAATAAATGCGAGGAAACTCAAAACCATAAAACCTTGGGTCCTTTTTACCTGGATTTATATATTTATATCGCTCCCACATAGGCAGAGCGTTGTAGACATTTATTTTTCAACAAAGCAATATGGAGAAAATGGATTTCGGAATCTCTCTGAAGAATATACTCAATACAAACAAAAGGGAATATTTCATACAATTATTATACAAAACAGAGGATTTAATTCGGCGAATGAGATGGAAGGCTCATTTCTTCCAGCACAAGGAAAATACACCTAAAAAACAAAAAGTATATGGGTTCAAAAGCAAAAAAACAGCCTCATACATTGAAAAGTTATGAGCCTTCGAGAATGATTTACTGGATATAATAAGCAATAAAACATTTCCCAAAAGGAGAAATGATTTCCAACAACACCTTGGGGAAGTGGTGAAAGAAATTAAAACATCTGATAAAGTCTTCATGAAATCGGATAAAACAACTCATTTCTGAAAAGTAACACCTAAAGAATACAATACGCTAATCATGAAAAACTTGACAAAAATCTATAAAAAAAGTTGATATGAATACGATTTAGTTGATAAGATCAATACGTTTAGTAAAAGAAAATCACAGATAAGTTGAAAACAAGCAACAAAGGAGCAAAGCTCAGCACAAAGAAGTGCTACATCACTATAAAGGATCATATGGAAAACTTTAACACAAATCCTGCTACTAGAATGATAAATTCCACAGATTCGTCTGTTTGGGAATGTTAATCTGGTTGTGAGTGTAGTTGAAAGGTTGTTTGAGAAAAAGATTAAGAAATTTTTTTTTTTTTTTGGAAGTATCCGTTTTTTAGCTTTGTGGATATTCTAAGCTCGTCTTCTAGCATAGAAAATGAAATAGTGTAGATGATGGAGAAGTTTGAATGTTTTCTAAATATATTTCTCTTTCAGGTTTTCATATTCTAAGGTAAAATCTTACAATTACTTCAGACTTTAGTCTCAGGCAGTGGTAGGAATAAAAATTTATTACGCTGTTTTTGTCTTGTTTTGTAATGAAGATAGAAAGCTTGGAGAATCTGATACTTATGGGACGGATAGACAGAAGAGGCAGGGGAAAGCAACGTGAACATACTTGATAGGCTTGAGCAAATGGATGGCAGATCGACGTTTTGGAGGATTAACAGGAGAAAGCCTGTCACGAGCTACGAGGGCCGTGATAGCCTCGGCTCTAAAAGGTCACTGCACATAAAAGAAGAAGTCATGATACGTCATATTTATATTTGGGGAGTGAGCCTAAAGGGACGATATTTTGGCTGGCACTTTGTTACGTTATTTCATTTGCTTAATTCTTCAATTAATGGCTAGGAAGCTTATGGTGAGTTTTTGGGACTAAAAAATATTCGCAGAAATTCCCCTATTTGTTAATATTTTAACTTTAACTAAATATTGCAATAACAATCATGATATGGATGCTGGTTGTTATTTTGAGAAGTGGGCACAAATAAAAAAAAAATTGCAATTGAAAACCTTTTTACATTTATAGACTAAACTATCGCCCAGTTCACACTCCACCCACGTCTATTTAACAGGTGTAGAGGCTCATCCCTTGTTCCCTGTTTAGGATGTGGTTTCCGGCTTTCTCTTTTCCAAACTTCTCACTTTTTTTTTCAATTGGAGTAGATAGACTAAACTATCGCACGGTTCACACTCCACCCTCGTCTATTGAACAGGTGAAGAGGCTCATCCCTTGTTCCCTGTTTAGGATGTGGTTTCCGGCTTTCTCTTTTCCAATCTTTTCACTCCTTTCTTTCTTTTTTTCTCTTTTTTCTTTTTTTTTCTTTTTCAATTGGAGTAGATAGACTAAACTATTACCCGGTTCACACTCCACTCACGTCTATTGTACAGGTGTAGAGGCTCATCCCTTGTTCCCTGTTTAGGATGTGGTTTCCGGCTTTCTCTTTTCAAATCTTTTCACTCTTACGTAGCCCCCTGCACATCAGTGGCGTTACTGCCTTGGTCGGGGTGATATGATTAAAAAAAAAAGTGCCGTTAACCGCAGTAATCTTTTTTACTTTCGTTATTTCCTTCTTTCATTTTCTCACTGAAACCAAGTATTGTCTTCTCTCCTCTTTTCCACGCTATTAAAACGGAATTGTCCATTATTTAGAAGGTAGTCACATGACTTAACGTTGCGTACAAACTAACGAAAGGATGGACAAGCACAATTAAAATATAATAATAATAATGATAATAATTTTTATTCTTCTTCTTATTATTATTATTTCTACTAGTACTGCTACTACTACTACTACAGTGTGAATGACGTGTTTTTTGAAGCTTCTGAAAATCTAACATATTTTTTCTATTTTAAAAGCGTAAATACATTTTATGATTTTTTCTACTATTTTTAAGTAAATATGAATCTTTCTTCTCATTATTATTTAATTTATATGTTTCTCTTTTAACGATTTTGATTGATTAATCAACTAGTTTTCTTATCTGAAATATTCCACAAAGACTACGATGTTTGTTGTCAATATCTGGAAAGATTTTCTTTTTCTTGGAATACTACTTTATTTTTTCTTAGAACGACTACGTTATTAGTTGGGGATAATGCTAAGTATTTTCGACGAGTTCAACGAGTAAATAACTGAATATACTGATGGACGAACAAATGAATGAACAAACGAATAATCTTGTTATATATATATATATATATATATATATATATATATATATATATATATATATATAAAGGTTTATGCAAATAAATAAGTTGCCGATAATTTTGTATTTTTTCTTTATTTTAAACAAATATATTTCGATAAATGGTAACAATGTTTTCCTAACTATGATCAATGAATAAAATATTATTTATGTTAAACATTTGAAGAAATGTTTCTTCCCTTAATCATAATATCTTTAAAAAATAGTAAGCATTATTATTATTATGTCGTCATTTTTCATCATATTTCCATTTCGGCTATGGTCGCACTACCTACCAAATTTGCGGGAAGATCTAAGGCAGGTCGTAGCGTGTTGTTATGGCTCCATTTCATGTTTTTTCTATCTCCCCTATCATCCTTAGCGTTACATAGACAAAGTTTTCCTTAGTCTGTGGGCTGTACTTAATAAGACAATTTTTTGTATATCTCTTAAGCTGGGGTTTCCAGGGATTCTTTCAGTGTGTTGTTTTGTTCCATTTTTATCATTCCAAGTGCACCTACTATCACTGGCACGACTCTTGTTTTCAATTCTCACATTTTTTCTATTTCAAAATCCAGATCTTTATATTTTGACAGTTTTTCCAATTCCTTGGTTGCTATGTTACAATTCGCTGGAAAAGCCATATCATTTAATAAGCAAATTTTACTTTTTGGTTTTTAACAATAATGTCCGGCCTATTTGCTTCAATCTTCCTTTCTGTGTAGGTGGTGTAATCTCATAGAATGGTGACATCTTCTATTTCTGTAACTGGTGCTGGGTGATGTTCAAACCAGTGTTTGTTTACAGATTTTCCATAGTTATTATTATTATATATTATTATTATTATTATTAAATTTCACAGCAGTGATAATTTTTATTAACCGAATGTAAACTATTTTGACATTAATTCTTCTTTGACAATTTTTTATAATGACTAATGATGGTAGCAAAAACAATATGTTTTAATTAATTAACATCTCATTTGTTTAAAAGAAGAAAAAGCAACAACAGTACCAAAAAAGAAAAAAGAAATGAGTAAATAAGTAAGTAAGTAAATAAAAATAAGTATCTTTTTTATTTAAATATAATACTCTAGCATAGTTTCTTTTTCCAGTGATATTTTCCGAGATCATTTTTTTCAAATCCAATTTCCTGTTCTTGACAACTCATCTAGGTGAAGGAAAACCCCGAACAAATCGAAAATCCAGCTGTAAGTCGTGCCGAAGCGTGAACAGCTTTTGCGTTATGAAATCGCGAACGATTCCTACAGACTTTGGAAACTTGTCTGTAAAAGACCGTTGCACAATATGCCAGAGAAATTTCGGTGGCCTTTTCGACCCGTGCCTCACTCATGGAAACAATATTAGAACTAAAGGTCAAACCATAATATCTAGTTTGGTTTATCCAGTGAAAAAATTGGGAGTCCGACATTCAGAAGTGAGCTTATCTAAAGTCGAAAAATCTGCCATAGTAACAAACTCCTACATAAATAAAGAATCTTCAGGTTCCCGCGATCGAGGGAATCCCAATGATGGCCTTGCAAATTTTATAACTAGATCCACAACCACTCATTTAAAGAAAGAAAAGATAAAATGCTCTCATAAGGAGTAAAACTCGTTATAACTGCATTCTATAAAGCGTTACTCAAACTTCAGAAAAACATTACTCTCAAAACATATGACATTTGAGTAGAAAAGTTTGAACAAGCAATTAGAATGTGCACTGACGAAAATAAACTGGCCAATTTAAAAAAAATATACATCAGGTTACATGAAAAACATCGGATTGATAGATGTGGAAATTAAAAAAGTAAAAAGAACTGCGACTATAATATGCGAATCAGCAGAACATGAAACGGAACCAGAAACTGAGATAAAAAGTACTAACATCACACAAATCACAGATCATAAAAAAGAAACAGAGAAAAACACCAATCACTGTGAAGATAATGCTGAAATTTTAGAAGGATTAGAAAAATGTGATCTTAGTTGCTCACAGCATGCAATAAAAGAAGTACAATATACATTGAACTTAAATATTTTACAGAAAAATATAATAGCATACACGAAGCCAACGAAGAAATCATGTGCCATATAAGTTAAACAAAACCTATTGAAATGGAGACACGAGAACTACTTCCAAAATTACTACCAACAACGCATAACCTGAAAACTATTAAACAATACAATGCAACACTCAGATTAATTCTGGATGAAGCAAACTCGCATATAAATATCGACAAAGCAATATAGACATAAGTAATAGCAGCAACTAAAAAATTAAACACCAAAGAAAATAAAAGGTAGTTTCACAGACAGGAAGATATACCTTGGAAAAAATAGAGAAATAAAATGAATTTAGAAGAAAATATTCAGCAATCGATGAACTGGAAAGAGGAACAATTATAAAAACTAGAAAAAGGCAGAGAAGTGAAAAGAAAATGCAACATTAGGAATAAAAATGGCGTCCTAACAGCTAAAGAAAAAATTAACCAAACAGCACAACTGAATACTCAAAGAATCAGACGCTATGGAAAAAGATCAAAATTCTACAGACAGAAAAAAGATCTTTCAAAACGATGCAAAACAATTTTAAGGAGAAATAAGTAAACAAAAAACGAAATGTAGGCTCCTCCCCTCATATTGGGAGAGGTTATACAGTTCTTGGGAAAATATGGGCTTGTTCTGATGAATGTACGAAAAAAGCAATTTGGATTATGCAAGAGGTAAAACAAATGAAAGATAAACCTAAGCAAACATGGATCCACAGAAGTGGATGTTAAATGCGCACTGAAAAACCACGCAACTAGAAATCTCCATGAATAGATAAAATTCCTTACTTTTGGCTCTATTAACTAAATACAGCACACGAAAATCTAGCTAAAGAACTTCAAGAAATAGTCAATGATTCTAAAATCCTGCAAGGATACCCCAAAAATTACTTTCCTTTTACCCAAGAATTGGTAACACAAATGTCCTAAAATAACTACAGCCCAATAACATGTTTTCCCACTATTGACAAAATTTGGACATCTATTCTGACAAAACACGTATTTCTTCTTGGAGAAAATGACATGCTACTTCTTGAACAAAAAGGGTGCAAACGTGCCTGTTACGGATGTAAAAACCAATTGATTTTTAATCGGATGATCTTGGAAACTTCTTCAATGCAAAGATAAATCTCAGCGCTGCGTCGATAGATTATCGTCAGTCATTCGAGAATGCATCCTATCCCTGGATTTTTTAAATCTTTGAATAAATACAAAGTATCACACGTCGTCATCAGTTTCATCAAGCAAAGTATGTCAATATGGAAAACAATACTTCACATCAATCATATAGATGGAGTATGTAAGTCTAGTGAAATAAACATCAACAGTGTAACATTTTAACGTGGCGCTTTGTCCCTTTTACTATTTTGTATATTTTTGGCATTAACTTGCGAAGTTAACAGGACGGAATATGATATTAAAACTAAATAAGTAATCTATTTTTTGTATCGTCGAGATGAATGGTACACAGAAAAAAAATTATTTATTCAGAACAGTATCCGGCGCTAACGAATATATACAAAAATACAGAACAATAAATTACAAACCATTGACAAGACAGAACTTACAAGAAAAAGAGAGCAGGGTCTAAATGGTGAATAGCCGACGAAGTAAATCAGTCCGAATATTAATCTACTTGTCGCAGCTTATCAAAAACGACCCTTTAAGTACCTACACGTAGACTTTTTCAGGCTATGAGACAGTTTATCGCTTAGCGTACTGAATGGGTGCCAGCTACTTTACAACACTACTTTGTATGG
Source organism: Ascarosepion bandense (assembly GCA_037127315.1). Classification (NCBI taxonomy): domain Eukaryota; kingdom Metazoa; phylum Mollusca; class Cephalopoda; order Sepiida; family Sepiidae; genus Ascarosepion; species Ascarosepion bandense. The sequence goes on from JBBBDQ010001568.1 coordinate 5,019,414, forward strand.
ATGACCTAAAGTTGTATACTAGGAATGTCAGTGAGCTGGAAGATCTTCTGAAAACAGTAAAATGTTTCGGTGATAATATTAGAATAGATTTCGGTCTAGATAAATGTGCTAAACTTGTAATTTTAAAAGGAACACTACAGCAAACAATCTGTTTTAGCTTAAACCATGGGGTAGCAATCAAACATTTAGAACAAGAAGAACCTTATAAGTACCACGTTGTACATGAGGGGTAAAGAATTTGCCATGATAATAAAAAATAGTACAAAAAGAGTATTATGGATGGGGACGACTGATATTAAGAACTGAATTGAATAGTCAGAATATATTTGTGGCCATTAATATCGGCGCCAGCCACGTTGTTCGGTATAGTTTTAACATTTTGAACTGGACATGGATTCCATCTTCTTTCTAAGCATAGCATGCATCATTTAAAGGCTGATGTAGACCGTCTATACATACCCCGGAAAAAAGGTGGAAGAGATATTATTCAACTAGAATTGCCATACAAGACAACAACTCTAAGTACAAATACATGAAAACAATAAAGACTGGGTAATACTATTAATCAAACAAAACGAAACCGAAAAGAAAATATTCAACAATGAAAGAATCTTGCAAATGCAAACAAGATTAATATAAAGTCATAACAGATGAAACAACGCTGGAAGGCAAACCTCTGTGTGGCCAATATCCAGAACGTGCTGATAAAGCCGATGTTGATAAAGTTAATACTAATCGATAGTTACGAGCATCTGGATTAAAGTTTGAAACGGAAGCCTTTATTCTTGCAGTATTTTATTCTTTATTTTCCCCCAGGAACTTTAAGGCAAATATTATACATAAAATGCAGGTTCTGTGACAAATACCATGAGATCATAGACCATCCAGTCTCAGGATATTATGTACTTGCGCCGAATGAATTCAAAAATCGTCACGATAGAGTGAAACATTAATTACATTGGACAATAAGCAAACACTTTGGAAAAGATGCTAACAAACAGTGGTATGCATTGGTTGCAGAATGCACTGGTTACAGAAATAGAGGACAATACAATTCTATGGGAATGAACCACATTTAAAAACAGGAAGATTGGAGAAAATAGGCTAATCATTTTACTTGTTAGGGTAGATAAGAAATGACCAAAATGTAAAACCTATTGTTATTTCTTTATTGTTTTTGTTTAATGAATTTTTAGTTATCATTCAGCTAACCTGTAGTGTGCGGGAGTGATCTACCTTATAAAATTTGATCATTATGACGCTTATTGGCGTCAGGAAGTTAAACATGTCTTTAAATTTTGTGCCTAAGTCACACTGAATTTATATATGTAAGCTGCGTAAATATTTTATACAGTTACTTTGAAATTACATTTTTCCAGTCTTCCTGACACTTTATCTGCCAATGAAAATTTTGACTTATGCTAAATTAAAACTTATTATGTTCAATATCATTTCCATCTCCCTGTGTTACTTCCCGGAATGCAGTTTCTAGATGAACTCTCGAACCCTGGATATCTGTATATATCTCTTCTATTTCATGAGTAAGACCATCTCTTTAGTCTTGATCGACAGTCGTCCTAGAGATTGTGTTTGGTGGTCAAAGATATAACATTCAGTGCTTACGAAAAATATTTATAACGGATCGGTTTTTATTTGTGCCAACAAGAGCCGCGTTCCTCAGAGAGGAACTAGTCTGAGACTAAAAAATCTGTTATTGGAGAAAACTTTTCCAACAACGATGAGAGATTTGGTCACCGAATCAGTATAAATCTAAATTTGGACCAAGTGGCTCAATGCCAAATCAATAAATAAAAAGAAGCGAACGAAATTGAATAATGAAAAGTATAAACAAGTCATGACACCTTTTTTCAAAGCAATCGAAAATCTACAAAACAGTATCAGGGATCCGACAAACTAAATGTGGTGAATTATAGTAGGAACCGAAATAATTATTTCAACCTAATCATGTACGTTAGTGAATGCAACAAATCAATTGGAATTCGAACTCGGCTCTACGATTTATCGTTCTAAGTCGATGTCTACTGCATCACAACGTAAACCAACACATCCAGTTGAATTCGTTGCATTCACATACGCACTAATACCCCTGAGAAAGTATGAGTCCGTTGCTTCTCCCTCCATATATTGGTTAAATAGCAGGACAAATTGGGCTCTACAGCCTTGATTGGCAACCAGTCTACCGTAGAAAGTAATGGCAAGGTGCTACGGAAAAATCTTCTACCCAGTCAATCATGTCTCTTTCGCGATAAGTTCGCCCAAGCGTGTATCAAGTATGGCACTAAACTATCTGACTGACTGACTGAAAATGACAGAGGATGACGTAAAATCTAAAATATATGAGATATGAAATAATAATTTTCCAGGAAATAAAACTGAAGAATCTGCCAGCAATATAAACTAGAGTTTTTCAGTTTATGGGTCAGACTACATTTGGGTAGAATTCCTTGAAAGCAACATAGGTGAAATCACTGAAGCGAAAAAGCACATCTTTCAAATAATCAGCAGAAGAACTCGCACACAAATGCCAGACAAAGAACAGTCCAAAACACTTCATATGAAAAAGATCAATAACCATATTGAGCAAACATATAACGCTGCATTGCAAACATTGTTAATGGACAAACCACTGGCAAATATCACGGAAGTAAATAACGTCATATACAAAACAACTTTAGCAGATACTGGGAAGCTTAGTGTCAAGACAAAGAAAAGATCAAACAACAGAGAAAATAGCCAGCTTGGAAGGCAAAATAAAGCGAGAAATAGAGAAAGTCAGCTGTGAATTATCGATACTAGATGAGATCGTAAGAAAGCCAAATGTTTCAACTTACCAATACAGGAAGATCAAGCAGAGATGTTAAATTAAATTACTAAATGAAATTACGCCAATCAAGGAAATACTTAAACAGAAGCTGCATTTAAAGGTACATAGAAGAAGACGATATGAAAGGCGTTAAAGATTCTATCGCCAAAACAATATATTCCAAACGGACCTTAGGAAATTTTATAAGGAAATTGGAAAAGCATTTTTAGAAGTTAAAAAGTCACCATCTATAGAGAAAATGAAATAAGTGGGATAATATTTGGAACATTCTAAAGGAATATAAGCAACAATGCAGAATGGATCCAACAATAACAAGAAAGAATAACAGATAAATATTTACACGAATGGGAAAATATAATCAAGAATAATATTAGGAAAGCTCTAAGGAAATTCCAAAAAATGAAAAAGCCAGGAAATGACAAGGTACACAACTTATGCACCTATTATTTGGAATCAATCCATAAAATTCCAATAGACCCATTAATGGAATTCCTTGTAACCAAAGCTCTAAAGAAATACAAAATATTGTACTCAAAAGTACAACACACGCCTTACGAGGGCCATATCTGTGCAAAATATATGTGATGTTAGGTTGAGATTTTCCCACAAAAATTCTCAGTGGAAAATGTCATAACGCCATTTTTAACTTTCGGTTACTTGTGACGACGAAAGAAATTAGTATACATAAGAAATCAAAGAAAATAATAATAATAATAATAATAATAATAATAATAATAACAATAATAATAATAATAATAATAATAATAATAATAATAAAGAAGGTGAAAGAGGTCTTATTCAGCTGGAATTGTCATACAAGACAACAACTATTGGCTTACTAACATACATAGAAACAACAAAGGATTGGATGATACAATTAGTAAGGCAACATGAAGAAAGAAAGAAAAAATATTCAATAATAAAAGAAGGCAGTAAATACAAACAAGATTTACAGTTAGTAAATTCTGTAGAAAAGCAAAACAGAAGCCAAGAACCAACTATTGCGGCAAAAAATATGAAAATGAAAGCCAAAGATAAAGCTCTTGAACAGATGAAACAGCGTTGGCAAGACAAACCTCTGCATGGCCAATATCCAGAACGTGCCAATAAATCCAATGTTGACAAAGTTAATACTCATCGATGGTTACGCGCATCTGGATTAAAGTCTGAAACTGAAGGCTTTGTTCTTGCAGCACTGGACCAAAATCTTTTCACTAGAAACTTTCAGGCAAATATTATGCATAATAATATGGATCCAAAATGCAGGTTTTGTAATAAACACCAAGAAACAATAGACCACCTAATCTCAGGCTGTTCTGTGTTTGCCCCAAATGAATATAAAAATCGCCATGATAGAGTTGGGCAATATTTACATTGGACAATGTGCAAACATTATGGAAAATCTGTAAACAAACACTGGTATGAACATCACCCAACACCGGTTACAGAAATAGAAGATGTAACCATTCTATGGGATTACACCATCTACACAGACAGAAAAATTGAAACAAACAGGCCAGGCATTATTGTTAAAAACCAGAAGGAGAAAACTTGTCTATTAATTGATATGGCTTGTCCAGCGGATTGTAACATAGCAATCAAGGAATTTGAAAAACTGTCAAAATATAAAGACCTGGAAATTGAAATAGAAAAAAATGTGGGAATTGAAAACAAGAGTTGTGCACTTGGAATGATAAAAAATGGAACAAAACAACACATTGAAAGAATCCTTGGAAATCCCAGCTTAAGAGATATACAAAAAGTTGTCTTATTAAGTACAGCCCACAGACTAAGGAAAACTTTATCTATGTAATGCTAGGGATGATAGGGAAGATAGAAAAACATGAAATGGAGCCATAACAACACGCAACGACCTGCCTTACGTCTCCCCGCAGACTTTGTTGGTGGTGAGACCAAAGCAGAAATCGAAGTATGATGAAAGATGACATAATAATAATAAACGAAGAAAAATTCATGTTTACGTTAAAATAATAAAACAAAATTTCATAAAAAAAACGTTACGTTTTCAAGAGCTTCGGAAAAACACGTCATTCTCGTTGTAATTTCAACCGCGTTGTTTCTTCTTTAAATGATCCTAAGATTCATCAACTAGTATTCTTATTATTCCTATTTCCGCTTAATTGTCGATATTTCGAAATAACTTTAAAAAAAAAACTATGATAATTTTTCTTAAAAACAAAACAAAAGGAAAAAGTAATACGATGAAAAACAGTTTCATACAATTTATTCGGTATTCTTTCTTAGAAAGAATACGTCTTTATCTATTGATTTATTTATATATATTTATTTATTCATTTTATTTATTTATTTATTTATTTATTTCTTGATAGCTCTATTTTCGACGACTTTAATGAAAAAATAACTGAATATCCAGCGGGCGAACAAATTATTACTTTTAAATTTCACATCAGTAACAAACTTAAATGTATGTCAACTTATTCTTTTCCATTATTTTTTATTTTTTAAAATTGTTTTTTTTACATGAACCAGTGATGGTAGCAACAATTATTGTAACAACATACTCTAGTGTAGTGATGTTTGTTTCGTTGAGCGGCTGTTGTGTCCAAGTTTTTTATAATCAGCGTCTTTCTCTTTGAATTTCTTTTTCTACATGAAATTTTGTCTTACTATTTTAATATATGTTTCTTCTTGAAATGATTCTAATAGATTCATCAATTTTTCTTTTTATTCATATTTCCTTTAGTTGTCGATATTTCGAATATATTTTTTATAAAGATGTGATAATTTTTGTTAAAAACAAAAAACAAAAGAAAACAACAGGAAAGAAATACGATGAAAAACAGTTTGATACAATTTCTACGATATTCTCTCTTAAAAAGAACTAGCAGTATAGGCCAACGTTGCTCGGTGTAATGAAAGCTTTAAAACTAATTCATGGTCATGGAGCTCAGACTCTTTGGACGTTGGTATTAAAGACTAAAAAGCAATAGTTGTTTCCAGTTAAAGCTAAACGAAAGAAAAATGAATGGATGTAAGTCAAATTTTGATTTCCTGGTATCGATATCAAATAAGTTTTTTTCATCGTAAACTGAATTTTGAAGTCTAAATAAGTCTTCTGAGTAAATGGCATCATGGCTGAGACTAAGAACTACAATTATACCTACTTAGAGCCAAACCCGAAGCAAAAACTAAAATAAAAGGGCTGAAAAATACAGACATACAGGCAGATAAACAGATGCACACACAAACATCTTGCCTTATATATATATATATAAATATATATATATTATCAATTTTCTGGACTATTGTAAGAACTGCAACCTTGAATCTTCTGACTATCTTTTCTTATGTCTTTGTCTATGAATGTATCAAATTTGATTAAAATCGGACCACTCCTTCTATAACCTGATTTTTTCGATTATCGATTTTTGATATTTATTGGGGGGTACATTGACACAAAACCTAAGTAAGAATACTCGCAGACGCTTAAAGTACAACTGTATAAATTTTCAAAAAAATCGGTTCAGCCGTTTCGGAGTCTATAGGTAACGGATACACACACACGCACAGACACACACACAAACAAAGTTCCATTTGTAAATAAGTTTAGATACATATTTATTTATTTATTTATATTTTGTTATTCATTTTATATATTTAATTTTTTATAACCCTATTTTAGACGATTTTAATAAAAAAAAAATGACTGAATATACAGTGGACGAACAAATTAACAAACTTTTTCTTTCCATTACTTTTTTTTTTCTTAACAATTAATATTGTTACAAAGACTAGTGATTATAGCAGCATTTTTTTAACAAAATAGTCTAGTGTAGTGATGTTTTGTTTCGTTGAGTGGCTGTTACGTTCAAGTTTTTTTTTAACCAGCGTCTTTCTCTTTGAAGTCCAATCGCATCTCTGTCAACTGTCGCTTGTCAACTCATTTAGGAGAAGGAAAACTCCGAACAACAATCCGCAACTCGAGGTGTTAATTGTGCTGAGGAGTGAATGTCTACTGCGCTATGAGGTCACAAAAGATCTCCTCGGAACCCTGTTTGTAACAGACAGTTACCTAATGTGCCGGGCAACTTTGGATGGACTTCTGGACCCGTGCGTCGCTCGTGGGAATAATATGAGAATTGCAAATTGAAATAACAAATCCATTATGGCTCTTCTATTGGATAAACAGGGAGCCCGTGATTCAGGAGGGAACCTACCTGAGGTTGAAAAATCTGCCATAGAAACAAACTTCTACACAAAGAATGAATCTTCAGGTCCCCACAATCAGGATAATCCTAATGATGGCTCTGTAAATTCTCCAGTTAGATCCATAGCCGTATATTTAAAGAAAGAAAAAATAAAATGATCTCGTGAGGAATACAAAGTCGTTATGAGGGCATTTCATGAAGCGTTACTCAAACCTAAAAAAAAATCACTCGCCAAACATATGATATTTGGCGAGAAAAGGTTGGACAAAAAAATAGAAAGTGCATTGACGAAAATAAATTAGCCAATGTACGCAGGTGCATCATGCGTAAAAAACGATTGACAAAGGCTGAAATTAATAAGATGAAAAGAATTGCAACCATAATGGAAGAATCAACAAAACATGAAAGGAATCCGAAATCAGAAAAAAAGGTATTAAATCACACAAGCCACAGGTCAAAATGTAGAAAACAAGATACACACAAATCACTGTAAAGGTAATGTTGAAAGTTTAGAAGTGCTGTAAAGGTGTTATCTGATTCAGGTACAAGGCGGCAATAAAACGAGTTCAAAATACATTGAACAGAATTATTTTACCGAAAATAAGAACAGTATAAAAGACGCCAAAGAAGAAATCAAGACCCATATAAGTCAGATACAAAATATTGCAATGGAGGAATGAGAACAACTCCCAAAATTACAACCAACAAAGCATAACCTCGAAACTATTAAGCTGTACAATGAAGCACTAAAATTAATTTTGGACACTTATGCAAATCTCAGTGAAGCAATATATGCATCAGCAATATCTTCAACAAAAAAATAGAACATCAAATTAAAACCAGGCAGTCTCCCAGACATGAAGATCCACCTTGGAAAAAATAGAAAGGAAATCGAACAACTTAAAAGTGAATTATCAGTACTCGATGAACTGACAAGAGGAATAAATATAAGAACTAGAAAAAGCAGAAGATTTGAAAGAAAATACAATATTAGAAATTAAAATGAAGTCCTATCAACTAAGGAAAAAATAAAGGAAACAACACAACTGATGGCTCAAAGAATAAGACGCTATGAGAAAAGATTTAGATTCTACAGACAAAACAAGATTTTTCAAACCGATGCAAAGAAATTTTACAGAGAAATAGGTAAAAAAAGAATTGAAGTGACAGTCTCCCACAACATGGAAGAGGTTATACAGTTCTGGGAGAAAATATGGGTTTGCACTAAAGAACATAACAAAGAAGCAAACTGGATTGTGCAAGAGATAGAACGAATGAAATATAAACCAGAACAGATATGGGCTAGAATCACAGAAGAGGATGTTAAATGTGCACTGAAAAAAGCACACAATTTAACATTTCCAGGAATAGATAAAATTCCTAACTTTTGGCTATATTATTAAAATACAGCACATACAAAACTATCCAAAGAACTTCAAGAAATGGTTAACGATCCCACTAAAATTCCTGCCTGGATGAGCAAAGGAATTACGTTTTTCTCCCCAAGAATATTGAAACGAATAACGCGAAAAGCTACAGATTAATCACATGCCTTCCGACAACTTACAAACTATTAACATCTATTTTAACAAAACAAACATATTTCTTCTTGGAAAGAAATGACATACTTTTGAACAAAAAGGGTGCAAACGTGGCTGTTACGAATGTAAAGGCTAATTACTCATTAATAGGATGATCTTGGAAAACTGCTTCAGTACAAAGAAAAATCTTAGTACTGCCTGGATAGATTACCGTAAGGTATTCGATAGTGTACCACATTCCTGGATCTTAAAGACTTTATATATGTTCACGCTATCACCCGTCATCATCAATTTCATCAAACAATGTACGTCGATATGGAAACCAACCCTTTACCTCAATCATATAAATGAAACCAATAAGTCTGGTGAAATAAACATCAACAGAGTTATATTTCAAGGTGACTCGTTGTCTTCTTTACTATTTTGCATATCAGTAATAGCATTAAACCAGCCAACTTAGCAAGACAGAATGTCGTTATAAAATATCTCAAAAGAAAATAAGCCATCTATTTAACATGGATGATTGAAAGTCGTATGCTAAGAATGACAATGAGCTGGAAGGTCCTCTACAAACTGTAAAATGCTTCAGTGAAGGCACTGGAATGAAATTCAATTTGAATAAATGTGATAAAGCTATAGTTTTACGAGGATCACTACAGCAAACATCCTCAATTAGCCTAGACCCTGCAATAACAATGGAAGACTTAGCGCAAGAATAATCTTATAAGTACCTAAGTGTAAATAAGAGTGAAAGAATTCACCATAAAAAATGAAAGAAACAGTGCGTAAAGAGTACTATAGAAGGCTACAACTGATATTAAAAACTGAATTGAATTTTCAGAACAGAATTATGGCCATTAATAACCTTGCAATCCCAGTAGTTCAATATAGCTTCAACATCTTGAAATGGACTCTAAAAGACATCAGACGAATGGATTCTAAGACATGAAAGCTCCTTTCCAAACATAAGATGCACCATCCAAAGGCTGATGTAGACCGCCTATATATACCCCGTAAAGAAGGAGGAAAATGTCTTATTCAGCTAGAGTTGTCATACAAGACAACAACTATTGGCTTACTAACATACATAGAAACAACAAAGGAATGGATGGTACGGTTGGTTAAATAAGAAAAAAAACAGAAGAAAAAATATTCAATAATGAAAGAAGGCATAAATAAAAACAAGATTTACATTTAGTAGAATCTGTAGAAAAGCTAAATAGAAACCAAGAACCAACTCTTGCGACAAAAAACATGAAAAAGAAGCCAATGATAAAGCTCTTGAACTGAGGAAACAACGTGTGGCAAGAGAAACTTCTGTATGGCTAATATCCAGAAGGTGCTAATAATCCCAATGTTGATAAAGTTAAAACTCATCGATAGTTACGTGCATCTGGATTAAAGTCTGAAAATGAAGGCCTTATTCTTGCTGCGCAAAACCAAAGTCTTTTCACTGGGAACTTTCACGCAAATATTATACATAATAATATGTATCCAAAATGCAGGTTCTGTGAAAATACCAAGAAACAATGGACCATCTAATCTCAGGATGTTCTGTACTTGCCCCAAATGAATATAAAAATTTTCTCGATAGATTAAGGCAATATTTACACTCAATGTCCAAACACTCTGGAAAATCTGTAAACAGACACTGGTATGAACATCACCCAGCACCGGTTACAGAAATAGAAGATGTCACCGTTCTATGGGATTACACCATCTATATAGATAGAAAAATTGAGCCAAATAGGCCGGACATTATTGTTAAAACCAAAGAGAAAAAAACTTGTTTATTAATTGATATGGCTTGTCTAGCGGACTGTAACATAGCTTCCAAGGAATTCGAAATACTGTCAAAATATAAAGACCTTGAAATTGAAATAGAAAAAATGTGAAAATTGAGGACAAGTACCGTACCAGTGACAGTAGTTGCACTTGGAATGTTAAAAAATGGAACAAAAAACACATTGAAAGTATCCCTAGAAACCCCAGCTTAAGAGATGTACAAAAATTGCTAATGATTCTAGGGAGATATAAAAAAACACGAAATGGAGCCATAACAACTCACCACTACCTGCCTTAGAGAGTGGTGAGTTGCAGACTTGGTAGGTAGTGTGACCATAGCAGAAATCGATTTATAATGAAAAATGACAAAATAATAATAACAATAATAAACTCCAACTTGAAGCATAAAAAAATATGGAAACTTAAAAATTATTATTCCTATTGTGAGAGGTTAATTGGCTATGATAAAGTCAGTCAGTTAAGTGCCATACGTGATACACGCTTGGGCGATCATGTCTCGAAAGAGACATGACTGACTGGGCAGAAGATTATCCCGCAGTAGGTTGCCATTGCTTTCTGCGGTAGACTGGTTGCCGACCAAGGCTATAGAACCCAATCTGTCCTCTTATTTAACCCATAACTGGAAGGAATAGACGGATTAATACCTTTCCCAAGGGTATTTGCACGTAAATGAATGCAATGGGTTTAGCTGGAATTCGAACTATGATAAAGTAGGCTACTAAAAATCATAATAGTAGAATTACTGGATGTATCAGCATCTCAACACTACAAATAATAATAATAATAATAATAATAATAATAATAATAATAATAATAGAGGTCACAAGACCTGATGGAGTAAATCAGATAAATATACGAAGTTTGTTCCTTTTGTGGTTGGCACACTCCGGGTTATTTCCAATTTTTCTGCAACGTGGGACACCTTGGGAATACCTAGCATCATTGAGAGTATGCAGGTAGTTCCACTGCTTTGAACACTTCATGAGCTGAGGAAAGCATTATGGGTAGAAGCTGAGGTATGTGATATTATCATCTGGATAAAACATCTAAGAGTCAAAGAGGATCTGCTCTTGTCAAAAAGATTCCAATATTTATAAAAAAAGAATTTAATAAACTGTCAGCGTACAAGGACTTAGAAATCGAAGTAACAAAAATGTGGACTACAGTTGTTCTTGTTTTGATAGGAGGGCATTGGTTATGATAAAGAAGGGTATGTGAGTATTACTGGACACATCAGCATCTGAGAGCTACAAAGGATTACTTTGTGTGGAACTGCACATATCATACATAAAACCGTCTCTATCTAAACAAAAGGTCTCAGATGTGCATACATGACTCTCCTACAAAGTCATTCTTACTAATAGACACTTGATGGAACATGGTAATTAGGCACATAAAACTGCTCTCTGACATGATAATACCACGCACAATAATAACAAAAGTAATAATAAATGCACTTTTGCTAAAATAGACATGAATCACATTATTTCTCTTGTCAAATAATTAGAAATATTTATATGAATATTAAGCTTCTGACTTTTCCGTAACCCTATGTTCCTTTCTCATAAATCGAAGTACTTTTGTTCAAAAGTAATGAAAAACTCATTAATCTTTTTTGTTTTTGAAAAAGATCAACTATAAACCAAAAATTCTATTTTACTATATACGCAATAAGAGTAAAAATGAAAATATTTCAGAAGCTTTATTTTTTGATTTGCTAATAATTTAATTGCATAGTCCTTATGTATTTTAACACATTTAAAAGTTTATAGTTCTAGCATAACATACCGACTTACAAATGAACAAAAATTTTAAACAAAAATTCTAGAAAATTCCATGAATTTTTAGAAGGCCCCTGAATGTTCTAGAAAGCCTCCAAAAGTTCTGGCATGTTCCAGATAACATAGTATATTAATACATTTTTTAAAAAATTCGTGTTGTGGGTGATATTAAAAAATGAATTAAAGGCTCAACTCACAACACAAATGAACATATATAAGGATAAATTAGAGTAAATATTCCTTTCAGGAGAGGATTAGGTTGTCAGTTACCTGAACATAATCAGTTGTCAATATTCACCATGATTCAATGAAAGCTTATTTGGTTACATCTTCAACATCGCATAGAATGCATTTAGAGAGTGGATGCTTTCACCAGGCTATACTGACGAATCACGTTCGGACAAGTGGCGGCTATTGTGGGCATCGGTTCAAGTGTAGTGCGTGATGACTCGGGGTACAGGAGTCCGTTGGGTGCTTAAACAGGCAAGCGATGTTGAAGCAAGGAAGCGACGAAGAATATTTTCATGACAACTGCTGTGACGAGCTTTTTTCCTTGACACCCCGACTACATGAATTTAAGCATGCTACTAGATTGGCATGTAGGTCCCCCCCGTTTTCTATTGAAATAACTTAATGCAACTGCAAGTTTAACATTTTCCTTACTCACACTTCCCGACTGTGAAACTTCCTTCCGTTTACTTGCTTGCTTTCCTGATAAATACAATCTTCAAAAAATTGAATCTTCCGTCTTATTTTCGGAAGCTTAATTTCAGAAGGAAGGAAGAAGTTCGTTGATTTACCTTCTTATTTTCTTTTCTATTTGCCCAGAGCGATCGTTCCTTGTTGCTATAAGAAAGTAATTTGTTCAGTAAAGATGCATTGGTTATTTTCTGGACATTAGTTTAATTTTATTGTTACGTAAAAGTAAGAAAATTACAGGAAAAAAAACAAAAAGAAACCCCAAAAACTTCAGACTTGAAACAAAACAAAAAATTGCCAAAAAATATTCTCATGATTTTAAGAATCCGACTTTTTAATTTAATAGTAATGTTTCTGTAACACGATTGCAGTTATTTCACCGGGGAAAAACAGGGAAAATAAATAGAATTTACATATTTAATTAAAAGTAGACGTAATGCTGAATTCTTTTCTTCCAACTGAATCATTTTAAGCCTTAAATGAATTTAATTGATGAAACAAATATTTCTTCTCAATAACTGCTCAAACACGTCTATCTACCAAGTATAACACATTAGTTGCGACAACTTTTTTTTACAGAATTTAAATTATTCGGACTATTGTCCTCATCTTTTTAGCCGTTTCGGCCGTTGTAAGCTCCAGCCTTCTTGGTAAGAAATTTCAAACCGAACCCTTTATTACAATCAGTTCTCATACATTGCGTAGTAATGCCTCTTTTGGAAGCCATGAGTTATCTCCCTCTAACCCTGCAAGTTACTTGTTTATCACTGCTGTAGCCTGTTACTGAACTCACAACTCTTTGGGTCAAATCACAGGAACTAAACAATGTCTATATCCTTAAGGACAAGAACAACTTAATTTTTGGGACTTCTAAACCTAATGTCCAGTAACCCTTTTTTATCAAAGTTCCTACTGCAATTTTTTTATGTTAAAGGTTTTTTCTAGTATTTTTTACCAGAGCTCATATTGCAATTTTGACACTAATGACAAAGATGAGGACAATAGTCCGAATAATGTAAATACTGTAACTACTACCTCATTTCTTTTTTGTTATATCCACAACATTTCGACCGTTGTACGCTTTCTTCAGGTAACTGGAATTTTCAACCAAACCCTTTATTTTGATTCCTGGGTTATATTGTCACAAAAACTTAATCAATCAGCGCATATACTAGGCCACAAAAATGATACAGGAAGCCGGCCAAGCATAGAAATTAACACAATATGGAAACCAGTAATACGCAAGGCTAGAGAAAATCATAAGCTTCAAGGTTGCAATATGACTTCTAACAAAAAATGGTTCCTGAAACATTAGGTTTACACGTTTTAAAAATTGCTAAACTGATGTCCTCACGGACACATGTTCCAGTGAATAAAAGCGTTCGTTAGGGACTTGACCCAAAGAGTTGTGAGTTTCATGGCTACAGCCATCGTAAACAACTTAGAAATTTTAATTAAACAGAGATTACTAACATATCAGGATGTGGCATGGCTCATGTAAGGAGAACAATATACTACAGTGAGCGAAATAAATTATTCTAGCAAAGATCAGAACGTACAACGGTTGAAACGTCGTAAATATGACAAAAATATGAGGGCAACAGTCCGAAAAATGTAAATAGTGTAAATACTACCTCATCCCAGAAGTATAGACAAATACTAAAATAACGCTTGAACTAATAAAAAATAAAGTTACAAATAATCTCTATTAAATATTTGTCTATATTTCTGAGATGAGGTAGTATTTAGTGTATTTACATTATTCGGACTCTTGTTTACATCTTTGTTGCCATTTTTACCAAGTTTCGGCCCTTGTACGCTCCGGCCTTCTTCAGGTGCTAGAAATTTCGAACCGGACCCTTTATTACAATCACTGGGGTATATCATTCTAATTCTTATTACTTCTTTGTTTATGTTTCGGATAGGAAAAAAGAATTATTGGTATAGGTTTCGGGATGTTCATTTCTCAAAGATGTACTTCCTGTACTGTAAATTTAACCGTGGCTGAATAGTCTAAAGCAGATAGAATCAGCCGTACATTGAATACTGTTGCCATAATGATCGGGTTCTCCTCTTATACATCTCGAGGTTCTCAACAAAATCCAAAGAAGGATTCGTAATGTAATCACTTCTGCCTTAGCATCTCGACTCCAGTCATTTTCTCAACCGACCTGACGTGGCTTCCCTATGTCTTTTCTACATATATTTTCACGGCAACTATTTTGACGTGCTTTATTCCTTTGTGCTTTATCCACGTGAATTTAAGCGTTATATGAGTCTGGCATCTAGGAACGAAACGTTTACCGCTTAAATAAGTAGATATGACCACTAACTCTGCTTGAAAAGTTTCTTTTCTCGCACGTCCCGCCTGTGAAAATCCCTTCCGCTTACTTGCTTCCTTGATAGCTACGATCTCCAAACTTTAAAAGCAATGCCATTAGCCATTTTATATCCATTTAAATCCCGTTAATCTTTTATCCTTTCATTAACACCCTCTGCATATAGTCTTTTCTTTCACTGTAATCCACTGCGTAATAATGGTAATCCCGACTTGCTCGAGATGAAAAAATTTAAAAAAAAAGGATGGTGCTCTACAAAATGAATGCCGACTCGACTGAAGAGCTTTGTATGTTTACTGATACTTCCAATTTCCCAGTAATGTAAACGTAATGTATACTGTTTTAAAAAGCGCGTCTACAAAAATACGTCTATCTTCTAAAATATAATGATTAATGTATTCAGAAAATATGTAATTTTACATTTCTGACCTAGATTACTGAATATTCTCCGCTTCCCTAAGTTCTGATACATCTCTCTATGATACTTTGTATTTCCCTTTGTTAACTTCGGTCAGATGAAATTTGGTTTTATTTTTATTTGTTTGATTTCATTTATTCTGGTCTCATATATAGTTCTATTGCACATAGTTAGGTAAACCTAAAGCTCGCAATATTATCCGTTTGTAGATAGAGGTAGTGTGAGCACTGAAATCAATATGGTATGGCGACTATGGTTTCACGATTTTACTATGACTATGGTTTTCTAAATATGGTTTCACGATCTTCAGACCAGACACCTCAAGATAACTAAAAGCATTAAACTACTAACTAACCACAGTACATTATTTATTAGTATGCCTGCATTTTCTGCATCTATAAAGGTTTCATCTACGATATTGAGCGCTCACTCTGATATGTACAACGAATTATAAACGATATATGGCGGACCTGAAGCAGACTACCACCATGTTTAATTTCGTTGGTTTAATTTTTTTTTTTTTTTTACTTTTTTCAGCGCAGTTCTATCGAGTATCCCCTTAGCTTTACGATTGACAAAAAAAAAAATTGAAAAATTTCAATATTTAAACATTTTCGGGGGCGGGGGGTCATACAACGTTATAGTAAATAGATCATCCATTTTGAAATCAGTCGCCGGTACGACATTACCGCCACCTGTAAATGTGTTCATCATCAAATTTTTTGGACTTTTTTCAGTGCAATATTATCTTTTACACTTTAAACTTTATGAATGACAAAAGAATTTGCAAAAAAATTTAATATTTAAATAATTTTAGTTGGTGGGGGGACCAGTTTCTCATACGACCTTGTAATGGTTTGAAAACGGAGGATCGATTTACTATAACGTTGTATGAGAAATTGACCCCCACCAAATTTGTTAAAATATTGTAAATTTTCAATTTATTTATTTACTTATTTATTTTATTTATTTATTTATTTTTTTGAATAATCGGAAAGTTTA
The DNA here is from genome assembly GCA_037127315.1 of Ascarosepion bandense. NCBI lineage: Eukaryota > Metazoa > Mollusca > Cephalopoda > Sepiida > Sepiidae > Ascarosepion > Ascarosepion bandense. Next base: position 5,036,035 of record JBBBDQ010001568.1, read on the forward strand.
AGTAATAATCGATAAGACTGCACTGAAAAAAGTAAAAAAAAAAAATTAAAAACAATGAAATTAAACGTGGTGGTAGTCTGCTTCAGGTCCGCCCAATATATATATATATATATATATATATATATATATATATATATAAATTAAAATAGGATTAATTCAAGGATGTTGAATGACCATTTCGATATGAAAATCCCCACAGGGATAACACATCAATGATGAAAATGAAATGGTCGAAATGGTCATTCAACATCCTTGAATTAATACTATTTTAATTATATTTGCTCTGTAATATTTTATTACATGGAGCTCTCTTCCTTTATCATTTTTTAATATTAAAATAAATTTTTTTTAATATTAATTAGGATCGGGTTTTTTGAATTTACCTTCCTGCTTTTTCCGCTTGGATTAAAGTATCTGAATAATATATATATATATATATATATATATATATATATATTGGGCGGACCTGAAGCAGACTACCACCACGTTTAATTTCGTTGTTTTTAATTTTATATATATATATATATATAATTTTGCATCGTGGATCGAATGAATCGGAGAGACGGCCTGGTAACAGGTCGAAATAACTGGCAGAACAGATCTAATGTTGTTATAACCGAATCCCTAATGAAGCCAGGGTAACATCAGTGGTGACCTCTACCTTTGCATTTTGTAAATGTATTTCAATAAACTGAAATATTACTAAGAACATATCTGTAAAAAAACAAAAAGGAAAACTTAACTTCAACGACGCGTCCTCTGATTAACTTTATCAAGGCAAATATAAGGTTGTTCTTTTTCAAAGAGCCTTGAGAAACAAAAGCAAAAATGTCAGTTTATATTTTATAAAATTTCAGAACGTTCGCAAGCTTATTAAAAAAAAGGTAAAAAACTGACTGGAGTAATTTAACGTTGAATAAACGAAATTGAATAAATGTCGTTTAGTGTTGTTTATTTTTCATGATTAAATTATTATTTATATTATACTAGTCTGGGAATAAATTTTATCGGATTCATCCCAGGCAAGGCAGTAAAACCACTATGTCACAAGATGTTACAGCGGGTGAAAGAATTAAAAAGCAGAAACATTACCAAGGAACTAGAATAATAAAATTATAATAATAATTCAAAAGTTTAAATGCAACGTTGTAATACAAAAGAAGTCATTTGCAAAACAAAAGTACTTGACTTAAATGGTCAAATCAAAACATATTTGGGATCATCTTTTAAGACCAGATGGTTTAATCACAGGTCTACATTTAAATTAGAAAATTTTTAAAATTGTACAAAATTGGCTAGGTACGTGTGGCAATTGATATGAAAATATGTTAAAACCTAGATATAACGTGGAGTATAGTGAAAAGAGCCAAGCCTAACAACCGTGGGAAAATGTGTAGACTGTCTCAGGTAGTAAAGTTAGCTGTTATGTTATTCCCAAACAAAAATAAATTACTGAAAGAAAGACCAGAAATTATGACTACGTGTAACCATACCAAAAATATCTATTAGGATCATACAACCATAGATGAAAACGTTATAACTTTTTCTAATTTTGGAAACTGCGCACTCATAAAAATCCCCGTGACGTATGCATTATTAAAAACGGTAAAATCAGTTATTGTAAATTGCCTGAAGACTGTAGAAACCTGGGTTGCGTAATAACTCGTTTACAAATGAAAAATCTTCAAAAGTTCTACAATATAATTGTATTGAACACTCTTTAATACAACGGTGTACTGGTCTAATTTAAGTATGACCAACATAAATAAATAAATAAATAAATAAATAATAATAATAATAATAATAATATATATATATATATATATATATATATATATGTGTGTGTGTGTGTGTGTGTGTGTGTGAGTGTGTGTGTATACAATATTTCCGCTCTCACACCCTGATTGAGCACTCTGGAGAATGAGTAGACTTTGAAAAACAGTAGCCACTCTAGCGTAAACGCATCGCTCATTCATTAAAAATGAATTGGATCACTCTGACTGCTGGGAAAATATGATATGCGCTAAAAAAACTGCCTTCTTCCACCGAAAGCCCCGTGGCCCTGGGGTAGAGTCGCCGACTGACGCCAGTTCGGTAGGGTTTCGAGCCTGGGTTAGGGAGCAATCGGAGTCTAACCGTACTGATGAGCTGTGATACAGCGAAACAGATCTGTCTGCGGATGACAATATATATATATATATATATATATATATATATATATAATTAGAATTAATGCGGAGAAGTTTGTTACTTAGCCGAACAGTCATGCCTACCACCTCTTTTGATATCCAGGATTTTACGACAAAAATCTGCTTGCCTAAAATGCAATTCTACTGGGAAACTTCTGCAATTTTTGTAGTAAGCGTCATTACAATTTAATACTTCACGCGCGCGAGCACACACACATATATATCAATCAGTAAATTGCTATACGTGGGACAATTTTGGGTGGTCATGTATCTTTCAATATATGACTGACTTACAGAAGATTTTCTTGTTTAGGTTGCTATTTCTCTCTATAAAAACATTGTTGCCAACAAAGGCTAGAGAATCAATTCTGTCCTGATATTCAACCTATAGATAGGAGAAGAATAGGTGCCTTGATAACTTTCCCAAGGGAAATAAAATCTCTAATGAATGGAGCGGCGAGATGACTTACGCAAATAATTTCCGCTTTCTTTTAGTACTTCAACTAAAATTACCAGAATTACGAAATATCACTATTTAAAATGCATTCTTAGAATTAAGCAGGAAAATTATATTCTTTTTCAAAAAAGAAATTATTCTGAAAATTAATTTCTTTAACTTCGCTGCGAACGTGTATCAAATTCACAGGAGACCTTCCTCAGTATTAAGATTTTGAAAAAAATAATTGCTTTTATAAATAATATAAATGGGTTTTGTGTAGTGCGGAGAGATTCTGTTATATGCGGATCTTCGTTTCTGCAAGAAAGAAAATGTAACGTAAATTTCGGCTACGACAAAACTGGGTCAATTCATTACGAACGCAGACTGTTTTGTGCCAATGTTGTCACTCGTATTCTTTTTCGGATATTGATTTTTTATTTGAGCCAATTGCAGTTTATAACCGAAGGCTTCGGTATTTTTCACTATCCTGTTGCACATTATATCAAATTTCATACCTCGGAGTGGACAAATTCATTATCATTCAGACTGATTTGTGCCAGTATTGTAACTCGTATTCTTGTTCAGATATTGATTTCTTGCTTGAACCATTTGCAAATTATAACCGAACGATTCAGCGTTTTGTACAATCATGTTGCATATTCTATCAAATTTTATACACCGAAGTGGACACATTCAGTATCATTAAGAGTGTTCAATGCCAATATTGTTACTCATATTCTTTTTCGGATACTGATTTTTTGTTTGAGCCAATTGCAGTTTATAACCGGAGGTTTCAGTGTTTTTCACTATCCTGTTGCACATTATATCAACTTTCATACCCCGAAGTGGACACATTCATTATCTTTCAGATATTTTGTGTCAATATTGTCACTCGTATTCTGGTTCGCATATTGATTTCGTGTTTGAGCCAATTGCAATTTATAACCAAATTTTTCAGTGTTTTTTACTATTCTGTTGCACGTTATACCAAATTTCACACCCTGGTCTGGACATATTCACTATCATTCAGACTGTTTTGAGCCAGTATTGTCACTCGTATTCTTGTTCGGCTATTGTTTTCCTGTTTGAGTCAACTGCAATTTATAACCGGAGGTTTCAGTGTTTTCTACTATCCTGTTGCACATTATATCCAATTTCATACCACGGAGTGGACACATTCATTATCATTTTGACAGTTTTCTTCGGAGATTGATTTCTTGTTTGAGCTACCTGCAATTTATAACCGTAGGTTTCAGTGTTTTTATTTTTACTGTCCTGTTGTACATTATATTAAATTTCATATCCAGGATTAGACGTATTCATTTTGCTGTGATTGTCGATATTAAAAGAATTTAAATGATAAAACTAAAGTTAAGAACGCACAAGCATGAAGAATTGTTAAAGTTCTCGATACGTTTTATTCACATTTAATTAACTTAAGGCAAACTCATACTTAACATCAGGAATATACAGCCGAGGTTTCTGGGACGACTAGTGAGGAAAGAGAGACTGGACAATCTAATACTCAAATGACAGATTAAGTGAACAGGAGATTTGATATGATTGAGTAAATGGATGTCTAAGCGAGGTTTGATAGAAATACCAAAAGGAAAAATGTTAAGAATGACAAGACAGGGTCTAGGGGAAATCCATAATTTTCTATATCATGAAGAGACACGGCACAAGAAGAAGAAGAAGAAGAAGAAGAAATTTGAAACTGTTTTGACAGAATAATGGAAATATGACACCTAAATCCAAAGCGCATTGGAATAACGAAAATTGCCTTCTAAAAGAAGAAAATATGTCATTAAAAACGAAGGAAAGTATTCTACACTGTCATGTAATACCAGTCTTATATGGTAGTGAGTGTTCAGCAATTTCCTCACAGATTAAGAAGTGACTTGAAGCAACAGAAGCAAAGAAAAGTGTACTGAACCGCAGGCTGTGACTGCTCATAAATCTTCTTACATATGATGTATAGACGTGAGGCAATTGAGATGCGGCTCTACAGAAACATACTAAGAATACAATGGACGGAACATGTGAGTAACTTAGAAATTGTTAACGCAAATTCAATCACAAAGTACAATTATACGTAGAATCGGTAGGAGGCAGCTAAAATTTGTAGGATACGTAATAGGGAAAGAGGTTTTGGAGAACCTGACACATACAGAACACACCGAAGGCAAAATTAACAGAAGGAAGCAGCGAATAACCTCCCTAAAGAGCACGCAGAAATAGATGACAGAGCAGAAATTGTGAGTTAGAGCAAAAAGATAAGCCTTACTACGAGATCTATAAGCCTTACTACGAGATCTATAAGCCTTACTACGAGATCTATAAGCCTTACCACGAGATCTATAAGTCTGATTACGAGATCTATAAGACTTATTACGAGATCTATAAGCCCTACTACGATATCTATAAGCCTTACTACGAGATCTATACGCCTTATTACAAGATCTATAAGCTTTACTACGAGATTTATAAGTCTTACTACGAGATTTATAAGCCTTATTACGAGATCTATAAGCCTTACTACGAGATCTATAAGCCTTACTACGAGATCTAAAGAATAGCAAGTTGAGGAGAGCAATTGTGAAACAAATCCTAAGTCACATAAATTAAGAAGCTAAGCTCAAGACAACACTGAAATTTGAACTATGTGGGGGGCCTCATCAGTATTTCTCTCCTAAGAACACATGACAATTCATTAATAAATACTCCCTAAGTATTTTGTTCACGGAGATATGACCCACTGGATAAAAGCTTCAGTTGAAGTAATTAAAAAAATGACTTGACCTAAAGAGTTCTGAGCTGGTCCCTGCAGAGATGAACAAAAACTTGTAGAGTTCAATCAGTCAATAAAATGCCATACGTCATACAGGTTTGGGCGATTATGTCTCGAAAGAGACATGAGTGACTGGACAGAAGATTTTCCAGTATTAGGTTGCCATTACTTTCTGCTGTAGACTGGATACGGAACCCAATCTGTCTGATATTTAACCCATAGATAGTGGGAGAAGAGATCGATTAATACCGTTACCAAGGATATTTACCAGTAAGTTAATGTAACGAATTCAACTGGAATTCGAACTCGGTTCTCCGATTTCTCTTTCGGGGACAATATCCACTGCATCACATTCAGTCAGTTAAGTGCCATACGTGATACACGCTTGGGCGATCATGTCTCGAAAGAGATATGACTGACTGGGCAGAAGTTGTATCCCGCAGTAGATTGTCATTGCTTTCTGCAGTAGACTGGTTGCCGACTAAGGCTATAGAACACAATCTGTCCGATTATTTAATCCATAACTGGAAGGAAGAGACGGATTATTACTGTTATGTCGTGAGTAAGAATAAATAACTCAACAACAGCAATAGGTTAATTGTTGTATTCCGTGAAAATAGTATTTACAAAGGTTATTAGTATCCAATACAAGAATAAGTGTTAATCGTCTCAACCGTCGTAAGACGTAGTATGAGTAATGGGTACTTCCGGGTCGTCACCGGAAGTCTACGACTGACTTGTCGATCGGCTGCTTGGCACACTCACTACCGTAGATGCCACCATTACTTTACATAGTAATGGAATAGTCCATTATAGCCGAATAGGCGCGGGCGTCCCAACAATTACCTTTCCCAAGGGTATTTGTACGTAAGTGAATGCAAGGAATCCAACAGAAATTCAAACTCGGCTTCCCGATTTGTCATTCCGAGTCGATATCCATTGCACCACAACGCGCATCCTAAGAGAAATTAACTGAAACTGTGATATCCAAAGGCATTGCACATCGGATTAGAACAATCTACACCCGTGAACTAAATAAAGGCTTCAGTTCAAAATTCCAATGTATATCACATGAAGAAGACGAAAACGTCGTGAATATGTCAATAAAGATGAGGGTGATATTCCGAACAATGTAGATAGTGTAATGAGTTTGAGTAACTTATCTCAGGAATATAGACAAATGTTGAAGCGATAAGCTTCTACTACTGTTCAAAATACTTAAACCGGACGATTATTTCACAGGAAGATTTTTATACTTTTTAATGAAATATACGTAAATATCATGACTCCCAAGTGTCGATTAAGTGCTATACTTGATACACGCTTGGGCGATCATGTTTCAAAAGAGACATGACTGACTGGTCAGAAAATTATCCCGCAGTTGATTGCCATTGCTTTCTGTGGTAGACTGGTTGCTACCCAAAGTTATAGAACCCATTTTGTCCTATTATTTAACCTATAATTGGAGGGAAGAGACAGATTAATACTTTTCCCAAGGATATTTGCGCGTAAGTGAATGCAAGGAATTCAACTAGAATTCGAACTCCGATCCTCGATTTCTCGTTCCGAGCCAATATCTACTGCGCCACAACGCACATGCGAAGAGTAGTAGGGGAAAAATATGTACTGCAGCCGTAGTCGAAGTGTTGTTTTCTGGTCAAGATCGCCTAACCGAACCATTCATTCTCCAGACTGTTTTTTTTATTATTATTTGGTTGTTCATTTTAATAGACTGCTTTTACCACTCAAGCTCATAGAATCCAGCCTGTTATGCTATTTACCCATACTTGTGGGGATGGAGAGATTCATATCTTTCCAAAGAATTGTATCACCTAAATGAATGTAAAGAATTCGGCTGAAATTCGAATTCGGCTACCCGGAGCCGCTAGCTATTATTACACTATAAATGTCTTCTTCAGGACGTAAGCGATCATGGACTTTCGTATCTCCCTGTCCCTGGTATCTTTTAACACGCTTTCTGCTGTTACCTCTCCCAAACCGCAATCTGTCATCCATTTGCTAAAGCCCAACTGTCTCTCTTTCCCTCTATCTGACCTGTGTGTATCAAATTCTCCAAGCGCTCCTTCCTCATTACATGTCCCAGGAATTTTAGCTGTTTTTTTCCTGATACTAAGTATTAGTTTTCTTTTCGTTTCCATCATTTCTAGAACCTGGTCTTTTCCCACATATTCGGTCCATGGTCTCTTGAACATTTTTCTGTAAACAATATTGTGATTACTTCAAATCTCTCAAACTTTGGGGAGTTCGTTTAGCATTCTCTGCAATATTGAAGAATAGACATCCCATAAAAATCTAGTCCACTCCTTTTTGTTTCCAACGAAATTTTCCTGTCACTTAATACTTTACTCAGTTTCTGAAATGCATTTAAAAAATTCGCTTTTTTAAAAATATATTTATTTCTGCTGCGAGAGATTCAGCAAATGCAAAAATACTATCTGATGTGATCTCTTCATAGACTATGACAAATTAGCCGCTTTAAGTTAATTCATATTTGAACTTTTGTTTTCTTCTTGGCTGCGTCTTGATTATCCAGTAATAGAATTTTTAGCCTTTCGGTCATATTCTTTACGAAGACGACGATTCCGCTCATTAGGATTTGGGCAGAAGCCATCACCATATAAGGCAGCAAGCCAAGAGCGCTAAACATTGATGAGAGAATGATTGCCCCAAGAAAGTTTTAGAAAAATAAAATAAAAAAAACAATTAAAAATTATAATGAAAACAAAAAAAATATCCTGTTAAAATTAAAAACTAAAACCGTTGACAATACTTCATGTAAAAATAAAAAATGTTAACGTTCTTCCCTGTACTTCCTTCCTTCTATGTGCCATGACTTTACACGATTATAGCTCTCCATAACTTCCTATCCCTTGAAGCTCTTAGTAACTTTTATTGTTTTACCATCCCTACCACTCCCCTTTTGGCTGTCATTTCACGCAAACTAGATGATTTGCTGCTCCAGTTTAACTTTTGCTTTGTATGACATATAAGTACTAAATTCTCAAGGCTTTGTTTTCTCAATATATGTCAACTGGAGAGTCGAGTTCGAATTCTAGTCGAGTTCAGTACATTAATTTACGTGTAAATATACTTGGGGAAAGTATGACTCTATGTTCTCCCTCTAACTATAGAATAAATAGTCAGACTCGTACATCTATAATTATAAAATCATCTTAAGAAAAACTGCTAATGCAGTGTTGCCTTGCAAAATTATTGCTACAGTTCAAAATATGTTTTAGCTTTAAATGACTCAAAAAGAGTTGATTTGGCATATAAACAAATGAATAAATCGACAAGCATTATGCGTCTTCTTTTGTCTCTTTTTAATTCTGAGAATGATTCAATTTTATTGTCATTTTTCTTTATACCAGCTCGTTGTTTACGCACTCTGTCCATATCATTCCCACATAATTTCATATATAGATAGAATCTAATCTAGACGTCTACAAAAACACACGGATGTAAAATCTAAAATCTTCATAATCCTCCTGAATAAATTTGCATATCACAGTACCACTAATAATTTGCATAAATCGTAATTCTATCCACAATAAAAAGTCCTCAAATGACTGTAAACGATCTGGGGAAAAGCTCTTTGGAAGAATGGTTCTCAAGGAACAAGACAAGAGGTGCAAACAGAAACAGTGCGAGAACCACCTAACGAGGTTGTGTAAATGGATGACAGAACAAGTTTTAAGAGAGAAAGGAAAAAGACAACATTTACTAAAAGCTACAAAATTGTGAATTGTGTAGAGTATGGTTTGTCAACGTCTTAAATGTGATGTGACATAATAGAAGATATTACACCTGCTTTTCTATTTCCCGTTCCTCCAGTCTTCTTCATTATTATTGAAATACGAATATCTATCTATCTATCTATCTATCTATCTATCTATCTATCTATCTATATAGTCATCCGTAGACAGTTCTGTTTCGCAGTCTCACAGCTCGTCAGCACAGTTAGATATTCGATTACTTTTAGTCAGAATTGAAATCCGTCCGAATTGTCTATTACTCGGCGATTCTACCTCTAAGCTATGAGATCTCGGTGAAGGAAGGCAGATTCTTTTTGCATGTTATATACACAATGTAAACACAATCAAAAAGCCGAGGGTGTTCAAATTCATTATTAAATGAACAGTGTGATAGCTCAGTTGGTAGAGAGGAGAACTGTAGGGGAAGGGTTCGATGCTGCTTTCCTTAGGTCGATGTTTTGAATTCATCTCGCAAAAACCGTTAGTATATATAAGTATAAATTCAGTTTATTGTAAACTAGCATTATAGCCCGGCGTTGCTCAAGTGTAATGAAAGCTTTAAAACTAATCCATGGTCATGGAGCTCAGACTCTTTGGACGTTGGTACAAAAGACTAAAATGCAATAGTTATTTCCAGTTAGAGCGAAACCGTAGAATGAAAGAAAAATGAATGGATGTAAGTCAAATTTTGATTTCCTGGTATCGATATCAAATAAGTTTTTATCGTCATAAACTGAATTTTGAAGGCTAAATAAGTCCTCTGAGTAAATGGTATCATGGCTGAGACTAAGAACTACAATTATATCTACTTAGAGCCAAACCCGAAGCAAAAACTAAAATAAAAGGACTGAAAAAATATAGACATGAATACAGATAAACAGACACACACAGAAATCGATTTTCTGCACTATTGTAAGAACTGCAGCCTTGAAAGTTCTGAAAAACGTTTCTTATGTCTTTGTCTATGAGTATATCAAATCTGATTAAAATCGGACCACTCCTTCTATAACCCTATTTTTTCGATTATCGATTTTCGATATTTATCGATGGTACCTCGACACAAAACTAAGCTAAGAACACTCGCAGACACTTATAGTGCAACTGTGTAACTTTTCAAGAAAATCAGTTCAGCCGTTTCGGAGTCTATAGGTAACGGACACACACACACAAACACACACACACATACAGACTAAGTTCCATTTATAAATAAGGTATTATATATTTTTTCATTTTTAGGATTCTCCATGCTCTGCTCCTCTAAGAAATCCATAAAAGGATAAATTGGAGTTTCAATGTCGAAACAAATGTACGATTTGTAGTGGATATATAAAATTTGTTCATGTTCTAAAATATAATTTATAATGAATATATATATATATATATATATATATATATATATATATATATGTATTTATTCATTTGTATATATATATATATATTCATTTGTATATATATATATATATTCATTTATATATATATATATATATATATATATATATATATACAAATGAATGACTTAGTAGCCACTCTAGCATCTACACATCGCTCATTCATTAATGAATTAAAGCACTCTGGCTACTGGCGTATGATTGATCACACACTAAAATCTGCCTTCTTCTGCCGAGCGCCCATAGCCCAGAGGTAGAATCTGTCGCCAATTCGGTCGGGTTTCAATCCTGGGTTAAAAAGCAATCGGATGTCTAACCGTACTGATGAGCTGTGATACAGCGAAACAGATCTGGCTGCGGATGACTATATATATATATATATATATATACCCCTGTGTACATTAATTGCAATGACTATTGTAATTTCCTTTCTTTCACCATACAGACAGTTTTAGACCCAGTGAAGTGACACGGTATAATCGATTTCTGTTATTTTTTTAGATTTGGTCATTTGCATTGGTGTGCAGTCATATGAATCTATTTTAAACGTGTATGATGAACATTCTTTGGCCTTGAAAAATATTGTGTCATCCATGATTGCATCAGATCTTCATTACGAACAGACGCTATTGTCTCGACTGTTGATTAGTTATCCTACGGTCATTTTCTACGATGGGCATTACTCAAGAAAGCGTACGAAAATTTTAACGATGCAAAAACGCAATGACAGGACTTACAGAGATATAGCAGACATTGTTGGCGTCAATCGTATCATCAAAGCAAAAATAAATAAAAAAATAACGCCAAGGGACAACATACTGTGGAGAAAATAAGTATTTCATACCCTGCTGATTTTCTGAGTTTGCCACTTGAGAAAAATGGGAACGGTCGATAATTTTGAGGCTAGGTCTGTCTTGAAAGTGGGAGATAGAATATAAAGTAAACAATTCTAGAAAATTATATTATCTAATCTCTCCACAATGGGCTTGACGAAAGAATTGTCTGAAGACATTCATGACAAATTTGTATGCCCGAACAAGACTGGAACGGGCCAAGACAATTGGCAAGTAGCTAGTTAAGAAAGAGTCAACTGTTGGTGCGTTAATAAGAAAATGAAAGAAATATCAATTGACTATTAATCTTTCTCTGTCTGAAGCTAAACGCAAGATCTCCCAATGTGGAATGAACCTGATGATGAGGAAGGTAATGGAACAACCCAGAAGTACGCGGCGAGAGCTTGTTGATGATCTCAAAGAGCTACTACCGCAGTCAGCAAAATGACCATTAGTAACACACTACATCGTAGTGAACTGAAAGCATGTAATGCTTGCAAGGTCTCCATACTTAAGAAGGCACATGTACAGGCCCGTCTAAAGTTTTGCAAATGAGCTTCTGGATGATTCAAAGAATGTTTGGGAGAAAGTGCTGTTGTCATGTGAGACTAAAATTGAGATTTTTGACATCAACTGAAGTAGGCCGTGTTTGTAGGGGAAAAAAAGAACACCACCCCAATCATCAAGCATGTGGCTGTTTCTCTGCTAAATGGACAGGGCGATTGCACTGGATCGAAGGAAAGACAGATGGTTCAAAGTACAAGGAAATCTTGGGTGAAAACCTTCTTGCCTCAGCTAGGATATTGAGGATGGCTAAAGTATTGGTGTTCCAAATAGACAATGACCCAAATCATATGGCTAAGGCAACAAAGGAGTGGCTAAAAAAGGCACATTAAGGTAATGGTGTGACCTGGTCAGTCTCCGGACATTTATTCTTTAGAGAATCTGTAAAGAGCTGTAGCTTCGAGTTGCCGAACGATAACATACAAAGTTTAGGGATTTGGAGAGAAGTGTGCCAAAATTGTCCGTGGGGTCTCTAAAAACTTGGTGACTAACGATAGGAAAGATCTGGCTGCAGTGTTTGTCAACAAGGGTTTCTTCACCAAATACTGCCTTATGTTTTGCTAGAGGCTGAAATATTTATTTTTTCAATAAAATACAAATATTAAAAAATTAATATAATGTTATTTTCTAGATTTTTTTATATTCTATTTCTCACTTTCAAGATGGGTCAGCGCTGAAAATTCTATACCGTTCCTATTTTTGTACGGTTGCAAACACAGAAAATTAGCAGGAAACGATATACTTATTTTCCCTACTTTACACATGATCAGGGAATGTGTGAAAAAAATTAGGATGAAATTATTCGTTTTGTTTCAGTTAATTTGCACAAGGATATATATATATAATACAATAACTAATAATTGAGTATAAAAATCAAACCGAAACTTTAGTTTCATCCTCAGAAATTAAGAACCGTCAGTCCAATGTGCAATTTTCATATTGTGTAGCTCGTGATTTACGCCTTGAATATGGAGAACTCTTAGTTGTGTTTTGTTTTTAGTTTTTTTGTTTTGATTTTTTTCTCTTTTTTTTTTTTTTTTGTTAGCCTGGATGAGAATGTCATCCACGTTCAGTATTCGTTACTAAATGTTTTTGCATGCAAATATCTTGTCATAATTGTCTTATTCAATTGCGAACCTAGCTACTAGGACTTAGATATTAATATTTACATAATTTTTCTGTTTTTCTTATCTTTATTGCCATATTCATGGCATTTCGGGCGTTTTACGCTCTGACCTTCGTCAGATGACTGGAATTTTTAACTGAACCCTTTATATCTATCACTAGGGTAGATTGTGTTTCAGATCCCACTTCTGGATGTTTTAGTTTTCTTTTTCTAAGTATGTTCTCATAATTATTGGCATTTTTACGACGTTTCAACTGTTGTATGCTCAGGCTTCTTCAGGTGCTAGGGATTTTGAACCTTTTATTTTGATCACTGAGTTATATACGTCTCATTCCATGTGCGATGCCACTTCCGGATGCTATGTAGTTATCTCTAAGTTATGCGTTCATCTCTGCTGTAGGCAGGTATTGAACTCACAACACTTTGGGTCAAGTCACTGGAACTAATCAACGCCTATATCCACTGGGACATGTTTTCTTTAGCGTATAACGGTCGAAACATCGTAAACATGACAATAAACAGTCCGAACAGTGTAAATAATGTAAATGCAATCACATCTCAGAAGTTTACTCAAATTTTAAGTTTTTGGTCACCACAGCTGAAGCCAGGTATTGAACTCACAAATATTTGGTTTAAGTTACTAGATCCATACAACGCTTTTTATCCACTGGGCCATCAGTGTATGAATTTTGGGGACTTATAAACTTAATGTCACAGTAACTTCATAAGCAAAAGAGATGGTCAAGTGGTTATAGCGTATTTACTTCAAGGTGATTAACCACAAAAATGTGGGCATTAGACCGAGAATTATCCATTTTTATTGATTAGAAAGAAATCAGAGCATCTATTTGAAAGATTTTTCTGTATATTTTGGGAAGAATGGGGTTTCTTTGCAGTAATACCCGGAGAATGACACCAACACCTACCTCAATCGAATAAATGAATTTCACATTGAGTGCTACAAATACTTATTATAATGTGGGTGATTGTATTTTAAAGTTAAGAGATTCATCTTCTTCGCAGATTTGATAATTTAAAACATCTGCGTGTCATTTCAATAAAAATAGGGAAACTTTTTAATGACGGTTTAATTTCTGTTTAAGAAAACAAAAATGTAGAAATTCTGCCTTTTTTATCAAGCGCCGACTATTTCCTCTATGTTTCGGGTTATTTCAGAAAAGAAACGACATTCGTTCTCCACAACTTCCTATCCTTTGCAGCTATTAACAATGTATTTTTTCTATCTCCTTGTCCTCCATCCATTTACAAAAGCTCGTTAAAAAGGTCAAACGCAGCTTTAACCTCTCCTCCTTAACTTCTGTATATTTTGTGAGTGTCAAATTCTCTAAGCCATCTTTCCTCATTATATTTCCAAAGAAATATCAAACCTTTATAATTAACATTATAAACATTGTTTTTGTCTCAATTTTCCCGAAAACTCTAATCTCAGCATCCTCTCTGCTCGAAATTTCTGTTCACGCCTTCTTATCTGAGAAGAAGTAGTCTAGCATGCACTGCCATTTAGAGGAATTGATATTACATAAAAGTTCACTGCTTGTTGTGGAGTTGCTGTAGCGAAAGTTCGCCGCAAATTTGTAGTGACCGGAAAACAGAAGGTAGGTTTAAAACAGTGTATTAGTATAACAAGAACATATGTATAAAGTAAGTGTTAGTAATAAGTAAATAGAAATAAGTAAGTCCGAACGGTACAGTTACGCTGCTTATTGCCTGAATCGTAGCTGGATTTAACTGCGGACTTAACTGTCTACTTAACTGACGTACTTGACTGCTGAGTTAACTGCCTTCCGGAAGTCAAGCAGGTAATATAACAAGAGGAAGAGTCCATTCCTCTTAGGAGAACACCACTGCTCTTCCTTTTTAATGAAATTTTCCTTTTCTTAATGCTTTGTTTAAACTTTAGAAGGCAACTTTTGTTATTCCAACGCGCCTTCGGAATTCAGTGTCACATTTTTGCATCAGATGTTAAAAAACTTTTTAGATAATTAAACTTAAGCACCTTTTTAATTGTATATCTCTAATTTGTAGTTTGTAGTTTGAGCTATTCCATTCGATAACGGGCATTTATTCTGTCTTCTTAGAATTTATGGTTAATTTTTCTTTCCAGAGCAGAGTTCACTATACATAGGCTGCTTCAGTAGCCTGAGTGAATATTCATGATTGACTGCGAGCCTCTCATGCAGAAATTATCTGGCTGCTTCAGGTGCTTTTTGTATAGGGGTCAAGTGCTTTAGGAAACATCCTATTGAAAGTTTGTTCCACGAAGTATCAATTCTTTGAAAGAAGCTCTTTTTACTAATGGAATACAATATAAGGTTTTTGTCTTCATTTACGTCTACCTTCGAGGTATCTACCCGAGCCTTTCCCCACAAAAAGCGGGATATGACACAAACAGTTTGTTTTGTTTTACTTACGAAGAGGAAATGATTTTCCAAGTGTAACTTAGATGTGGAACAAGGTTGAATGTCTGGAGAAACCTGTGTGGATTGAACTCACAATTCATTCGCAACTGATCTAGCAAGACAAACCTGCTAACCATTACATCACGTAGAAGTTAAGACGTTTGCCTTCTGTGTTCATTCTATTAAATTCGTTGTAATTAAAAAAAAAAAGGTATAATTTTTACTGATACTCATATCACAGATGAGAAGGAAGATGACTCTGTTGATAACCGAATATAAAATTCTTAAATTCTCTTCTCATTTTTTTTTTTTGTAATTTGTATTCGTCTAGCGTTGAAACTCGTATTAATTAAAAGCAGCCAGGCCAATGACTGGAAGATTTTGAGGAGGTTTCGATCACCTCTTAATTGCTGTTTTTGCCAGGTTTATCCTGACCCGGGTGGTAGCATCTATTAGATTCCCAGCTATGGAAAATTAATGAACCTCTTAGATGGGGTAAAAACAAGAAGATAAAAATATATAAAGATACATTGGAAAAAAATCAGCAATAAATTTTCATAGCAAAAATAAAAAAATAAGAATTGCCAGTAATCACTATCAGTCAAGTGCCATACTTGATACACGCTTAGACGATCATGTCTCTTTCGAGACATGACTGACTGGGCAGAAGATTATCCCGCAGTAGGTTGCCATTGCTTTCTGCGGTAGACTGGTTGCCGACCAAGGCTATAGAACCCAATCTGTCCTGCTATTTAACCCATAAATGGCAGGAAGAGACGGATTAATACCTTTCCCAAGGGTATTTGCGCGTAAGTGAATACAATGGATTCAACTGGAATTCGAACTCGGCTCCCCGGTTTCTCGTTCCGAGTCTATGTATGTTATTTAAAAAAAGAAGTAAGCAAGCAATGCATTTTTGTAAAAAATATTACAAAACCTCGCAAAAAATAAAATTTCGGCATTAAATGACCCATTAATTTTATCAAATGTTACCAAATCTCACAAAAAATAAAATTTTGCTATTAAATGACCCATTTGTCTCTAAACAAATAAACAAACCGTAAAAGCAAATCGGAATAATTTAGGATTGACACTTATACCATAAATAAGAAGGAAGCTAACTATATAAGGATAAAATTTAAAATTCTGAAATATAATGCTCATTTTGCTTCTACGAATTAACCTGTTTTAAATAAAGAACAAACATTGATATTTGTTCAAACATTGTAATAAGAAGCAAAATCTATTTGTTAATATTATTGTACCTAAGATATATGCTGAAACTAATATTTACTCAATGAAACCAATAAAATTTAATTAAAAATCAAAATTATGCAAGTATGTTTTTCGGAGGTATATTTATTATATACACTTGTCTGCATACATTATATAAACATCTCTGTGTATTTATTTTGATAATAATAACCAAACATCAGATATAAAAATTACTTAAGCTACTAAATCTCCGGTTAGCCAAAAAAATAGATGTTTTAAGTCCAGAGTTAATTTTATGTTTTTGAAAGTCCATATTTTTTTCTTTAGATTCTCGGTAAATATTAATCTAAGTTTAGACCATATAAAAACGTCAAAGTAAATAGTTCCCTAAAAAATTAATATATTGCTTGAAAAGATGTGTTTTGGGAAAAAAGGAATCACTAAAACATATAATCAAATCAGATAATTGGCAAGTTTCTTTAACGGATGATAGTTTTGACTCGTCTTGTTTGGCGTTATGAGGACAACTCTGGTAACTGAGGTTATCGAACAAGAAGAACTCTAAAAAAGACAGACGATAAAAACGGCATCAAGAATATCTCTTCTTGTATGCCACTGGCCATAAAATACTCCAATTCCATGCTTCTGAAATCACCACTGACAACACCCCCCAGCTTTAATCTGGAGACATAATAAAGATGAACCACTGGCGCCTCATAACCAGCTGTTCTGGTAGCTGGAGGTTGTCAGTATAGAAACGATGTCAATCTAGCGGAAGAAAAACACTGATTTTAAACATCCACTGTCTTTTGGTCATATAGTAAATGTTATGGAAGTAAATCCAGAGTAGGGCCCATTATAACCTTTGGCTACCAACAGTAACAAAACTTCACTAATTTCGGCAGGAAAGCCGGTTCTAAATGTAATTTTGTTTTACTTTTCTATATTGTTGGTAGGCCTAACTAATGTACTGTTCTGTGTATATCCGTTTAGCACCGAGAATTGTGCTGAATAATATGGCAGCACACATTCTCTGTGTATCGTATCCATTTCGGTGAAAGAACACATCCCTTCAATGCAATATTTATTTTATTTTAAATACATTTTTGTCCCCACATTTCTTGACTTGGGAAATTTTCCCCGTCACTTTTCAAAACAATTTTATTAAAACAATATTTATCCTCTTTCGTCAGCCAGCTTTAATTTTTGCTCGTTCATAAACATACACTTCTACACAAAATTACACACCAGGTCAGATAATATATAACACTACAATGAAAATTAGAAACATCTTAGATTAGTTAAAAGAACATAGAACAGCTTAAAGTTGAAATTACTACGAGCCCCCGGTTCCGCTGTCGCTAGCTACAAGTGTAAGTCATGATCATTGACGAATTTGATGGTTACGAGTTGTGGGCACATAGCAGATTTCTTAGAGTGTCATAGACAGCTGGACTCACTAATAAGTGGGTGCTGGATAACCTCAGAATAAGGTACGTATTGAGTGAGCAGGTGGTACTAAAAAGACTCTGTTACAATTATTCAGCTGGACACAGTGGAGAGCAAATGGCATCAGGTATTACCATCCATGTCTTAGTTTGATTATATGAACAGGTGGACCGAAATGACGATGGCTGAGGCTATAAGGGCAACACCAGAGAGAAATATATGGAAGGAGCGGTGATCCCAGCGTCACAAAATACGCTAACAGTAAATGAATGATGATTATGTTTTATTTTATGTAAGATAAATTATGGAAGATGCTAAACACTGTAATTTAATGTTTCACAAAATATAATAATATTTGCCCCTTACTATTAAAAAAACCCCAAAATACTTAATAACTTTGGGCACACAGTAGATTTTATCTTTGAATCTGACACACTTTACTCTTAACAAGATATCATGCTATATACGACGAGGTAAACATAAAATGTATAAAAAGAGAAAAATATTATTAATTTAAATTCTCAGCAATACAGTCTGAAAATACTTAACAGGGTAGGGATTATCATCTCTCAGTTGATTCTCTGTCTTTGGAAACAGTGCAGCTCAGTTGTGTCTCTGTCAGATGGGCAGCTGAGAAAAATTAAATATTTGGAGGTGTCCGGTCTCGTGATCTAGATAACTGAGAATGAACCAACCTATTGCATTACAAGGGTAGATCAGTGGTCACCATCGTGATCAGCGCAGCCAAAGGTTGCGGAAATTGAGCAATTTTTGTTTCTAACCCGAGTGTACACATTTGGGTCGCAACATCAAACAACTGACTTTGTGTCACAACTAGACAGGCATTATTGGGTACGAGTGGCCAGACATACTCTCTCTCTCCCTCTCTCTCTCCCTCCCTCCCTCTCTCTCTCTCTCTATATATATATATATATATATATGTGCGTGTGTGTGTGTGTATGTGTGTGTGGTTACTAGAGCAGCTACATAATCCCTGTTGCAGGCGCTGCTCAGGCATATTTGTGTTTGCCCAAGACTCATAGAGCCCACCTTACAATTTCTAGGAAGGAGTGCGTTATCTAGCATGAACAACAGTTTGAATAAGGCCAGGAAACTCAGACTCGGTCTCGATGACTTGCGACTTCAGGATAACAGAGAGAAAAGGAGATAGCGAGAGAGAAGCAGCGACAGCGACATCATTGAAAGAACTGTTTTAGTCTCATTTCTTTCACAATACGGTCAGCTTGAGATCCACTGGAATTACAGAGTGTAATCAATGTTTGTTTTTTCCTCAGTTTAGATCATTTGCAGTGATGTGCAGCGATATGGATCTATTTTCCGGGTGTATGAAAATATTGCGTCATCCGTGATTCCATCAGATTTTTATCATCACGACCGGACACTATTGTCGCGACTGCCAATAAGTTGTCCGACGCCAATTGCCTGCGATGGACGTTACTTCAAGGAAGTGTACGAAAATTGAAACGAACACACTGGCAAACATTACAGAAAAATTGCGCTAAATGTTGTTGTCAGACTTTCACCTGTCAATCGTGTCATCAGAGCGAAGAAATAAAATAGATCCATCAGTCCAAAACGTAAATGAAAATGTGATCAGAAAAAAAAAACGCCAAGAGACGATGATGTGATCAGAAAAAATGTGAAAGTTCCTAGGATATATATATATATATATATATATATATATATATATATATATATATATATGGCTCAATTAGCGCTTATCCATATTCAAATGGAAATTTATCAAAATCCATCCGGAATATACATTTAAGTTATTCTCATGTAAAAATGTCTAAAATAAAAGAAACATGATTAATAAAAAAAAAAAGAAACCATCACTCAATAACATCAATTAAGAACACGGCCACAATTTGCTGACCGTATCTGGAAAATTATTCATTCCTATAATTTTAAATACCTGAATAAAACAATCCATACTTTCAGTTAAAAGTAAAAATACAATTCTCCTAGCTGCAATATCTTGTCAGTCGTTTTTGATTAAACTTGTGTAAAAGAGGGGTAGCTGCCCAATACACAATTAAATTTACAACACATCACACAATAAGTCCCGGGCCTGGTATATATTAATAAAAACTCTAAAAAAGACAGACGATAAAAACGGCATCAAGAATATCTCTTCTTGTATGCCACTGGCCATAAAATACTCCAATTCCATGCTTCTGAAATCACCACTGACAACACCCCCCAGCTTTAATCTGGAGACATAATAAAGATGAACTACTGGCGCCTCATAACCAACTGTTTTTTTGCTATTAATAAAAATAATCTGATTTTGATGAAATACTAACCATCAAATGTCACGTGACAAAATTTGGGCCCAGTCGGATTATTAGTTTACAAATTACAGTTATTTAAGTGAAGTTACTGTTGAAAATTTTCAGAACAATGGAACGATCAGAATTTCATGTGTCGATAAAGCATTGCTTTCTGATGGAAAAAATACTGTTCAAGCAAAGCAATGGCTTGATAAGTATTATTCGGACTCTGCTCTGTCGGAAACAACGGTTAAGAGATAGTATGCTGACTTTAAATGCGGTTGTTCAGACACAAATCGGCAGTTGTCTTGGAACACACACACACACACACACAAACACACTTGTTTTGGATAGTCGTAACTTGAAGTTGGATGAAATAGCAGAGAAGATGAACATATCAAAAGCCAGTGTTTTCATAATTTTGCTTGAACATTTGTCGGTGAGAAAGCTGTGTTCAAAGTGGGTGCCGCGTTTACTTACAGTCGATCAAAAAATAAACAACTCATCAACGATTCAGCAACAGTTTCAATGCAAAAAGAAAGAGTTTTTGCATAAACATGTGACAATAGATTAAACATGGATCCACCATTTCCCTCCGGAGTCAAATCGGCAGTCAACTGAGTAGACAGCAGCAGGTGAAAGTCCTCCTAAGCGACCAAAGATGCAAACATCAGCAGACAAGGTTTTGGCCTCCGTATTTTGAGATGCGCAAACTATTTTATTTGAGAAAGAAAGAACCATCAATAGTGAATATTATATCGCATTATTGGTGCGTTTGAAGGAAGAAATCGACAAAAAACGGCAACAAATGAAGAAGATAAAAGTGATCTTTCAGCAAGAGAGCGCACCGTTTTATAAGTCGATCGCAACGATGGCAAAACTACATAAATGACACTTTGAATTGCTTTTGTATCCACCCCATTCTCCAGATTTTGCCCCCAGCGACTACTAGCTGGTTGCAGACCTCAAGTGTATGATCCAGAGAAAGAGATATGGCTCCAGTCAAGAAGTGATATCGGAAACTGAAGCGTATGTAGCGCGTCTTAGACCTCTCGATCACGAATGACGATCAGTCTAATCGAAGTCAAATTAAGCCTATAACACAATTTTAGAGTCATCGTAATAACCCTATCTGCTCTGAAATGTATCGTAATGTCAACAAATATAAACATGTTACGGAAATTACAAAAAGATTAACGAAACTGTTTGCTTATAACAACAACCGACAATTGGAAAATGATTTGTTTCAACATTATTTTTGATCGATACACGTATTTAAGTAGATATTCTGTTTATAATCAAACAGGGAGGCCACCATCTGGCGCGTCTTAAACCTCTCGACCACGAATGACGAACAGTCTAAAGGAAGTTAAATTAATCCTATAATACAATTTTCGATTGTGTTATAGTCTTAATTTTCTTATGTGGATAATGGTCGCAGGTTCGAATCCTGCCGAATGACACACATTTTCATGACAAAAATTGATCGTAAATAATCAGGCCGGTAAAAAGAAATATTTAATACTGTTCAATAATTATAAACAGAATATTTACTTAAATTAGAGTATCGATCAAAAATAATGTTCAAACAAATCATTTTCAAATTGTCGGTTGTTTATAACCAGCTTCGTTAATCTTCATCAATTTCCGTAATATATTCATTAAAAAGCCTGCCTTCTTATGAAAGACGCTCGTAGCCTTGGGGCAGAATCGCCGACTGACGGGTTTCAGTCCTGGGTTAGGAAACAAACGGTGTCTAAGCCGTACTGATGAGCTGTAATACAGCGAAACAGATCTGTCTGCGGATGACTATAGTATATATATATATATATATATATATATATATATCCCATCGCTCATTCAGTAATGAATTAGAGCACTCTAGCTATTGGTGTATGATACACCATGCGCTAAAAGCCTGCCTCTTTCTACCGAGCGCCCATAGCTCGGAGGTAGAATCGTCGACTGACGCCAGTTCAGTCGGGTTTCAATAGTGGGCAAAAAACAATCGGATGTCTAACCGTACTGATGAGCTGTGATGCAGCAAAACAGATCTGTCTGCGGATATATATATAAGTATTGGGTTTGTATGAGTAGAAAAATATCCGTTTCCATAATAAACTATTCTTCAAAACGGCTCCTAAATACAAAGTAGAGCGAATAATATTTATTTAAAATTTATAACATGACATAAGCTATTTTTTCGACACTTCTTGTGTCTTGAGAAGTGATGATCAGCACAATCACTTGACAAGACACAAGAAATGTTAAAACAAAATGACTATATACTTATATTATAAATTGTATATATATATATATATATATATATATATATATATATATATAATATCATGTATTGAATACTAATGTTAATAATAGAATGTACCATGATATATATATATATATATATATATATAGAGAGAGAGAGAGAGAGAGAGATTTTTTATTTTTATTTACTAATAAAATAGCAAACAATTTCTATTTGAAATTGTTGTTTGAGCGTGTGTATCTGATACCGAAAATAAATTTCCTTAAGCTAGCAACAAGCAATCGTTTGTTGAAACAGATAGGTTTTGATTACAGGATTTGCAAATGTCATGGAAATTTTTCAAAAGGCATTTTTGATTGAAAATCGATAAATGTCTGCCCTGAAAAGAGGGAGCTGTCATCTGTGACAAATTACCTGAATTATCTCCCTTGGTCTCTCATCTCGGTTTATCTTTCTTGATTTTTATTGATGGATCTTGACGAATTTTGTTATCACGATTTGTGTTTTATTTCTTTTTGATTTAATAGCAAATACTTTTGCTAGTAGAAAATATGAATAAGTTGCTCTGGTAATGTTTGATTTCTTACCTTTCAGTTTGATGTATTTTATTACTATTTTATTTCTTAAATATAAACAGTAACAACACGAGAAGGGTTTTTTTACAAGTAATTTAAGTATTGCTAGCACTATGTTAAATCTAAATTGTAGTATTTTAAACAGAAAATAACTATTATAAACATAGAAAAATACGTTAATTTTTTTTTTCAATTCCGCATTTTTTTCAAAATGTGTGAGTACATTTGCGTGTACGCATTTATATTTTAATTTACGCAAACCTAAAATAATTCTATGATATGAAAGAAAATATTGTTATTTTTATTTTTGAAATATTTTATAATTTTCGGAATTTTTAGGGATAAAAGTTTGTTTTGGTTTTTCGTCGTGAAATTGTTCGTAATATTCTTTATCCAATCATATCAATTTAGGTTCATTGGAATATAATGTCCGAATTTAGAATTAATCATTATTTCTGCGTTAATGTATATAAACTTTTATATCAGTCAAAATAAGCACAATGAACATATATCCATTTCTTCCATCGAGTTACAAATTTATTAATGCCTTTACAAAGAAACTCTGAAAGTGTGAACATTAAGAAAACTTTCAGCGCAGTTTCTGCAGCTGATTTACAAAGAAATATCTGTTGCCTTAAAAACTACTTAAAATGTCAGTTGGTGGAAGATCCAAAGAATATGATAGATGTGGTAAAATTTCGTTTTCCAGTCTGGTGAACTTCCGCAGTGTCATTCTGGCAACACGTGGCGGAGCATTGTTATGACAAATGCCGGCAGTAAACTTTGGCAGTGCTGCTCTGGTTAGATTCCAGAATTCTGTGATGGATGACGCTCATGGTGGACCACCAGACTGACACCATAATCTTTTGTTAGTGCAATGTCCATTTTGGAAAGTGTTTGAATTCTTCGTCATGGTGAAGCCATCGAGCCGATCGTTTACCATTGTAATAAAAGATCCATTTCTCAACACAAATCAACATTCGATCAAAAAATGGCTCATTCGCCTTTTGAAGATTCAACATCGAACACACTTCTAAAAGTTAATCTCTGACATTCACATTGAGCACCTCGACGTGGTGTAATGGTTAGCACGTTTCTCTCACTAAAACCAGTTACAGCTGAGTTGTGAGTTCGATCCTCCCTGTCTATCCCAAACTTTTGACTTTGTTCCAAATCTAAGTGGCGCTTCGAAAATCAACTCTCTGAGTTTATTTCGGAACCCATTTATCGAGTTTCTTCACCTTACCCATATTTTTTTGACGAAATTGTTGAAGTGCTGACATCCATTATCTGACACATTTCCGTGATACGTTGACGTGGGTTTTGCCTTCAAATGTTAATTGTCAATTTCAGATGGACTTCCTCTACTCCTCTGATTTTAAAAAAAATGTATACTTACGGAGGAACTTCATAAACCAGCAAGTACTATCGTTCCTAGTCAGTCTTGTCTCAAAAGAGCCATGATCGCCTAAGAGTGTATCAAGTATAGGAATTAAGTGGCTGAATTAATTTGCCATTTACTTAGTTAACATCTGTTTGTTGTCGAGTGAAGTTAAACAGATCTGAATAAACTGATTGTAATAATGTTATCAGTTATACGCTTGGGCTATCATGTCTCTTTCGAGACATGATTGACGAGGCATAAGATTATCCCGCAGTAGGTTGCCATTGCTTTCTGAGGTAGACTGGTTGCCAACCAAGTACATAGAACCTAATCTGTCTTGTTATTTAACCCATATCTGAAGGGAAGAGACGGATTAATACCTTTCCCAAGGGTATTTGCACATAAGTTAATGCAAGGAATTCAACTGGAATTTGAACTCGGTTTCCCGATTTTTCGATCCGAGTCGATATCCACAGCACCAAAGCGCACATCCAATAATTTTATACTAATCTGAAAACGGAAATTAAACGGAAATATTTTAACGCACATATATAGATTAACGTTATCGACCAACAAACACACACTTTACCATCCAAAGATTTCTTATGCATTTATTTTAAGACATTGTACATCGTCTTCATACACTTGACACGCCTATTATTAAGCATACATACATGTAAAAAGGCAAACATTTCTATATATACATTCACATACGCAAATATTCCATATATACATGTTTAAAAATAATCATCTATAGATTTAATACATATCACAATAAAAATCAACCCCAAGTAACATTCCAGTACACTGTCTGTTTGTAAAAGCTTTTGATTTATTTCAACCTCAGAAAAATCTTTTCCTCTTTAACTCAATTTTTAAAGAAACATGTTAGATTGAGACACGTTTCTTACTTTGTTCTGTATTTATTCTATAATCATACTAAAAATCAATAAAATATCTCAAGAGATACTCAATATCGAGGGTTATTAGATGATACTTTATAAGCGGGAAAAATCAAGAAGTTTGGGTCACTGTTTCAGGCTAGAAATTTTTTCCCGCCTGAGTCCATCTTGCACATATACAAATCAACCATCCGATCGTGCATTGAATACTATTGTCATATCTGGTCGGGCGCCTCTCCCATTCATCTCAGGGTTCTCGACATGCTTCAAACGAGGGCCTGTAATGTGATCTGTCCTGACCTAGAAGCTTGACTCCAGCCACTTTCTCACTGGCGGGATGTGGCTTCCCTCTGTCTCTTCTACAAATATTTTCATGGCTTCTTCTCCGGCGAGCTTAGCTCATTAATGCCCCCTCCACAAGAATTTACTCGAGCAACAAGACTGGCAACAAGGTCCCACCCTTTTACAATTCAATCATCTAAATGCAGCCGCCACTTTTACTCTATCAGCATCCTTTCTCGCACTTCCCCGCCTGTGGAACTTCCTTCCCTATACTCGCTTCCTTGACGGCTACAATCTCCAAGAATTTAAATGCAATGTCAATTCCCATCTCTTGTCTACTTGACTCCAGTCCTTCTCTCATCCTTTCCCCATCACCTCGTGTATCTTGTTTCTTTCCTTTTTCACTCTACCCTCGCAACTGTCTTCACACTGGTATTTACATCTTTCTATTGCCTTTTCTCTGACACCCCTTGTAACTCCTGCTTTCCTTTCACTCTTCTCTTATGTAGCCCCCTACGCATCAATGGCAGTACCACCTTGCTTGGGATGAAACGATAGAAAAAGTGTATTTCATGGGCTTATGTAGCAAAGATAGCCGTTAAATCTAGACTTTTAAATTTAAAATCTAGATTACAGTGATCAGGAAAACGCGTTCATTTGTTTTAATGTTCAGGATGAAAGGTATATATAGAATGAATGTTTTTCATCAAAGTATTATAGTAAATTT
Organism: Ascarosepion bandense; assembly: GCA_037127315.1. NCBI lineage: Eukaryota > Metazoa > Mollusca > Cephalopoda > Sepiida > Sepiidae > Ascarosepion > Ascarosepion bandense. The sequence continues at coordinate 5,062,661 of JBBBDQ010001568.1, forward strand.
AAGACATTTTAAGCATCCATGTTTTGTAGTGAAATGGATATAGGCTCGGAAATAGAAATCGGAGGTTCGAATTCCAGTTGAACTCGATGCATTCACTTACGCGGAATACCCTTGGGTTTGTCGCTTAAATGCATTTCGAAACATGTTCGCGACCTTCAATTATGAATATAACGATTAACATAGACGATATATAAAGGCATGCGAAGCTAAGTGTTTTTAATCCCCACCTCCATCGCTCCCATAAGTCGTCGACGACCCCCTCACTATTGACCAAGGGCTCGCCGACGCTGTTGTTATTTGTCGTTTTTTTACAGGTAGGGGCGTTGACCCTACACAAAGCTTAGGAGGTAGACTGATTACAATAGGACTCACCCTGTACTTGTCCGGCTTTTTATCTAATTCTTAGATAGAGAAGATATGGATATTCCCAAGTCGAAATCGCTTTACTAATTTTTTATTCCGAGCCGATATCCACTGCACCACAACACACATCCGAAATTAGATGCACAGACATGGAAAACAAAATGTGTGCCCCAAAAGCTTGAGAAGCAGTATGAGAAACGAACAATCGTTACCGCCTATCTTCTTTGTTTATTTTCAAGACGATTGAGTATACATCTTAAAATAAATGGAAAAGATATTGACATAAAATTAACAAAGGGGACACATTAATCATTAACAATTAGCAATATTTTTTGTTCAGCTGTTATAATATTATATTAAAACATACTTTTGTTTTCTAAAATCAAACATTATTTTCCGAATGATCTATTACCTGAATTCTACTATCGTAATAAAAAGTATATTGATGCGACATTTGTAAAAAATCATTTAAAAGAGACATATATTAGATAATAGAGGCATTTAATTAGTACCCATCTTTGTGTTGCTGTGTAAAAATAAATCGATATTAATAAACTGATATTAATATATTTATACTCATGTTCACCTAACGTGATGTAATGGTTAGCAAGCTTGTCTTGCTAGAATCTATTACAACTGAGTAGTGAGTTCGATCCTCACTGGATACCCCATACCATCAGTCTTGTTAGCAAGCTTGTCTCGATAGAATCATTACAGTTGCGTAGTGAGTTCAATTCTCACTGGGTGCCCCATACTTTCTGCCTTCTGTGCGTAGAAAATTACTAATGTTTACCCAGTATAAGACCCAAGAGATACTCAGGCTAGAGGGTTACTAGGTAATGTTGTATGAGTGTAAAAATAGTCAATAAATGTAGTTCATGAGGTTATGCAAAAAATAATCGTTAGGCTTACACTCAAGTTTACAGTGATCGGGAAAACATCCCACTTTGAAAAGCAAAAATACAAAAAATAAATCTCGCAACTGCGTCCGAGACAATAGGAATTATGCCACAAGTGTCTTCTTCGTCCTCTATATACCATGTCCCTTCAGGAGGTAGGTGATTATGGCTTTCCACATCTTTCTATCCCTGGTGGCTTTAGCATGCGTTCTCCTGTTACCTCACCAAAACCCCGCTCTTTTATCCACTTGCTCAGACCCGTCAAGTATGTTACCCGCTTTTTCCCTCTAGCTGACCTGTGAGTATCAGATTCTCCAAGCCCTCTTCTTCATGTTTTTTTCCTTTTCGTTTCCATACTTTGAAAGAACTCATCATTGCTGTCATTCACGATTCATGATATACGCAGCATCCTTCTGCAGAACAACATTTCATTTGCTTCAAGTTTTTCCTACATCTTTGATGATATTGTCTAGCATTCACTGACATAAAGAAGAACAGACATAGCAATCCAGTACTCTCTTCTTTGTTTCTAGTGAAATTTTCCTTTCTCTGAATACTCTCCTCAGTTTCTGGAATGCGTCCTTCGCCATGCCAATTCGCTTTCGAATCTCAGTGTCGCACTTTCCGTCTTCTGTTAGAACACCTCCCAAGCAATTCGCTTTCGAATCTCAGTGTCGCACTTTCCGTCTTCTGTTAGAACACCTCCCAGGTATTTCAATTTTTGTACCTGCTTGATTTAGTATCCCCCTCCTGTATTTGGCATTTTGCGCTCCTCTCTTTGCTGATGACCATACATTCGGTTTTCTTGTAATTTATTTGTAGTCCTTTTTTCCGACTTTCTTCAGCTACCTTCTTTAGGAGGTCTTGTAGTTTTCTTTCTATGTCAGCTATCGGAACTGTATCATCTGCATATCTTATGTTGTTCAGATTGTGGCCGCCGATGATGAATCCTGGCATAACTTCTAGGGTCTTCATAATAGTCTCGCTGTACAAGTTGAATAGATCCGGTGAAAAGACACAACCTTGTCTTACGCCCTTTTCGATTTTTGTATATCTACTGAATTCGTTTCCTGTCCGTATGTAGGGAGTTTGCTACCAGTAGAGGCCCTTGATAACTCTTGTGTCTTTCCTAAATAGGTCGAGCTTACTGAACATTTCTATCAATTCTTTGTAGACTACTTTGAAGAATGCCTTTGTAAGTATCACGGGTACATATTCTCGACGTAAACATATAGATTCATTTTCTAACAGTAATTCAGAAATTACCCTGTAAGACAGCCATATAGATTTCGGTGCCTCCCCCACCCCGCAAAAATTGTGTATGCGATATTTTCGGTGGATTTTATACTTATATTTTTCTGTTAAAAAGCAAGGTATATATCGAGCGTGTTAACATCGAAATGAATAATTCTGTCTGTTCATCCATGTCTAAAACGATTCTAATTCTAACTCATTTGCTCGACATTTTGAAATTAGGATTCTACCGTGATTGAAAATCTTCTCTTCATTGAAGAATGAACGCACATGTGCATCCAAGGCAACATGTCCCATACTACAAGACATTTTTTTTTAATCGTATCATCCCGAGCAAGGCGGTAACGCCACTGATGTGCAGGGGGCTACGTAATAGTGAAAAGATTGGAAAAGAGAAAGCCGGAAACCACATCCTAAACAGGGAACAAGGGATGAGCCTCTTAACCTGTTCAATAGATGTGGGTGGAGTGTGAACCGGGCGATAGATAGATCTATCTACATATAGTGCATCTTAGCCGTAAATATGATATAACTTTTTTTCTACCAGGAAACTCAACGTTAACATTTATTCGAGCCAAATCGAACTTGGTGGTCCGTTGCAAAAATTATACATGATCAGTTCGTGATATATTTTTGTAAGTTTTAAACTCAGTTTAGATTTATTTCATATTTTTTTTGTTAAAATAGAATTTTGTTCATAAAAGGTTTCTAAAAATAACGAGAAAGGATAATCAATATTTTTAAAAATGTTTAAATAAAAAAGAGAAAAAAGTACAAATGAATATACATATAATTTTAGTCATGCCACAGGAATTTAAGAAATAAATTGAACGTAGCACCAACTTTTTTTAATTGATAAAAATAATTTCTAGGCCGTCTAAATAAAAGACATCATCAAAATCCAAATGTTACAGACACGCATTAAAATGTCAGACAAATATGATTTCTTTGGCGAAGATATTTTGGTAATGGAGTTTAATTGGTGGATACTGTATAATATTACTTCACCGTGATATCATCGACAAGGTTTTGAAAGCTGCGATAAAGCTAGGGAAGAAAGAGAACAGGGCAACAAAAAAGAATTAAGGCTAAAAAGAAAAGAAAGGAACGACGTCACATAGTCGACAAAAAGTCGCTATATCTTCCTCTGTTAGATAAAAAAAAAGGCCGACGATACGAGTTGAGTTGAGCCGGCGGGAGGTAACCGCAAATTCTTTGGCAGCAGTTTATATTCTCGCACTTCTCGCCTGTGGAAACCTTTTCCGGCTTCTTACTTTCCAACCAACTTCAATCAGCAATAATTTCAATGCAATAATCTTGGAATAATAGACACAACGTTGCGATCAAGTACCCTGTGGTCATCATCAGGTATCTATAGATTGGCTGATTTGGATTATCTCGTTGATATTGCAAAATATCTAAAAACTAAATGCAAATTATGATAAGTGGCACGAACCCAATAACATAATCTAGTTGTCAAAATCCATCTGACACTGAATATAAAAGGCTCCCAAAATACACTTCTAAAGTCCTTGGGGACATTGGAACGAGATAATCCACATCAGCCAATCTATAAGACACTTATGATGACTAGAGGGTAGTTGGTCGAAATGTTGCGTCTACTATAACACCTATATCAACTAAGATGAGAACAGAAGTCGAAATAATTCCAAGATTATTGAAAATTATTCATCTCATAGGATGTGCGTTGTGGTCCAGTGGATATCGGCTCGGAACGAGAAATCGGAGAGCCGAGTTCAAATTCCAGTTGAATCCATTGTATTCACTCACGCGCAAATACCCTTGGGAAAGGTATTAATCCGTCTCTTCCCCAAGTTATGGGTTAAATAATAGGAGAGATTGGGTTCTATAGCCTTGGTCGGCAACCAGTCTACCGCAGAAAGCAATGGCAACCTACTGCGGGATAATCTTCTGCCCAGTCAGTCATGTCTCTTTCGAGACATGATCGCCCAAGCGTGTATCACGTATGGCACTTAACTGACTGACTGACTCATCTCAGAAATAAATACGAATTTCAGTGTTGCGTCAGTTGCTATCTGATTACTCCTTCTTCTATCTCATTGGGTCTTAGTAGCTTTACTGCCTTGCAAGGCGTGAAAGTTGCTTCTGGATAGAAAACAAATACACAAAAATAAGATCAATATTTGTCTTCTCAATAGATTTGTTAAACCTCTGAAAGAAACTTTAATCCGCAACAAGTTAAATGTAATTTCAATCGCTATCTGCTGTCCTCCTGATTACTCTTCCTCCGTTCTTGTCCTTTAGCAATGTTCCTGTTTTAACTCTTCTACAATCAGTAACCTCTTGCGTCTACTGTGGCTTGTATGGGGTGGACTCGATTTAAAAAAAAAATCGGAAAAGACTTCCAATGCCACCAAAAATGTGGCAATTAAATCTAAGTCATGTGAATCCTGAAAATTAACAACCCCCACACAAAGAATCCTAAAACAAATTTTAAGAAATAGAACAAAAATGTTAAAAACAACGAAAAGATTGGTGAACGGTAACGTAATATACAGCCTCCTTTAGCCTATAAGTGAATACCAAATAATTTAATCACATATGTGTAGGTCTGGTTTGGCTTATTTTGTTTAGCAGCATATCAACCTCAATGGGTTATTTAATGTCTACAAGATATTTTACATGTTCATATGAATAATATATATATTCTTTGTAAGAAATGAGTTTGTAGATCCGGTTTCGTCAACGTAATTTTTATAGTGAGTTTTGTCGAGAGTCAGATGTATCGCTGGTATGTATTTTTTCCAAAAGTATAGAGCTGGTAGTATTTTTCCCCTTCAGAAATGTGTTGCTAGTAACATCTTCTTCTCCAAAAATATATTGCAAGAGTTTTTACTATTAAAGTCTGTTTTTATACTTTCATAGATATTTTTATATTTCCAGAGATAGGCAAATAGTTAACCCCCAGTTTGGGTATTTGTCCTTATTTCTGAGATGAGGCAGTATTTAAACTATTTACATTATTCGAACTATTGTTCTCATCTTGGTTGCCATTAATACAACGTCTCGGTTGTTGTACGCTCCGGCCTTCTTCAAGTGCTAAGAATTTCGAACCGAACCGTTTATTACAATCACTGGAATATATTAACTTCATTCCTTGCGTAGTAGTGCCTCTTCTGGTAGTCATAATTTATCTCCCTCTAACTCTGTAAATTACTTTTCACCACTGCTGTAGCCTGGTATTGAACTCATAACTCTTTCGGTCAACGTCTATATCCACTGTGCCATGTGTCTTTAATAAAGGGTTCGGTTCAAAATTCCTAGCCCCCGAGGAAGGTCGAAGCGTACAACTGCCGAAACGTCGTACAAATGGCCCTAGTTTGGGTGTTAACTATTTGCTGGGGCTCGAGCATGTTCCACCACCACACAGATCTATAGGAGAATTCAGGTAACAGAAATATGGTTTTACAGAGGAATGGTGAGAATACCATAGACGGAGTGTGTAAACAAGTGGTTAATTTAAGGAATATTATACATCAAATCAGAAAAGGCATTTGAAATTTAAAAAAATTAACACTCACAGGATACTGAGGAAAAGTAGGACAGAGAAAAAAAAACTAAATAATCTACCTAACTAGGTTGTGTAAAAAGACAAGCTTTGCCAACAGCTACACAGAGCTGTGGGGAATATGATTTGTGGAGAACATGATAGCTAATGTACCGAAATGACGTGACGAGTAGAGGAAGCTTGATGCCGAAGTGCAGTTGGAGATGACAAAATGTAAACTTAAATAAAACCAAAACATAACCGTATTCTACGATGAATAAATGACATTAAGAATGAAATGGTGATGGAAACCCATTTAACGACACATAAATGGATTCAGCGTACCGAGTACAAATTTTGCTTGGGAGGATTTCAGGTTAATTTTATATTAATAAGCTTAAATTGTTATCTTGTGTCAGCTATGCCAGATTCATGCTATAGCAAATTTTAACTGTTGTTCATCAAATACAAGGCCCAAGATCCACTCAAGATATTGACCAATATAGTTTCAAGCAGATAACGCGAGAAGCGGCTTATATTGAATTGATCTGGGAAGCATTATCTTGACGGTTTTTCAGAATAAGCTATCTGAATAGAACGTTCTTTTTATTAATGTAATACAAAGGTTATGAGGATAGATCGGCCTTGCAGACATTCCATATCTGTAAGTCTAAGAAAGTCTAAAAAGCGGTGGAAATGAAGGCTTAAACTCGTTCATCCTGGGTATAATGATAAACTACATCCTGCAGCAAGGTCTCTGAACTTGAGGTTATGTAGAGCATGGGACCACCTCTTAATTGCTGTTTTTCCTAAGTCCACCTAGACATGTTAGGATACCTGCTATCGACAAATAGTTAATAAGAATAAAAATCACAACAATGGATTTTTAAAACTCTCAGCAATACATTTAAAAACAAATATAATAATATAATAAGTAAGAATTATATAGCTAAAACTATTATTATCTTAAAAAAGAAAATAAATAAAAACATATTTCGGACAAAAAACTTAGATTTCGGTATTAGATAATTCACAGAGGTGTTGAATAAAACAGCCAACTGAAATAACCCATAGAGGTGTGGAACAAAACAGCCAACTGAAATTCATCAGATCATTTCATGGAAATCCCCTTTATTTTTTTAACAGGAAGTAGAGTTTTATTCCTTGTTTCCTGTTTACGATTGGGTTTCCCGTTCCTGCTAAAGTTTTTTTTTCCATTTAGTTCCACTACCAGTCGTCCCTTTCATCTTAGGGCCATTATCACCTTTCCAGGAGTGAATTGGTTAAAGCAACAGCGATAGTGTAACGATAAACCTGTGACCTTGTGTCTGTAGGAAATCGGTTGTAAAGTCGAGAATAAGTCACCGCCTCTAGAACTGATTAACGGTTTTGATCTCGGTCAATGTCGTGAAAGTGAGAATTTGGCAGCTCCAGCTCAAATATAGCAGCAATACTCTATTTTCGGTCAAAATGTCTCTAGTAAAATTAAACATGGCAGGAGAAAAAATGTACTTTCAGGAGCAGTAGAAAAACCGATCATTTTTGCCGCATCTTTCGCGATGGATTGTACATATGAGTTCTACTTTAGATCTGGAGAAATCTTGATTATCAATAAGTTTTAAAAAATAAGAGTCGTTTAGAGTTAAAAGTTAATTATAAATAATTGTTGATGATGAAATGGTATTAAATTGAGTTTATAGGAACTAAAAATTACAAGCTATTTTCCCCCACTTAGTTGCTTGAGATGTTAGTAGAAGAAAAACTTTGGGAGCTGTTAGCAGCGGAGAGATTTTTGAGTGTTTTTTTTTTCAACTGGGATATAATAATCATATACTTTTATAATTGATTCTAAGACCGTTAATAAAATGAGAAGAGAGGACCGAGGAAAGAACCTTGGAAGAATCTGAACTGTTTTAATGGGATTTATATTCACAATGTCTTTTATAGACATAGCATTGAGAAAGGTCTTGGTATTTAGATAAACTTTTCTAGAGATGCCATAACTGGAGAATTCGTGTAGCAAATCCTCCTATTAAATATTGTTAAAAGCCTTTGAGATATCTAAAGTTATACATGCTACACTGATTCTTTCGATTAAGACAGTTAAAATATCAGCAAATTACCTAGAGGAGCTAAACCCATACTGTATATGGCTCACAAGGTTGTTTCTGGTAAAATGATAATAGTACCAATGAGTTTCTCTTACACGATTTATCATGATATTCAAGTGAATTAAGCATAACATTAAACCTGATCAATCTTAAATAGTTTTCATTTCAGAAAACAGAACCCGTAAAATGAAATGAGGCGAATCACCTTTCTGTAATATCAAAGCGGGTTATGTTGCACATGCGCACAGGATGCTTCAGAATAAGTCCTAAAAATATCAGAAGACCATGTGAGATTTATGTTACATACTAGAAGAACGTATGACATCATGGCTCTCAACAGATTCTAATCAGAGAATTGTCACGACTTGTAGTAAAAAAAAAAGTAGTGTCGATCTTTTAAATTCAGAATCGTTCTTTTTTAAGACCACTTGCAAAATATGTTTAGAAACTTCTGTCTATTCTTCGATTAATGTGGTATAATGACAGAACAGGATTTGCATTCAGTTTCACATCTGGTGCAGGATTAATATGGTTTACTCCCAACCGCCGAATACAAAGGTTCATGACACCGCAATTGCAACCAGTTTAAAATGTGCTGATTTAGCTATAGTGTTATTAACTGGCATATCACTGAGTTTCAATTGATCTTTTCACGAATGGGTATTTGATTAAATGTGAAATCAGTAGACTAGATCGGATTTCGAACTTTAGTCGGTAATTCTTTGATAACAGTTATGCCATCCACACACCATACGTGTGTCTTAGATCCAAAAATCACGTTATCGTCACCAGTTGTTTACATTTACTTATTAGCCATCTCCATGTTGTCGGTAAATATGAATAAATGAATTGATACGAATGAATTGATACGAATATTTTATACTAATTTTCACCCAAAGAAAGAAATATTCAAGATGGAAGATGACTACGTGGTGTTGTATGAAGGTAATAGTTAACTACTTGGGGATAATGGATCTCAACAGCTGATTGATGTATTTGTGATTTTACGGTTTATCAACATTTCAGAAGCTATTTAAAGTCAGAAAATATTTTCAGTTTGTAAGAATTTGGGCGAGATGATTATGATTTACTGATTTGAACAATCTTCTTACAGTTTAAGAAGAGACTTGAAGCAACAGAAAAGTAGTTCTACAGAAGAAATGCTGAGAATACCATGGACCAAACATGGGAGCAGCGAAGAAGTTTGAGAGAAACTAAAAAAAAAGAAAATTATACTTATTCTCAGGAAGAGACAGTTGAAATTACTAGGGACGATAATGAGGATAGGAGGCATGGAAAAATGATACTCACAATACAGATTGAATACAAAAAGGACAGAGGAAAACAATATATTACCTACTTCTTCAGCTTGAGTAAATAGATGGCGGAACAACACTATTTACATTGCCCAGACTATTGTCCTTATCTTTACTGACATGCTTATGACGTTTCTGCATTTGTATACGCCGGCCTTCTTCAGGCGCTAGGAATTTGTTATTTATTCACCACTGCTGTAGCCAGGTATTGAACTCACAACTCTTTGGGTCAAGTTACTGAAACTAACCAACGTCTATATCCATTGGGCCATGTCTCCTGAAGGACTAAAGTTGGTTAGTTCTAGTGACTTGACCCAAAGAGTCGTGAGTTCAATACCAGACTACAGCAGTGGTAAATAAATAACTTAGAGAGTTAAGTGAAAAGAAAATATGTACATGGCTACCGCAAGATTCATCGGACATGGAATGAGAATGATATACCCCACTGATCATAAGGAAGGGTTCCGTTTGAAATTCCTAGCACCTGAAGATTACCGGAGCGTACAACGGCCGAAACGTCGTAAACATGGCAGAAAAGATGAGAACAATAGTCCAAACAATGTAAATAGTTAAAATATTACATCAGAACTATAAACAAATATGGCCGAATCATTATTAGGAGCGATAAAAAAATTATTAAGAGCTACAAAATTATTACAATAAATCCAGAGAGGGAACTGTGAAAAGCAATGTTTTCCTACAGAACATGGCACATAGTGAAAACCGATACAAGTTCGACTAAGCCAAATCAAGATGCGTAGTTCATGGAGGTCATGTAGGGTTCGACTAAGCCAAATCAAGATGCGTAGTTCATGGAGGTCATGTAGGAAAGATAACAGTTAACCTTAGATTTAAAAAGGTCAAGATTACAGGGGTCGGGAAAACATTTCACCATTATAAAAACATAAAATAGACATGTATGTTCATTCCAAAATATGAACCATGCCACAAGACACACGTGTGCATCTTCTGGTTGTAAATATGTTTCAAATTATTTTTTCAAAAAAAGAAACCAAACATTATCTAGAGGACAGTCATATCGATTCTGGTGCGGCCTTCCCCAAAAATATACTCGAAAAGTCTGAGATATCTTTGACGGAAATTATACTTAGAAATTATTAAAATGCAAATACAGTACTTACCATTTTGTCATAAAGCTTGGTATCGATTTTGGTATAATCGATCGCATCGTGCATGGAAGCTCGCCGCTGTCGGAGACGTGAAACGCAGGGGCTCATGTCGAGTTTTGGGCCTCGTTCCGTGCCGCCTCCTTCGCCATCCGATCTGTTTGAGGGGAAATAGAAAGCTAAATCCTTGACCGCAGCGGCTGAAGTCGGGGTCGGTGTTCCGGAACTGCCTTCTGTGAATAAAACAAAATTAATGCTGGCATTATTTCTGGTATCTACTAAAGAAACAGTTATGGATCAAATTCAATAGTCGCAATGATCATGAAAGTACAGCTTGTTAACCATTACTCTAAACGAGTCTACAAAGATTTCGTACTTTATTTGTTTATTTATTTTGTTATTACAATGATGTTCACACTGTACAAGGCCCAAGGGCCACTCCTGGAAGGGGGTTACAGAGTTAAAAGCACGGATTGGACTTTTCTCTGTCTTTTCTACAAATATTTTTATGATAACTGCTCTGACGATCACATGAATTTACGTGTGCTACTAAATGGAATTCAGGTTTTACACCTTTTTTTACCGTTTAAATAGTTAAATGTAACCGAATTTTCTATTCTAACAGTTTCTTTTCTCGCACGTCCCGCCTGAGGAACCCTCTTCCGTTTATTTGCTTCCCATATAGCTACAATCTCCAAATGTTTAAATGCAGCGTCAATTGCCATCTTCTATCTCATTGAATACTATCCAGCTTTAATACTTTTTCTTTGACACTTCCTACATTCAATCTTTTCTGTCACTGTAACGCCCAGAGCACAAGTAGGGGTCCTACCTTGCTTGGGATTAAATAAATAAGAAAAAATGCGAAAATGTATGGAAAATAACGCTTAACCTTAAACTTGAACAGGTTAAAATTGAACCGACACCGTACAGGAAACATCCTGTAGGGAGTCGGTTTTACAAGGGAGTGTATCGTGGGAGGAAGCTGCTCAAGGGAACTTACCTCTCACCAAGTTATTACGAAGGGAATGAAGACGGTTCACCACAGCATGGGCGACAAGGCTATGTTAGCCGTAAGTGATAGAATTGATAGAACTAAGGAATGTGGTCTTCTGAGCACTTATCATAGGAGTAAAGATGCACCAGTGTGAAGTTTTTGGCATTTAGTCTGTGAGAAAGGAGTAGGACGGTGAAAAATATTTCGTCACTGAACGTGAAGACGCATTTATAAATTATCTGCAGTCCATATATAGAGGCAGTGTTTCTATTTTTCACGGATGTGCTTTGGGCTGCAGTGGATCTCAGCTTGTAACAACAAATCGGGCAGCCGAGATCGAATTCTAGTTGAATTCCTTGCATTTATTTACGCGCAAATACCCTTGGGAAAGGTATTAATCTGTCTCTTACCATCAGTTAAATAACATCAGTTAAATAATAGGACAGATTGATTCTATAGACTTGGTCGGAAACCAGTCTACCGCGGAAAGCAATGGCAACCTACTGCGGGATAATCTTCTGCCCACTCAGTCTTATCTCTAAAGAGACATAATGGTCCAAGAGTGTATCACGCATGGCACTTAAATGAGTTACTGACACTATTTTCGGGCTGATCTGGTTCTCTTTATTGAATTATAAACAGTATAAATGCGAAATTCGAATTTGATTATATTCGTGAATAATGCCACCAAAAACGTTGGATTGAATTCACATATTTTTTCAACATAATGTGTTACTTAAAGCTTGAGAGTTTATATACAATCTTTAGTTGTATTAAAACTTTTGACTATAGGTAAAAAAAAAAACGATTTATAAAATCAATAAATGTTTTATTTGTTTAATTCATGGTTTTAATTTATTTTTTATATTTTATAACTAAAAAATATATTATTTTTATATATTATTATTAAAATTATCAGTATATATTATTATCAATAATAAAAATTAAATGTTTATTAACTGTTTATTAAAAATTATCATTATATATAATTATTAATATTATTCCTTTATATATATTATTTTTTTATAATATTCTTAAATTTATTATCAATTTACTTTTTAATTATTTTTCCATTACTTTTATTATTATAAAATCTTTATTCATAATTTAGAAAAAAAATGGTTCATACTTTAGTGTATTGGCAAAAATTAGTCGACGTTATTCTTAAATCTGTGGGTAAACATTAGTCTGGGCTATACTTGAGTCTATAGATAAATAGTGGTAAGGTATATACTTGAGTAAACAGGTAATATTGGTCCTGTTTGTACTTGAATCTATAGGTAAATATAGGCCGAGTTTATACTTAAATATATAAGTAAACTTCATACTTGAGTTTTTAGGTGAATATGGTTAGATATATTTTTGTGTCTCTGGGCAAACGTTGAATTTATATATAAGTAGATAAGTAAAATATAAGTTGGAATTATACATGAGTCCATAAAAAAAATTGGTTTGGATCATACTTGTGTCTAAATGTCAAGTTCACCAAAACTCTCTCTTAGTCGGACTCTCTGTCTCTGGGCGGAAAGGAACCCAGACCAGGTTCTACTGAAGGGCAGATCTTGTCAGGGGAAAAGCAGTGAAGAGCTCGACACCGCATATGCGTGGTCTACGGCGACTTTTTTCCCGAGCGTATGCTCTGGGAGAGCTCCACGTAAAAACCAGCCTTGTACCACATCCCGTATTTTTGTGAAGGCTTACGTAAATACTTAGACTATATGTAAACGTAGAAAGTGTATTATATACATTGAGTTTACGCTTAAGTCGAGTGGTAAACATTAATCAGGTTTATATTTGTGTCTATAATAAACATTGATTGAGTTTATGCTAGAATCTAGTAGTAAGCATGGGTCATATTTATTCTTGAGTCTATAGGCAAGCAAGGACGAGTTCCTGCTGAAGTCTATAGGGAAGGGTACTGGGCAGGACGGTAAACTGTATACGGCAGCAAGACCTTTGATTGGGAGGTTGTGAGGAACATGGAAATACCTCTTCATTGCTGTTGTTCTCAGGTCTACTTTGGCTCGGAGTGGTAGCACCTGTTAGGGCCCCAGCTATGGGCAAAATGTTAACCCCCAAACTGGTGTCAAAAAATTATGAAATTATAAAAATACAATTTTAAAGAAATGTATACATAAAAATAGCCTTTTATTGAAAAATATAGATTTTTGAAGAAAAAATTATTACCATAACACATTTCTAAGGAAAAATATTCTCAGTAAAATGTTTTTGAATACAAACTAAAATACATTTTCAGTTTTCTAAAATAAAAAAGAATAAAAACAAAATTGTCATTAAAATCTGACTAAATCAACCTCCTGATTATAATGGAACATTAAAACAAAAGACCTTAAAACCCTAGCTTTTTGGTATTAAATAACCCACGGAGGTTTGTATGCCGTTAAACAAAATATAGGGAAGCATTAGCCGATTTTATCCTTGAGTGTGTGGGTAAACCTTGATTAGATTTTATCCGTGAATCTAAAGGTAAAAATTAACCGGGTTTATCCTTGGCTCTGTTGTTAAACATTGGTCGGGTTTATACATGCGCTTATAGGTAAACATTTGCCGTGCTTATACTTGAGTTGAAAGATAAATATTGACCGACATTGTTCTTGAGTTAGTGGGTAAAATTTAATCAGAATTATACTTGAATTTACAAGCGTACATTAGTTGAGTTTATAATTGAATCTCTAGGTAAACAATGATCAGTTATATACATGAGCCTGTTAATAAATTTTAGTCGTGTTTATAGGCGTAAATAGGTCGTGTTTAAACTCTGTATGTAAATATTGGTCGGGTAATTATGAATAATTATGTGTCGGTTTTATACTTGAAATTGTAGGGAATTATTGATCAACTTTATTCTTGAATGTCTAGGTAAATTTTGGTCAGATTTATACTTTAATTCCTAAGTAAACATTAATCTGGTTTATTCTTGTAAATATTGGCCGGACATATATTTGTACTTGCTGGTAAAAAAACGGTTGGGTTTATATTTGAGCGTATAGGTAAATATAGGTTATGATTTTAGTTGAGTATTTGGTAGGTCTTATTCTTATAGGGCTTAAACAATAGTCGTGTTTATACTTGAGTCTATAAGTAGACATAGATCGGGTTTATACTTGAATCTGTCTGTAAACACAGGTCGGGTTTATACTTGAATTTACAGATTAACATTTGTCGGTTTAATAGTCTGTAGGCAAAGGCTAGTTGACTTTCTACTTGATCAGACTTTTACATGAAACCTGATCCTCCATTTTATGCCCACTAGAAAAGAGTCGGCTTCAGTGAACCTCCACTGATTTTTTTGCAACTCTTGAATCTTTTTTCCTTAATATACAAAGAGTTTTTCTCCGAACATTCAACTATGTTATCAACATAAGCTCGTCATGCAAGCCATTTTCAATGAGATAATTTGATCCTGTTTGAACTACCATATTTAATTAAGCTGTACATGAAAAAACAAATGAATCTTAGAAATCCTTATGCAATATTTGAAATTATATTTATGAGTACATATGTTTCAGTTTATTTATTTTTTTATAAGCGTTTCACCCCGAGCAAGGCATGTCACTGCCACTACTGTGCAGGGGGCTACGTAGAGTGGAGAAAGGCTGATTAAATATAGGAAATAACAGAGGGTGGGTGATAGGCGGGTGAGGATACCGAGAATGAGGGCTGGGTAGATGAGAGTGTTGTGAGAATAGTTGGGAGTTAGTGTGATAGGAGGTGTCTATTGACCCTACATTTAAACACCTGGAGATTGTAACTGTCGGGAAAGCAGACTTGTGGAAGGAAGTTCCACAGGCGGGAAGCGCGAGAAAAGAAGCTGTTGGAGTAGAATTTACGGTTACATCTTATTTGTTTAACTGTAAAAGGGTGGGACCTAGTTGCTAATCTAGTATCTCGTGTAAATTCGTGCTTAGGTGGCACCAGTGATCTAAGCTCATCGGCGCAGAAGCCATGAAAGTACTTGTAGAAGAGGCACAGGGAAGCTACATCACGCCGGTGTGAGAGCGGCTGCTGAAATAATGTGCATATCACGTGGTTGGTCAGAAAATCCCGGCTTACTTCTAAGTAAGCGGAAAGAAAACAACAAAATTCTATGATGCAACACCAACATTTCTTCTTAAAAGTAAATTCTGTTATACTCGACAATCTTCTGTCAGTGATCAGCCAACATCCAAATCGGTGACTGATATCAGTCTACTGTCAGACAGGCAGTTAAGTGTCATACGTGATATACGCTTGGGCGATCATGTCTAGAAAGAGACATGACTGACTGGGCAGAAGATTTTCCCGCAGTAGGTTGCCATTACTTTACATTACTGCTATTACTTTACATGTACATTACTGCTGTAGAATGGTTGCCGATCAAGTCTATAGAACCTAATCTACCCCGTTATTTAACTCATAACTGGAAGGAAAAAACAGATTAATATTTTTCTCAGTTATTAACAACCATCTTTCACTTCATAAAAAGTGTTAAATCACTTATCGCGGAAGAAGTATCTCATTGAGCAAAATAACCCATAGTCATAAGCGTGTTTTGGGTCGTTGTTTTGCTCAAAGGTGAATTATTTTCAATTTAAACGTAAACCACATTGTAAAGCATGTCTTCACAAAATCGAATAATATTTTTTCATGATTCCATTGACCTGAATGAAATTTCAACAAATTTTGTTATCTACAAAAGTCAATTCAGTGTTTAATGTTGAAATTAAAATATAATGCCGCTTATATAAAATATTCATATGCGCCTTCCTTCTATCTTTTCTACAAATATTTTCATGGCAATCTGCTCTGATGAGCTTTTTTTCTCTGATGCCCCGAGCACATCAATTCAAGCTTGCTACTAGATTGGTATCTAGGCCCAACACTTTTACCGTCGAAATCGTTAAATGCAACCGCCTTTTCTACTATAACAGTTTCTTTGCTTGAACTTCAAGCATGTAAAACTCCCTTCTGTTCAACTGCTTCCCTGATAGCTACAACGTTCAAAACGTTTAGAAGCGACGTCAATTGCCATCTACTATCCAGAATTCTATCCATCTTTTATCCTTTTTTCAACAACCTCTCTACACATTTCTTTCTCCCTCTCTCAATATCTTTCTCTCTAAGCAACCCCATGTGCACTAGTGTGAGTCCTGCCTTGTTTGGAATTATATAATTTTTAAACAATCAAAATGTATTGTGGACAGACGAATCCACGTTTGAATTTTTGGGGTGTCAAGGGAAACTGGAAAAAACTGAAAAATAAAAACAAATACACCAAAATTACTGGAATTTCATCTTTCACTTAAAAAGAAACTAAAAATATCTAATTTTCAGATGTTTTTTTAAAGAAAAGTAAGGTGGCATATAGTGTATCTTGCGATAAGTCAGAGATTAAAGAAAAGTAGATTTATGACTTTATATAGTGCATCAGCATGCTTATCATATTTAAGTCTGTCAGCCAACGTCTTTTTTATACTATATTTCTCGAAATAAAAGGCACAAGAACCACTTAAGTAAAAGTAATATCAATAAAGTGATTAAAATGGTTATGTTAATAAGAGTGGAAATTTGATTGATTGATTGATAATTTACGGTTGTGTTTTCCGGTTATTTAAAGCCAGAAACCATTTTTGGATTGCAAGAATTCTTTTTAAATGATAATTATTACTGATATAGATTCTACTAATTAACACTTAGCTGGAGGGGGAAGAGGTGTATTCCTACCTTTGACAGGTGTATTTGCGGGAAAGTGAATATAACTAACCCAACTGGAATTGAAACTCGACACTCCGATTTCCAAATCCAAGCCATTTTCATTACCACACAATATATTCAAGGTTACAACACCTAGTATTTTATTCATCTAGCTACTGATCGATCTCGCCGTTGCTAACTTGGATGATCGTACGCGATCCGGTGGTTTAACGCGATGTGGCCGTAAAACGTTCATAATATAAGCTCTTTATATTATTGCACTGTCAACATATTTAACTCCTCATCAGTCAGTCACTTAAGCACCATATGTAATACACGTCCAGACGATCATGTCTCTTTCGATCAATGACTGACTAGGCAGATTTTCTCGCAGTAGATTGCCATTTCTTTCTGCAGCAGACTGGTTTATATAGCATGCAATTTGTACTGATATTCAACACCTAGCTGGAGATAGAAGAGATGGATTAAATATATTTGAGCGTAAGTGAATGCAACGAATTCAACTGGGATTCGAACTCGGATTCTCCGATTACTTTTTCCGGGCCGATATCTATAGCACCACAGTGCGTAACACTTCATGCGATATCAAAAATGAGGTGAATAATTGCATGAGGGTTGCCTCAGTTTTAGGGAACAGAATATACAGAGTATTTCTTAACTGATATCATATTACAAGTACTAAAATCAATGTCTCTTAGTATAAAGCAAGCATGAATGGCGTCAAGTAAAAGTTAAATTCGAATCTGACATTATCCCACCCAGAGACTTTAACGGGTAACACAGAAAATTAAACGTAATGAAAGAAGTGACTGACTTCTGCACACATGAAAAATCAATGAGAACTGCGATAAATATCAAATGACTAACATCTGCAGGAATCGGTGCATCAGAACCATTCACAGTGTACGAGACTCGGCCAAAAAATAATGACTATACAGGTCAACATGATTATGGTGCCAAGAAATAAAGCACATTTTTTAATTAATTTGATGGAGGCTGATTCTGAAAATGACCTTAGGTTTTCATGGTTAGATGCCGTTTTTGCTGCACTGAAATAGCTATTTTTTTAAAAAAGAGATCAATTTACAATCTTGGCTGTTCTCAACATTCAGTTAATAAAGGTCATAGAAACCTATCAATTTTCAGGTAGGCCGAGCATCTGAAATAATCTGTTTTTATGAGAAAAAAATTGTTTTTTAGTGAAAAAAATTTAAAACAGAAATACCGAAAGTTTCTAATTCATCGCAAATATTCAAATTGACTGATAAACTTCAGCAATAATACACATTATCAGTAATACGCTAATATGAGTAATAAGGTTCATTTTTTACATAGCCTTCTAGATAAGTTTCCGGATAATTGCGGCGATGTGAGTAATGAGCAAGGAGAACAATTCTATTAGGATATCAAAACAATGCAAGATCGTTACCAGGGATGATGGAACAAACGAATGATGGCTGACTATTGGTGCAAAGAATACTTAAATAATATTGAACATGACAGACAATCAAGAAAGTAAAGAACTTTGTCATAGATCTTATGTTAGATATTTTATTTCTGCAGTTAGCTTATTAATTTTTTGATGAAGATACTTGTTGGTTTTGATATATTTAATTGTATTATATTTAAAGACTTAGGGTCTGATTGTTATTGAAAAATTAGTATTCTCCATAAGCAAACCAATATTTGTTGGTTTAAATAAGAATTGAGAAGTTTCTAAGAATTTGTTTTGAGGAATATTACCATCGGTCAATATCAACTATATTGAAAACAAATGAAAAAATTCTTTTTTTCGAAAATGAGTCACTTCTGTACAGCAAAGACTGCAGCTAGCCAAAAAAAAAAACAGTTTATTTTCAGATTCCGTGTCTCTAAGTTAGCTTAAGAATATGTTTGGTTTCTCGACACAATTTCAAAAAATTATTTTTGTTGACCAATGTTATTTATTCCCAGCACCAATATAAACAACAGTTCTCAGCACTGCAAATGTACTCTTCAGCAAAGAATACTTGTTTCTTTATGGCTATGTAAATAAACGTTGAACAAATTAACGGTTGTTCTTTCCAATTCATTCTTTAATTCTTTCATTCTAGAGGCACACATTACGTAAAAGTTCTGATTAACCTTTTTCTACGGTGCCTGGAATTTAAATGTAATACTAGATTGGTGGCAATATCTCATTACTTTTCACTTGAAATGGCTGAACGTAATCGTAAGTTCTCTGTTGACGTTTTCTTCTATAGAACTTTGCTCATGGAGAACTTTCTTCCGTCTTCTTGTTTCCCTGTCACTTTTGTGTTCAAAAGTTTAACGACAATATCAGTCGTTATCTTCTGTTTTCTTAATTCCTGTCTATTTATTGTTCTCTCTCCTTCATAATTTTATTTACCATGTTCACATCTTTTTTATCAATAGGGTACAGGGGATTCCGGAGCAAATTCTTATCTTTGTTCATTTGGTCATATTGTGGAAACTTTCGGTACTCATTTGTAATATAAGGTTTTATTGGGCATAAAATGGAGGATCGGTTTTCTATTCTTGTTAAGTAATAGTCTGATCCCCCAGATAATTATTATATTCAAGAGACACTGGGATGGGATTACAGGCGATTCCGAAAGGAATTCTGATTTTTTGCTTATCTGGTTAAATTTTCAGAAGTGAATCGGGCTGAGAAACGTTTCAGAATTCTTTTTTAGTAGAAGACAAGACCTATTAAGCGTTACAAAGGACAGAAGAATGGTATGGAGGGATGTGATTGCGTACATACGGAAGACAACCGGCACATAAAAGAAGGCGGCGGTACTGAATAACAGTTTTTGCGGCATGTGTGCATTTTTACGTTATATCGCATCGGGAGATGGTCATTTAGTTAGGGGCCTCACTTTCCATTGGACTAAAAGCAGAGACAAACAAAATTTGCACACGTAAAAGACGGGCTGGCATTACTTGTCGAGCTAAAAAGAAACAATAAATCTCCAACAAAGCGACATTTTTTTTCATTTATATCTAAACTTATTTATAAATGGAACTTTGTCTCTGAGTGTGTGTATATGTGTCTGTGTGTGTGTGTGTCCGTTACCTATAGACTCCGAAACGGCTGAACCGATTTTCTTAAAAATTTACATAGTTGTACTATAAGAGTCTGCAAGTGTTTTTAACTAGGTTTTGTGTCGAAAATCGAGTTATAGAAGGAGTGGTCCGATTTTAATCAAATTTGAGACACTCATAGACAAAGACATAAGAAACGATATTCAGAAGTTTCAAGGTTTCAGTTCTTACAATAGTTAAGAAAATCGATAATATATATATATATATATATATATATATATATATATATATATATAAGGCAAGATGTTTTTATGTGTCTCTGTTTATCTGCCTGTATGTCTGTATTTTTTGCAGCCCTTTTATTTTAGCTTTTGCTTCGGGTTTGGCTCTAAGTAGGTATAATTGTAGTTCTTAGTCTCAGCCATGATACCATTTACTCAGAGGACTTATTTAGCCTTCAAATTTCAGTTTACGACGAAAAAAACTTATTTGATATCGATACCAGAAAATCAAAATTTGACTTACATTCATCCATTTTTCTTTCAGTTTACGGTTTCGCTTTAACTGGACACAACTATTGCTTTTTAGTCTTTCGTGCCAACGTCCAAAGAGTCTGAGCTCCAGGACCATGGATTAGTTTTAAAGCTTTCATTACACCCGAGCAATGCAGGGCTATACTGCTAGTTTCTAATAAAAGAGGGACACCAACAAAATATTTTCTGTGTACAAAAATGGATAAAAATAAAGAAGATATAAAAATCTAGTTATTATGGCTGGGTCGGTATGGGTGTAATACACGCGTATCTGTGAAAGATTTCAGTAATCTGGGGAAAGATATTATCCCAATGCCCGTAAACAAGTGTCGTATTAGGGTTTTTATTACAGCATGCGGGAAAGAAACGGGGAAAAATAGAAATTAACAGGAAGTTTCATTTTTATAACCGTTTATCGTCGTTACTTAATAGCGTCTTATTGAAAACTGCCGAAAATGTGCGGCTATCCCGACAAGGAACTCTCGATGAAAATTATCTTTCATTCAATTTCCTTATCTTCGACGTAAATGTGTTATAATTGGTCCAGACCCAGATATATTGTCATTTGATATGGCTACTTGTTTGTGACATTGCATCGTCAATATATACAGATCGATTTGGAATCGAAGCGTACTGTTTTAAGTGCATTTATGACCCATTTTAAAATCTCTGAAGAATTTGATATGCAGTTATGGAAACTACAAAAACTTCTACAGAAAAGGGGAAAAAAGACTAAACATCATTTGCAAACAAACAGAATGCATGGTCGTTAGCAAAAGAGAACAGTAAATTACTAATTGAGGATGCCCAAATCAAACATATACAACAATGTAAATATCTGAGAAATGTTTCGACAGACGACGGAAACTGAGTAATACAAACTCGAAAACTCATTACGATAGGGAAAGTTGCCTTCAAAAAGCTAAGCAAAATATTATGAAAGAGGTTTAAAACAGAAAAAATGCTAAATTTATTTAGAATTATTTCATTATTTATATTTAGACGATTGTCCTCATCTTCTCTGTTGCTATCACAATGTTTCGGCCGTTGTACCCTCCGGTCTTCCTCATGTGTATGTATATTACTCTGTGTAACTTACAGGGGATACTGAACTGAACCTTTTATTCATTCTACAGGGGTAGACTTTTCTCGTTCCACTCCTGATGTCTAAGATTATTTTGCCTTTTCCTTATTTTCAGATATTATTTTATTTATTTCTCAGTTATTGCTCGCCCGTTTCTCCCAAGCTCACTCTGACTGATCCAGAGATTTTCTGTAGTAAACACGGAACATTAAATCTAAAGTAACATTACATCTAGCAGTTGCTGCATTAAGGACGTAAAGGGGGAGTAAGGCGTGCACACGGTGAGGATATGTAGGATAAATAACGATTCACACTAGATTTAAAGAACTTAAGATCGTAGTCATCGGTGCAACATCTTCTCAGGAGTCTGTTCCTTAAAACAGAGACGCGAGAGAACACGCGACGGCATTCATTTAGTTTTGCTTACATAATTTGAAACATAGACATATATCTGAGATCGAAATCACACACGTAATAGCTTCTTTCCTCGCAATTCCCTTCCACATAGTTGTTTCCCCGACAGCTACAATCTCCAGGGATTTAAATGTAAGATCAATAGACACCTCCTAACACACTAGCTCGCATCCATTCTCTCAAACACTCTTCCCATCTACCCAACCGTCATCCTCGGTATCCTTACTCGTATATCACCCTCCTTCAGACATTTCCTATATCTAACCACACTTTCTCATCACTTTCTCCTATGTAACTCCCTGCGCAATAGTGGCAGTTGAATGCCTTGCTTGAGGTGAAATGATGAAAAAAAAATATTCTAAGAGGGGATCTATATATATGTAAACATTTAACCTACCAGTAGAATAAGAGTGTAATGTGGATGATTCGACTCTTTGCACGTGGCGTAGAAGGAATGAACTTGTACAACTAAGGAATGTAGTTTATTTTAAGGTTTGCCATGAAAATAGCGATGGAATAACGATGGTATAGCAAGTTTTTGTCTGTGGGAAAAGTGGTCAATAAATTGTCTCCTTCACGGCTGCGTAAGCACTTGAACTGTGTCCACGGCGGACAGTGAGGAGCGGTCAATTCTAACCCAAATTTGGTAGCAATGCTCCATTTTTTATCAGATGTGTGTTTTGTAAAGCTTGGCACGAAAGATGTTTTTTGGGGGTCGAAGAAAGAAAACCACATCTTTAGCAATAGCCTGAAAATAGCAGTTTAATTTTGGGCCAAAAGAAACCTTGAGTCCCAGTATACGTTCCAAGCAAACAGCCTCATTGAGATAATTGCTAGTAAAGTTTTTCCCGTCACAATCCATCTTGTACATTTATAAATCTACCATTCTTCTAAAGATTGAATACTGTTGTTATATTTGGTTAGGTTTTCCGACTATACATCTCAAGGTTTTCGACAAAATCCAAAGAAGGATCTGCAATGTAATTGGTCATGACTTGGCATCTCGACTTCAGTCACTTTCTTATCGACAAGACATGACTTCTTTTGCCTTTGTTACAAATATTTTCATGGCAGCTGCTCTGGCGGGCTTTTGCCCCGACCACGTACATTTAAGCATCTACCGGCCACCTTTTTACTGTTGAAAAACTTCAATGCAACTGTCGCTTCTACTCTAACAGTTTCTTTTTTCGCACTTCCCTTCTGTGGAACTCCTTTACCTTTACTTGCTTTCCTGATAATTACGACAACCAAAAATTTAAATGCAAAGTCAATTGCTATCTTCTATCTTCTTAAATCCCGTTCATAGTTCATTCTTTCTTCAATTCTCCGTGTATCCAATCTTTTCTCTCACTGTAAGCTTCTACGTACTAGTAGTGGTTCCACCTCGCTTGGGATTGAAATGATTAAAGAATATATATAGTCATCCGCAGACAGATCTGTTTCACTGTATCATAGCTCATCAGTAAGTTTAGAATCCGATTGCTTTTTAACCCAGGATTGAAACCCGCCCGCATTAGCGTCAGTCGGCGATTCTACCTCTGGTCTATGGGCGTTCGGTAGGTTATATATTTTTCATTTAACCTAATCGCCAGAAGAGGGGCAAACGTAGCTCCGAAACGCGAAAATGTTTGTGTAGTGATACTATGCTTTTATAAACCATTGTAACAAACATTACAATATAAAGCTTTACGTTGTATCGAGCACTCTTTATAAAAGTAAATGCCTGAACAGGGGGTTTAAAACCTACATGTTCCATAACTTTCTTACACTATATATATATATATATATATATATATATATATATATATATATATATCAACACTTTTAATTAAGAATTAGCCTTCCTTAATATAATACTTCAAATTCCAGTCGAGTTCATTGCATTCGATTATGTGGTATTACCCTTGGGAAAAGTATGGCTGAATCCCTTCTTTCAGCAGCTATGGGTAAATAGCAGAGCAGACTATGTCTTCTCTCCTTGAGTGGCAACTAGTCTAGAAGAAGGAAAACTATGAACCCAAACCGACCTGGAGAGGGTTACTCAGAAACACTATTGCTACTGCAGTAAGTGTGGTTCCCCAACGACTCTAATGGGTTACGGAAACCGTTTTCGTGTGTACTGAGAGAATTTGTCGCATGTAAGACCTAGAACATTGCTGGCTTTGTAATTAATCTTCAAGAATCGATGAGAATTCTTCGCCTTGCTCTTGCAGATATTGGCTAGTATGTATTGAATGAGACTAGCCTTCGATCTTCTACTAATTTCACCTACATAGCGTCACACTGGCATTTAAACTGGTTGTTGTTTTTTTTTGTTTTGTTCTTGGTTAGCTCTGTGGGTTATTTAATGCCGATATCTAACTATTTTGTACTCAATAGTTTTTGAGATAATAATGGTTCTTGTGATACATATCTTACTAATTAATCCATAGATACGGGGAGAAGAAGTCGATTTATACCTTTCTCAAGGCTAATTGTGTGTAAGTGAATAACGAATTCAACTGTGATTAGAACTTCTCTCTCTGCTTAACAATTTCAAGCCATTATCCATTTCGCCACCCGCACATCCAATCTAAAAGTACCTGGTATTTCCAAGCGATCACCCATCTATGGATTGGCCAGACTAGACGTTGCTTAACATCGATGCTTGTACGGGAACCGTTGTTTCAACGTGAAGTGGTCATAAGCCTCATTTGAACTGGTCAGTTACCGAACTAATCTGATGGGGAGACAGAAAATTATTTCGGATGGATCATTAAATTGTAAGATTTCGTTGAAAACAAAGAAAAGAGTATAGAAGGTTATGTGATATCTGTCCTTCTATATGACAGCGAATGCTGGACGATGACGGCAAGTCTTGAAGCAGCATTAATGTAGTTCTACAGAAGGATGCTGAGGATACCATGGACCGAGCATGTGATCAACAAAGTTTTGGAGAGGATTCAAACGAAAAGGAAACTTATATGTAGTATCAAGAAGAAACAGCTGAGTTTTCTGAGACACGTAATGGGGAAGGAGGGTTTGGATAATCTAATACTCACAGGACGGATAGGGGTAACGAGGGACAGGGGAAAGCAATGCGAGAAATACTTGATGAGCTTGAGCAAGTAGATGGCGAAACCGGCTTTTAAAGAGATACCAAGCGGAAAAGTGTTGAGAGTGATAAGAAATAGGGGAATGTGGAGGGCGATGATCGTCGACGTTCTGAAGGGAAACAGCACAAAAAGCAGAATATATTATCCTCAAAGTAGAGAGCAAAAGGTGACGAATAAAAAGAAATTACTTTTTAGGCGTAGATGACAAATAAAATTGTTAACTATAGAACCAATTTTCCCGAAAAAAGACACATCAAAAGGACAAAGCGGACCTCGCAGAACGAACAGGAAAGACGGCCGCTTCATCCTCATCTATGCCTAATCTCTACTTCGCTTCTTGCATCCGGCAGCAAGACCTCTGATTTGGAGGTTGTAAGAAGCATGGAACTACCACTTAATTGCTGTTGTTCCCAGGTCCACCCTGACCCGGAGTGGTAGCACCTGTTAGGGTCCCAGCTATGAGCAAATAGTTAACACCCAAACTGGAGTAAAAATACTATGAAATTATAAAGATACACTTTTATAGAAATATATACATAAATTTAGACTTTTATAGAAAAATATACATTTTTATGGAAAAATATTACCAACAATATATTTTTGAAGAAAAACAATTGTTACCATGACACATATTTGAAGGAAAAAATATATAAAATAAAGTATCAGGAGAAAAGGAAAAATTCATTTGAAGCAAAGACAAGAGTGTTGATCTACGATGTTCTATCAATTCTCCCATATGATAGGGAAGGCTGAACAGTTTCTTCACATGTAAAGAGAAAAATTGTAGCAAAGGAATGGGTTCTACTGAGACACTGAGAATATCACCGAGGGAGCATCAAAGCAACGAGGAACATTTTCATGAAAATCGAAGCAAAAAAAACAAAAAACATTGATATTAAAAATTAGAAACAGCTGAAATTAGACAGAGGGAAATTGTGGCCTACTTAACGAATTTCTGTAAATGAATAGATAACGGAGTTTGGGAGAGAGTGTAAAAATAATAACAAATATCGCTAAGAGCTATAGAGAAAAGGAAGTTGTGGAAATGACATGTAGAAGAATAACTCAAGTCAATAAAAAAGAAATTGAAATACTGTCGAGACACTAAACATATTTATTAGCTAAGCTAAAACTCACCTTACGTTTTCTTAGTTAGCTACGGTTTCGCTGTACATAAATTCCTCATTTTTTGAAAAAAATCACTTTTTTATTTGACTTTTGTGTATATAGTATTAATCAATGGCAATATGTCTACAAGTAAAATAATAAAAACTTCGGAATTCGTATTCAAACCAAGAAATATTGGTCTGCTTATTGAGAAATACTTTTTTCAATATGACTCAGACCTTAATATATCAAGAACAACATGTATTTTCATCAAATCACTTAATAAACTAACATCAGAAATAAAACCTTTCTAAACATCAGAACTATGGTAAAAAAATATCTTTCTTGATTGTTTGCCACGTTCAATGTTATTTAAGTTACTTTTGATACTCCAATATTAATCAGCGATCATTCGTTTGATATCCTGATTGAATTGTTCTTATTGCTCATCACTCACATCACCGCAGTTATCCGGAAATTTATCTAGATGTCTATGTAAAAGGTGAACCTTAATATTCATATTAACATGTTAATGATAAAATGTTTTACTGATAAAGTCTATCAGTCAATTTGAATTTTGGCGATAAATTGCAAAGATTCGGTCCTTCTATTTTAGAATTTTTGACTCAACAACACTTTTTTCTCATAAAAATAGATTATTTAAGGTGATTGACATAGATTGCTTGATTTACCTAAATATTGGTGGGTTTCTACGACCAATATTAACTACATGTTGCAATCAGTCAAGATCGTAAATTGAACTTTTTTCCAGAAAATTAACAATTTCAGTACAGCAAAAACGGTAGCTAAACATAAAAACCTAAGGTCATATTTAGAATCAGCACCATCAATTATATATATATAGAGAGAGAGACTACCAGCCACAATTACTAGGCCACCTCAGTGTTTTAAAAAATGATGTATTTCATACATTAATAATATTTTTAATAATTGTAAATGAAAATAGAATGGATTTCTTGTTAATACTGCACAATAACATGTCCATCAAATGAATTTATAAATATTTAATGATTACCTATATTGCAGCTTCATCAATGAAAAAATGAAGCAAATTTAGGGTGATTCGGACGAGTTCAT
Organism: Ascarosepion bandense; assembly: GCA_037127315.1. NCBI lineage: Eukaryota > Metazoa > Mollusca > Cephalopoda > Sepiida > Sepiidae > Ascarosepion > Ascarosepion bandense. The sequence goes on from JBBBDQ010001568.1 coordinate 5,090,351, forward strand.
CTTTGCTTCCTTGCCTTGTAAAATTTTGCAAAATAATAATAACAAAAAAACCATTATATTTTTATTTAAAATTATGCCTTTGGAAGTAAATACTAAAAATAGTGTGAAATACATCATTTTTTTAAAACAGGGGTAGCCTAATTGTTATGGCCTGTAGTATATATATATATATATATATATATATATATATGTGTGTGTGTGTGTGTGTGTGTGTATGTGTGTGTGTGTGTGTGTGTATGTATATCCTCTTCATTATTATAAAGACAGTTGCGCATGGATTTGTATATATATTCACACACACACACACACACACACACACACACATATATATATATATATATATATATGTGTGTGTATGTGTGTGTGTGCATTTATTTATTTATTTGTATCTTTATATATATATATATTGTTGAGTTTTAATGATGTTTAGTACTAAGGTTGTTGCTTTTTAGTGGTTTTACTGATAAAATGTATTTTGGCAAGCAGGCTTTTATCGTAAAGTGCTTGATATCAGGGTGAATATAGAACCTTGATATAAAAAAGCGAAGAAAGACAAAATTTGAGGATAAACAAATGGAAGCACAAATTAAATTAGAGAATAAACAAATGGAAATTCAAAAGGCAAAAACAAATGAAATTTCAAAGAATGAACGAAGAAAGACAATTACAACTTCAAGAACTATTATTAAAATTGACAATCAACGCACAAGAAAGGGACACGGAAAAAGAGGCAACTTCGCGCAAGACGCCATTTGGAATGTAATGGATTTTAAGTATTCTATTGATGATAATAAAAATTTTGTAGACTATTTGTTCTTGGTTATTACCCACATAAGATAATGAACTCGTCATAGGACTATATGTAGCCGAGGGTTATTAACGCTCGGTGTGTTGCTGAGACTCTGTGCAAGCTCTAGTAGCGCTCACTCACTGACTTACAGTACAGTATTCTCTTTTGGCTTTTCTATGTGTATATCTTGTATCGTTGTCTTGTTTTGTCTAATATATGTCTAAACCTACATTGGCGTTTGTCTTATTATTGATGGTCCTAATTTAGGTCCACATCACCATTACAGACACTATGAAGACATTTTTAATATGGATTGTCAAAACTGGAAAGAAAATGTTAGGGAAATTAGGTGCGGAGGAATATACAAAGTTTGTAGACTATATTCTGCCAAAGAAGACAAACGACTTAACGTTCGATGAGGCAGTGTTTCATAAAAGGTGGAAATGCCTAAATCTCGTAAAAGGACTATACAACAACTGCCACAATCGTCAACAAGCATTGTGACAACTTTAAATTTGCGGAACTAACTCCAGACAAATTTAAAAGCCTTATATTTGTTCAAGGATTAGTAGCTGCTAAAGACAGCAAAATGCGGAAAAGAATGCTTACCAAACTCCCAAATGAACCAGGTTTAACGCTACAAAACTATTAGAAGATTGCCAAAAATGTCTAAGTATTAAAAAAGACAATAAAGATATTCAAGAATCGAGAGTTGCGCATATTCGTAAGTTAAACAAAAATTTACGTTTTTCAACGTCCCCAAAAGTAAAACAAGAAATTAATGACAAATTACAAGATACAAAACAACTAGTGACAGAAGTCAAATAAAAATGTTACAGATGTGGTGGATTGCACTGGCTTAGAGATTGTCGGTTCAACCACAAGAACTGTCTAGCGTGTGGAAAAATTGGACACAAGGTAGCTGTATGCAGAAACAAAAGACAGTCTAGTAGGGTAAGATCTACTAGAGTGGATTATGAAAACAAGCAAAATACGCGGAAATATGTAGAACTTAAAATATTAAATCAGAAGATCAAACTAAAATTAGATTCAGGTTCGGACTTAACAATAATGAACCTACAAACACTGAGGAAACTGAATATGCCGACCATGATTCACACACAAAAAATTTGCTAAGACTGTCACAGGAAAACGGATCAATTTCGAAAGTAAAATAATTGTGAATAGGAAATGTCATGGAAAAGCCAAAAAATTAAAAATATAAGTTATGAAAAACACAGAAAATTTAGTAGGAACAGACTGGATGCAGATGTTTGATGTATGGGATATACCCATCAGTTCTTATTGTAAAAAAATAGAAACTACGAAATTGAAAGAAGAATTACACAAATAAAATCCAGAGGTATTTGCAACAAAAACCGAGATAAAACAGAATGTTCAACTAGTATTTATTACATATATAATTACGAAAGGATCATTCAAACAAGGTGAACGGGTTTACTTCAGAATGTTCAAAATAATATGGCCTATTGAGAACCTGGAACAATTATAAACAGACTAGGAAATGTTATGTACACAATACAAGGAGAAAAATTTACTTATAGGAGAGACATAAACCAAATATCGAAAAGAAGGATTGAGGAGCCAAGTTCGTCAACCTCAGAAAACGATGACACGATAGAAAATATTTTTGAAGCCTTTGAGAATAATAGAAAACAGAAAGAAAAAAATATTAACTCCTCCCAAAAAAGAAGCTAGGGAGAAGGGTGTTGTGAGACCTCCCATTTTCCTATGATAATGGACTCAACGTGAGTATACATATACTCCTGTCATAGTAAGATACATCAGTTATCGGAGAGTACCGCAGGAGATCCGTAAATTACCGAGCGATACCAAAGTTACACAAAGAATACCGCATCACCAGTCATAGTAGCTCTGAGCTCCACTCAGCTAGAATTGTATTACACGGATATACTAATTCCAGCATGATTTCACTTCAAAGACTTGTATATATAATCTTTACTAATCGTATTCCTGGGTTACTAAACTGCGTTCCAGTTGTATCTTTACGTTTAATATAACCTATTTTTCTATCTCGAATGCCTGTTTTGTTGTTCATTATTTTGTGTGGTTCCTCACTCGGAATCCACAACATTTAGAATGATAAATTAATCATTAAAAATGTTTCGTAAAGACAGAAATAACTCATGGTTTAACCTAATAATCGATAGAGATGATTGATTTATTAATTTTTATGGCTTATCAACCTTGTGCAATTTATGTAGAGCCATAATATATTTTTTAGATTGTAAGAAATTTCTTTTTGGACATAAAAATTTAGTAATACAAGTCTTAACGATTAATTTATGCCTGGGAAAAAAGGTCCATGCATGTCTTCCCAAAGAGCATTTGCCTACATGTGAATATAACCCGCCAGGAATTTGAACAAGGCTCTCCGATTAACAATTGCAAGCCATTATCCATTAGACTATCCTTAAATCTAAGTTCCAAGCACCTGCTTTTTACCCCAAAATAAATAAACATCACACAGTGAATCAAAAGAAAAGGACTTGGACCACACAATTCATGCTGTTAATATTAAAAATGAACATAACAACACAAGCCGTTTCCTTATACAGAAATATTCGTTATTCATTGAACGTACAGCCGGTTCTATTTCTATTTGAATGTGTATCGGGAGAGAGAGAAAGAGAGAGAGAGCTATGGATGAAAGATTTATTCTCCAGTTAATTTCACCTATTATGAGCATTATTATATCCGTAATAGAGCTGCACCTTACATCACGGACCAAAAAGAATGGCTGAAATGAAAATGAACAGCAAACATGCTTTCTTCTCATAGATATTTTTATCTCTGAGAACCTAAAATCTATATATACATATATACAAGTGTTCCACGCGGAGTATAATGCACCACATATATCTACAAAGCAAAGCAACGTATAAAGAGAAACAAGAAGCAGCTTGTTGCATATAATACGGAGATACTTCTGTATCTGTAGAAGCCATGTTTGGAATCCACATTCAAACGGGCCGGGTTCATCTTTGTCCCAGGCGAGGACAGAAGCTTCAGTACATATCTGGGAAAGATATTTTACCAAAGAGAAGCGTCATCATGTACTTTTAAGCTGCTGAGGAAGCAGTTTAGCCTCAACCCAAGCAATATGCATCTCGGGTTAAAGAAAGCAATCTTTCGGTTTGCTACTATAAAACGAACTGAATTTTTTGTCACTTTCCCCACTAAGCGGCTGTCATGGTACCCACGGAATTTATCTCCACCAACAAAAAATGACAACCTTCAGCATCCTTACAAAAAGAGGATTGCTATTTTTCAGAAAATAATTTTCTAGAATCCACTGTTATTGCTCCATCCTGTATCGAGAGCAGTTTCTTCCTAACGTTTTTTTTTCAATAGTATTGTATATTCACATACTGAGTGTGTCACGATTTTAATTTCTAGGTTTGTCTAACTTTTCTAAATGTAGAATGTCGCAAAAAATGTCGTAAAGTACTTTCAGGAGGAAGTGGGTGAGATGAGGAGGAGACTGAGCAAAACGGGTTCAAATTTCTCCCTAGCGTGTCGCAATAACTTTATTACTAATGTTCTTCTTCCTTCGTCTGTAGGTTACAAATGTACTGGTTTCCAGCTGAAATGCTCGAAAATTCTGAACACAAAAGCGTCTAAAAATCAATGGGAAAATTCTAGAAAGTTACAACAATTCATATGACAAATATTTGAAAATAAGAAGTAGTGAAGAACTACCACCAGAACGTTCTAAAACGACATAACATTTTTAATAAAATAAATCCTGGCATTCACAGAAGTGGCATTCTAACTGGTAAGTAAACTATTGCATGAATCTGTTTGTTTCTTACCACACTAACCTAATACCGGTTGGCCATATAATGCCGCATAGCCTGTAGTAAGTTCACCATGAGATTATAAGACGATAGCTAAGTGGACATGAGAGGTATTATAAGATTTTGAAATTAAATGTTTATCATAATGGTTTAAGGCAGCATTTTAAAGATATGTAATTTCATAAACGTGGCTCATTCACGTACAGATGAAAACGTAATATGAAGCAAATAAAAACACTATATATATATATGTGTGTGTGTGTGTGTGTGTGTGTGTGTGTGTGTGTGCAAACAGTATACACACATAATATATATATATGTGTGTGTGTGTGTGAGAGAGAGAGAGAGAGAGAGAGAGAGTAAAAAAATGGATATTGCATCGACGGGAAAATAACAGCAACCACGTACATCGCTAAATTAAATGGTGAAAATTTATTTTCCAAATTTTTGTTTTTTTTAACTACTTATTTTTTCTTTCTTTAAATTTATTCCAACACTCTCGGAAAATAAAATTACAACACCTTGAATGGGTGTTGAAGTTAAGTAAAAATTGAACATATATAGAATATTTCGTTGTTAACTGTAGCTGATCATAAATTTGCATCAATACGTAAATAGATTCTATAATTAGGACACTGTCAAATTTACACCTATGTCATATTATATCATATTAACGCAGTGTCCAATCATGTCCACACGACAATATAGCTGTCAACTACAATTCCAGTCTCTTGTGTCTGCTGTCGCAACAGAGCTGGAAATAGAGATGTGCTAACTGTACAAGTCAAGTATGAATTCAGTTTCGTCCTTGCAGCTGTTGAGTCGGAAGGACATAATGTGGACGGACATTATTCGACTAAAAGAGCAAATCAGTTTGCTACAGCATAAGTGTTAACGTTGAAGAAAAGTTTGGGCGTATATACCGCAGTTCAATATGTCCCTCTACAAATAGAAATGCGTGTGATATATATCGGCTCGGAATGAGAAATCGGAGATCCGAGTTCGAATTCCAGTCGAATTCGTTACAATCACTTACGCACAAATAATCTTACGAAAGGTATTAATCCATCTCTTCTCTATTTAGTTATGGGTTGAATAGCATGACAGACTAGATTGTATAGCCTTGGTTGGCAACTGGTCTACTGCAGAAAGTAAAGGCTGAAAGGAAAATCTTCAGCCTAGTCAGGCATGTCTCGAAAGCAACAGGATCGTCCAAGCGTGTACCACGTATGGTGATTAAGTGACTAACTCAAAAATACAGAGGAAGAGATGTAACTTATCCCATCATGATAACAGGGATGACAAAGTTTTCTGAGCAAATGCTTTCTGGAAGAAATCACTCACATGGTCGAAATTTAATCATTTCCATGAAGTCATAAACGATTCTTATACATACAAGCACTACCTTTATTTGACTTGTTCTTTCAGGCTCTAGACTATCATGGCTCTCCACAATTTCTTCTATTTTTAGCGCTTACTAATAGTTGACTTTTAATATCCCCTTAAATCATTTTCAGCTATTCCTTCACACAAGTTCGTTAGGTAGTTTCTTCGTTAATTTTTGTGTCGCTCTTGCCTTTAATATGTCTTATGAGCGTCAAATATTGCAAACCTTCGTTTCTCTTTATACGCAACAGAAAGCTCAATCGTATCTTTCTGATACAAGATAAAATTTTCCTTTTGATTTCTATTTTACTTGAAATTGTCACGCTACTTCGTTGCCCCGTGCAAGTCCTTCCCATCATTCTTCCGTAAAACCACACCTCTTTTCCCACAAGTCTTCCCTTCGTCTGTGAGAAAATCAACCAGTATTATCTTGCATATATTATTCGGTCGAGTGAGCTCAGATATTCATGAGCTCAGCACCAAACAACACAAACCTGTAACAAAGTCAGAAAGATCATGAGGGTGCTATTCTCTGAACAAAGTAGGTTGCTGCTAGGCGATCATCACATCTTGCTCCTCCATGGCTAACTGTCTAGAGTGGTAAATCAAACACAAGTTCATGTTTTACCCACCAGCTATGTCCTGCAAAGCACATGCTGCTTTCGTGAGGGCACCTCGAAGTAGTGTAATGGTTAGGTAAGCCTTGTCTAGCTAGAATCATTACAATTGATCCTCGCTGGATGTCCCTTACTTTCGGCTTTGTAACACATCTAAGCTACGCTTAGAAAATCGCCATTATGCTTTCGTGTCAGTCAGTCAGTTAAATACCATACGGGATACACTGAGAAAATGTATCAAACAAAAACCTGCGTCAAGGTTTCGTAGGAAATCTTTTCATGTCAAAACCGGTGGAAGACTACTTGAAATGCACCAACGAGAAGCGACAAAAGGCATTTGGAAATAATAATTGAATCAGATCTAATAGCTTCATTTTTTGGAATAATAAAGTTGGTAAAGGGATGTGCGTTGTGGTGCAAGTATGTACATTGTGGTGTAGTAGATATCGGCTTGAAACGAGAAATTGGGGAGCTGAGTTCGAATTCCAGTTGAATTCCTTGAGTTCACTTACGTGAAAATACCCTTGGAAAAGGTATTAATCCGCCTCTCCCCTCCAGTGATTGTTTAAATAATTGGGTTCTATAGCCTTGGCTGGCGACCAGTCTATTGCAGAAAGTAATGGAAACCTACTACGGGATAATCTTTTGCCCAGTCAGCCATGTCTCTTTCGAAACATGATCGCCTAAGCGTGTATCACTTATGGCACTTAACTGACTAACTGACGCATTTTATAACATGACTCTTTTAATTTGTTGCTCTCACTTACGCTTAAATACCCTTGGGAAAGATATTAATTTGTATCTTCTCCCTCCACCTACGAGTTAAATAACAGTATAGGTTAGATTCTAGCTGGCAAGCAGTCTTCTCCAGAAAGTAATGGGAACTTACTGCGGGAAAAGATTCTGCCTAGTCAGTCAGTCAGTCATATGTTTCTTTCGAGACCTAATCGCCGAAGCGTGTATCACGTATGACCCTTAACTGACTGAAAGAAATTGCAAGGAAAGCTATGCGTAAAATATGTTGTAGAATTAACAAAGATAAAATTATGATATAAAAATCTCTAAAAGGACAAGAAAAATTTAAGAAAATAATTAAATTTATGGATATATCAAGAGAAAAAAGAAAGTAGTCTTAGATCAAATTACATGGAGAATTTTGCAAAGAGGATCTTTGAAGTAAGAACAACCAAAAATCTGAAAATTAATTAAAATTGAAATTCTCATCAAAGTGGTGAAAATATGTACACATTAGAATAGTGGTTCCCAAAAGGTGGGGTGTGCCTCATGGGTGCGGCTAGAGATGATAGTAGATGAGTCGGAATGATTGAAAGACAAAATAGTTTCAAAAACATTATGCCAAAAATATAGCTTTTAAATTTAAAATATTATTATAGATACTCGTAATTGCAGGCATGAGTCCTAGTGTAAATAGTTATAAACTAGCAGAATAGCCCGGCGTTGCTCAGGTGTAATGAAAGCATTAAAACTGATCCATGGTCCTGGAGCTCAAACTCTTTGGACGTTGGCACGAAAGACTAAAGCGCAATAGTTGTTTTCAGTTAAAGTGAAACCGTAGACTGAAAGAAAAATGAATGGATGTAAGTCAAATTTTGATTTCCTGGTATCGATATCAAATAAGTTTTTTACGTCGTAAACTGAATTTTGACGGCTAAATAAGTCCTCTGAGTAAATGGCATCATGGCTGAGACTAAGAACTACAATTATACCTACTTAGAGACAAACCCGAAGCAAAAGCTAAAATAAAAGGTCTGAAAAAATTACAGGCATACAGGCAGATAAACAGACACACACACACAAACATCTTACCTTATATATATATATATATATATTGTCGATTTTCTGTACTATTGTAAGAACTGCAACCTTGAAACTTCTGAATATCGTTTCTTATGTCTTTGTCTGTGAGTGTATCAAATTTGATGAAAATCGGACCACTCCTTCTATAACTTTTTTATAACGATTTTTCGATTATCGATTTTAGATATTTATCGGGGGTACCTCGACACAAAATCTAGCTAAGAACATGCGCAGACGCTTATTGTAGAACTGTAAATTTTCAAGAAAATCGGTTCAGCCGTTTCGGAGTCTATAGGTAACGGACACACACACAAACACACACACATACACACACAGAGACAAAGTTCCATTTACAAATATGTTTAGATTAGATATCTGTTGACCGATTTTATCATTTGCATTATATGAAGTAAAAAGAATATAGTAACTAGGGTCCGCAACTTAGAGAAGAGCGTTGTCCGTGATAATGTTCTGATTTTATATTGCAGTTATTTTCTTTTAACACTGGCTATGTATTTTTTTTAATGAAATTTTTATCACATAATATTTAGTGAGGCGTGGTCAAATTTCCTTCCGAAAATGCGTCCAGGAAAAACATATAATTTCAGAAACACTGCCGTAGAAGATAGAAAACAAAGAAAATTTATCTTCGTTATTACAGAAACAATTCCATAAGATTTCATAGACAGCTTTTATAAAGTAAAAGAGGAAGGGCATCATAATAGTGATTTTCTAAGCGTAGCTTAGAAGTGGCACAAGGCCGAAAGTATGAGAGATCCAGTGAGGAGTGAACTCACTACTCAATTGTAATGATTCTAGCGAGACAAGCTTGCTAACCATTACTTCACCTCAAGGTGCCTCAAATCCTGGATCGAATGGTGATTTTTTAAGTGCAGCTTAGATTTGGCACAAGACCGAAAACATGGAACACCCAGTGAGGATCGAACTCACTACTTAATTGTAATGATTCTAGCGAGACAAGCTTGCTAAACATTACACCACCTCGAAGTGTCCTGAAATAGGGTCAGAATGCGAGCATTTCAAAAACAAAAAATTACTGGTAAAATTCTCTGGTCAACACGAGTTTGGTGCCAATAAACAGAACACGTTTTTTAGCTAATTTGATGGTGCTGATGCCGAAAATAACGGTAGATTTTCATGGTTAGCTGTCGTGTTTGCAGTACTGAAATTGCTTATTTTTGGAAAAAAGATCAATAAAAATTTTGGCTATTTAAAACATTTAGTTAATAATAATCATAGAAGCCCATCAATTTTTAGTTAAACCGAACAGTTTATGCCAGCCACCTGAAATAAACTATAAAAAAAGTATTTTGAATCAAAAATAAAATAGAAGCAGGGATTTCTTTTTCAAATTTATCGCCAAAATTAAAATTAAATAATACACTTTACCAGTAATATGCTTATATGAGTATTAAGGTTTCTTTTTTACATAGCCATCTAGATAAAGTTCCGGATAATTACTGCGATGTGAGTGATGAGTAAGGAGAATGATTCTATCAGGATATCAAAACAATAGCAGTGCGCTAGCCGCGGCGATGATACAAATGGATAATGACTGTCTACTGCTGGAGTATCAAAAATGACTAAAATAACATTGAACATGACAGACAATCAAAAAAAATTTTTTATCATAGTTCTTAAGTTCATGAACGTTTTAATTCTGCTGCTAGTTTATGAAATAATTTGATAAAAATGCTTGTTGATCTTGGTATATTCGATCGAGTTATTTTTAAAGAATGATTGTTATTGAAAAACTAGTATTTCTTAGTAAGCAGACCAATATATATTAGTTTAAATACGAATAGAGAGGTTTCTACGATTTTACTTTGAGAAATATTTCCATCGGTCAATATTATATGTATATAAAGTAAATTAAAAAATGAGGAAATGTCCATATATATATATATATATATATATATATCACCTGAAGAAGAAGCGGCCTAGACACATGGTCAGCTTCGAAACGCGAAAACTTTTGTGTAGTGATACTATGAATTTATAAACCATTGTAACAACTATTACAATATAACGCTCTACGTTTGAATCGAGCACTCTTTATAAAAGTAAATGCATGAACAACAGGTTCAAAAGACCTACGAGTTCTACAACTTAGTTACAATATATATATATATATATATATATATATATATATATATATATATAATGTTTGTGTGTGTGTGTGTTATCATTTCTTTGTCTCTTGCTTACTATCTTACTAAGCGCGTATCAAAGTAGAACAGGAGAAAAAGTCCAAAGAATAAAAAAAAAAGATGTAAAATAAGAAATGCATTGTTTAATAAATCAGAAATCTCCGATGCCACACGGAATGCCTTGTCATGGACGGATGGAGTTAGTTTGTCAGATTAAAAATTGTACATGCTAATAACATCAGTGGTTTCCGTGCTCAGTGGAGCTTGAATTGAAGTGGCTAAATAAAAAAATCAATTTGATTCATCGTGCGTCACTGATTCGACTGTGTTGCACAGGAAACAAAGATATCATTCACACCAAGAAGTAAGGAAATGTAATTGATAAACTAGAACATTTTTGTTTTTATTTTTGTTTGAGATTCTTTACCATTATCAAATATTTTGACTGGGTGACAATGACCATACTTAGGTTCTTACTCGGCATTTGGAGATAAAACGCCTTTTCTCATGAATGCTGTTCTAAACGGCGGTACCACCTGCAAACTGTCAATGATTTCAAATGCCCGATGGTTTCTTGTGAGGTAAAAAATGATTCCTGGAAATAGAACCGTTTGTTCCAACCAGACAAAAAACAATTTGAGCTGCTAAATTTCTCTTAATTTTGTAAAAAAAAATGCCACAATATCAATCATCATTGTTGCAGTTGTACAAAGATGTGATGTCTCTCCATGCGCTTTTTAGTCAAAATCGTCGTATACCGTAAGAGATCATTACCTCGTAACACATCCGTCTGGTTTTTGTTTTTGTTGCTGCTGCTAATGCTGTTGCACAAAGACGTGATATCAGGGAGATTTCTCTCCAAGTGCTTTTCAATCAAAATGGATGAATCCTTCTTGTGATCATTATTGATATTACTGACTCGTAACATTTCGCTCGTGTTGTTGTTTTTGTTGTTGTTTCTGCTACTACTGTAGTTGGGATTATTTTTAAGTTATGTTGCGCAGTGAATAAATACAAATACTATGATTTTTAGCTACGGTGTCAACTAGAACTCATTTCAGTTCTAGAAATTCTCAGAAAATATTCGCAGAGTAAAAGATGTCATTTTTCTTGAACTTTAGAGTTTCAGTGTCAGTTTCATTTATCCTTAAGCTCTCTTTAAATATTCTAAATGATGATCCAAGTACATTTATTGTTACAGGATTTACACAACCAACTCCATAACTTCTTGAACACCATATTGAGTTCCTGGTTCTTTTCAACCATTTATTATTATTATGTCATTTTTCATCATATTTCGATTTCTGCTATGGTCGCACTACCTACCAGTCTGCAGGAAGACCTAAAACAAGTCGTGATGTGTTGTTATGACTCCATTCCATGTTTTTTCTATATCCCCTAACATCCTTAGCGTTAGATAGACAAAGTTCTCCTTAGTGTGTGGGCTGTACTTAACAATTAACTAATTTTTTTTTGTATATCTCTTAAGCTGGGATTTCCAGGGATTCTTTCAGTGTGTTGTTTTGTTCCATTGTTTTTTGTTTTTTTTAGCATTCCAACTGCACCTACTATCAGTGGTACGATTCTTGTTTTCAATTTCCACATTTCTCTTTCAATTTCCACGTCTTTATATTTTGGCAGTTTTTCGAATTCCTTGGTTGCTATGTTACAATCCGCTGGACAAGCCATATCAATTATTAGTTGTTTTTTTTTTCTGTTTGGTTTTTAACAATAATGTCCAGCCTATTTGCTTCACTCTTCACTCTTCCTGTCTGTGTAGATGGTGTAATCACATAGAATGGTAACATTCTGTAACTGGTACTGTACTGGCATCAGGGTTTGTTTACATATTTTCAACAGTGTTTGCACATTGTCCAGTGTAAATATTGCCCCACTCTATCTTGCAGATTTTATATTCATTTGGAGCATGTACAAAACGTCCTGAGATGAGATTATCTCTTGTGTCTTGGTATTTATCACAGAACCTACATTTTGGATCCACATTATTTTGTATAACATTTGCTTAAGGTTTCTAGTGAAAAGACTTTGGTCTTGTGCTGCAAGAATAAAGCCTTCAATTTCAGACCTTAATCCAGGTACACGTAACCATCGATGAGTATTAACTTTATCAACACTAGGTTTATTAGCACGTTCTGGATGTTGGCCATGCAGAAGTTTGTCTTGCCAGCGATGTTTCATCTGTTCAAGAACTTTATCCTTGGCTTTCTTTTTCACATTTTTGCCGCAATAGCTGGTTCTTGCCTTCTGTTTTGCTTTTCTAAAGTATCTAATAAATGTAAATCTTGTTATTATTATTATTATTATTATTATTATTATTATTATTATTATTATTATTATTTCCTTTTAGTTCTGTTGCCTACTCCTTCCGGGTCCCCACCAGAAGCCTAAGGTCAAAATTCCACTATTAAATTTGAATTTGTCGGTTTACTTTATAACTGAATAAAGTTTCTTATCTATTTTTTGTTATTCGTTCCAGATCCTCATCTAGTCTTCTGTACTTTCTAGTTATATTCGTTTTTGGTTATGTGTTTCCTACGGATCTGAACACAAACAGACAATCAGCTTTAGAATGAAGCATTCTCTGGCAAGTGATAAGCTTTCCAGATTTAACATCCCCGAGCTTAATATTAGCTATAGTATTGTTCAGAATATTGTTACTGTATTTCACTACAGAAATAGAGAATGTGATCATGTCTAATAGCTATTATTTATTCAAATCAGTATTTAATACCAGACGTACACATCTTTATAACAGTGCGCGATACGTAGTCGAGAAAAATTTGTAGTAATATTCTCTAATAATAAGAATATTACTACAAAATATTTAGAAAATATCTATCTTCCAGTCTGGTTTAAAAAGAGCATCTCCCCGATCTTGGTAGTACGCAGTTTAGATTAATACCAGAAATAGATATTTTCCAAACGATTTCTCAACCAATTAATGCTAATGGAAATTATAATGATGTAATAAACATAATTATTAAGTACCTGATGAGATATTGTTCTTTCAATGTCGAAACAAAATGTACAATTTTGTAGTAGTTTTGTAGTTTGTACACGTTCTAAAGTAATAATTAATTCTAAATATTCATTGCTTTATTCTTATATTAAGGACGGTTTTTAAATTAATGTTTTGAACGTTGCAATTATTTTCTTGGTTCCTTTTTCATTTGGTTTATATATATATATATATATATATATATAAACAGACTTTTCACTTAAATACGTGTATTGATTAAAAATAATAATGTTAAACAAACAAAAATTCATATATATATATATATGTATATATATATATATATATGTGTGTGTGTGTGTGTGTGTGTGTGTGTGTGTGTGTGTGTGTGTGTGTGTATTTCTCTGCGTGTGTGTGTACAAATAAATACACAATGATCTTTATTATAATAGAGAGTGTTAACATTACTGAGAAGGCAACATGCCAACAAAATGAGGCTGTAGTACAAATTTTAAAATCCCAGTATACCCAGCATGGACCACCAGTCTTATATCTATATACCAGTCAGATGCATCCCAGAAAAAAATGTTCCAAATGGTGATATGTCTTGATAAAATTTCGTATAACCATGTAGATATGATCCGATCAGGACTGGGAACAGTTATGTTGCTGGCCGACATGTCGATATCCTTTCTTTTGACCTTTCTTTCCTTCTCATTTCTACTGAGAAATTACGTGCTTTCTATAATAAATTCGGTAAAAGGAACGCTGAAGAAAATTGACCAACATCTCAGTCTGCTAATGCAGGGTTATGTTCCCTACTAAGAAATTGCCGATAAATTATTAGAATCCAGCAACAGCCTGCAATACAGTACACGCCATCTATAATTCTTTTTGTTTTTATTTCAGATGTCCCCGGAGTTCCTTGTTTGTCTCCTCAATTCACGATGTCTTTTTCATGTTTGTTCTGTTTAATATAACGAACCATTATTTAGTTTCAAGGACGCATTTCAAAAGCTAACCAGAGTTTTGAAAGACAGGAAAATCTCATTATAAACAAGGAAGTGAGTGCTGGAGTGCTATATGATGTCTGTTTTTCTGTATGGCAATGAATGTTGGACGATCTCCTCAAAAATGAAGGAGAGGCTTGAGGCAGCAGCAATGTGGTTTTACAGAAGGATACTGAAGATACCATGGGCTGAGCACGTGACTAACGATGAGGTGATAGAAACGAGGAGAAAACTCATATTTAACATAAGGAAGAGACAGATGAGTTTTCTGGGACACGTAATGAAGACGGAAGACTTGGAGAATTTAATACTCACAGGACGGAGAGAGGGTGAGAGAGACAGAAGAAAGCAGTGCTAGAACTACTTGATAGGTCTGAGAATATGGATGGCAGAGCAGGGTTTGGTAGAGATACCAAAAGGAAGAATTTTGAAAGCGACAACAGAGCCAGTTAGAAGTCCATGATCGCCTACGTGCTGAATGTACACGGCATATGAAGAAGAGAAAGAAAAACTTCTTAAGTACATTTATAGAAATATCAGGAAAATTATTAATTCTAACCCGTACTGGCACATCTGCTAAAGAATTGATGGTCATTACTGGCCACTGATCTCTCTTTCAATCTTGCACAAACTACTGAGTGAGGTAAAATGTAGTGTGTAACATTATATGCCGATCGGACCCTGTACTATCACCGATCAGGATGAACGTATGAGGTACCGTGTATTCAAAGATTATTAAGCTTAAAATTCGCACCCGACCTCAAGAGGAACTCGTACATCCAATCCATTGCTAAGGATACAGGTAAAATGGTTGGTTCACTGTACTTCTGGCTCCTGCTATTCTCTATCTTTACAAGAGACAGATCAGGCAAAAAATGAAATACAGTTGTCATATTGGGGTTGGAGCTGCCCATACCTCCCTTTCCAGTCTTGAAAGAGACCTAAAGCGTCTCTGAGACTTTGTGGATGACGTCCTCTAATTTATCTCCTGCAGACGAGACGTGGCGAGTCACTCGCTGCTCTATCGCTACTTGCTGAGACGCACTGCATTTCCTGATCCTGTAAGATCAAACATCCACGGCTAGGACACATCATTCCATCTACACTGTAGCAAATCCCCGATATCCATTCAGTATTACATCGGTGAGAAGTAAGTTCCACTCGAACAGCTTCTTCCAGTGAACCACTGCTCTGTGGAACAGACCCACAAAAGAATGTTTCTCCGATCACTACAATCTTAACTGTTCAATGCTAGAGTTAACAGTTATGTTCCACTCTTATACGCACACATTATCTTAACGTAATCGTCTACCTCGAGTGATCTCGAGTCTTGTAAAAATTGAACCTTACTGTAAAATGACAAAAAGAAATTCCTGTAAGCTTGGATAGACTAGTGGTGTAATAGATAACAACATGAGTAAGTTATGAAGCCACCTCTTCTCTCCTCGCCAGTGGATTAATTACTAGAACGTGTTTCAGTAATTCTTATTATCTTCTAAAATTTGATCAACCAATGTCCTCTTTTTTTCTTCTTGAAATCACGAAATTCGCCATTAGTTGATCCAAATTCTTACACTTTTCCATTGTTCAGATCAGGAACAAACCCGAATATTTCAAAAGTAACTCAGCTCCAGGGATTGTTCCTCGGGATACAATTTCTGTCATTATCATCCTGTAATTTTTCCTTGTATATTATGATAACCATAGCTTTATTTTATATCTCACATTCGTTTGTGCATTGAATACTGTTGCCATCTCTGGTTGGGTGCTCCTACTAGTCATCTTGTGGTACTCGACAAAATCCAAAGAATCGATCCTGACTTGGTAGGTTACCTTCAGTCACTTTCTTACTGATGTGATGTGGCTTCTCTCTGTCTTTTCTACAAGTAGTTTCATGACAACTGCTCTGGCGCGCTTTTTTCCCTGGTTCCCTGACCACATGTATTTACGCATGTTACTAAATTGGCGTCAAGGTCTCACTTTTTGACCGTCCAAATAGTTAAATGTAACCACCTTTTCTCCTGTAACCTTTTCTTTTCTCGGAATTCCCGTTTGTGGAATTCCCTTACAATTGCTTGCTTTCCTGATAGCTACAATCTCCAAAAGTTTAAATGCAACATCAGTTGCCATCCTCTATCTACTTGATTCCTATCCACCTCTTATCTGTTTTCTTGGACATACACTGTAACTTGTTTTTTCTCCCTCTGTAGCCCCTGTGCACCAGTGACGGTCTTAATTTGTGTGGTTAAATTACTGTAAAAAAAATTTACATAAAGAGGTTGAAAGCGCATTTTTCCTTAAGCA
Organism: Ascarosepion bandense; assembly: GCA_037127315.1. NCBI lineage: Eukaryota > Metazoa > Mollusca > Cephalopoda > Sepiida > Sepiidae > Ascarosepion > Ascarosepion bandense. The sequence continues at coordinate 5,107,266 of JBBBDQ010001568.1, forward strand.
ATCTCTAAAAATGGCTATACGATTTACAGCTTGATGATCAATTTCTCGTATTTACCTTTTCTTTTATTATTTTATCAAATTTAGAGATCAAAGATTCGATCCCTGGAAAAACTGTAAAAAGTTTATTTTTTAACAGTTTTTAATTCTAAACTGTATACATTTTCTTGTTTTTTTTTGTTTGTTTTTTTTTTTACTTTCCGTGATTTTTTATTAAATTATTTCTTTTCGCCTTATCCTATTTTCTTTTCTTTCTTGTTTCTTTCATACTATTTTTCCTTATTTTTCTTTTCGCTTTCTGTCTTTTTGTTTAATTTCTTTTAATTTCTTATTTGAGTTTCTTTATTTCCTTATTTTAGAATTAACCTCTTATCTGGGAATCATCTTAAACAATCTGAATTTACATTCTATTTTGGGTAGTCCATGCCGTCTCCATTCTGGCCTTCTTAGTTTCTAATATTGTATCAAGTTGTTTTACTTTCCATTCATTCATTGTTCATTACAATATTTCTCTTTCTCAGCCTCTCTTTCGTTCTTTTAGATTCCGTAACATTGTGATCAGATCTATCTATCTATCTATCTATCTATCTATCTATCTATCTATCTATCTATCTATCTATCTCAGTCTGTACATATCTATCTATCTACTTCAATCTGTACATATCTATCTATCTATCTATCTATCTATCTATCTATCTATATCTATCTATCTACTTCAATCTGTACATATCTATCTATCTATCTATCTATCTATCTATCTATCTATCTCAGTCTGTACATATCTATCTATCTACTTCAATCTGTACATATCTATCTATCTATCTATCTATCTATCTATCTATCTATCTATCTATCTATCTATCTATCTATCTATCTATCTATCTCAGTCTGTACATATCTATCTATCTACTTCAATCTGTACATATCTATCTATCTATCTATCTATCTATCTATCTATCTATCTATCTATCTATCTATCTCTATTGTGTCTTCGTCTTTGTTTTGTTCTACCCCCGTTTAAACTGTTATGTTTTGTTTGCTTTCATTTTGTGTTTTCTAGTCTTAGAATTGTCTTTTTGTTATAAAGAAAGTAATAATCATTAAAATCACGAAAGCAAATAGAAAAGACTGATGCAAATCTATGTTTGGTTTTCCGTTTTACATCTTCGTTAATCCTCGAATAAACAAAACAGATTTTCTAAAAAAAATGCGTTCTGGAATATCAGCACCGTAGGCATTATTTGCAATTCATTTTTAATTCACATCAAAATCTAAACTCAATCAATCAGAAAATAACCAAGCCACACCGTAATGACTTTGCATATTCAGGTTGTTCATTCACTGTTATACTGGGAATCGGCACTGGATTTGATTGCTTCGAAAATGTCCTTTATTTTTCTTTCTGTTACTCGAAAACTTGCCTGAATTTTAAGTGATTATTTGTGTTTTCTGATGAAATGCTGTAAATTTGTTCCATGCGAAACGCTTCGATTTTACTTTCTGGGTGATTCTATTTTATTTCATAGCTTAACACAAAGATTGTTTTATTTATTGTTTTTAAAATAATTATCTATTAGATTGATTACATTTAAAATAGGTTTATTTTTACGGTTTATCAACCACCTGGGTCATTTAATGATGAAATTTACTTTCCTTGGGAGTATTAGTAATTTATTTTACAAAAATGTAATGCTAGTATTTTTTTATTTGTCTATATTTCTGAGATAAGCTAGTATTTACAGTATTTACATTATTCGGACTATTTTTCTCATCTTTGTTGCCATGTGTAAGATGTTTCAGCCGTTATACGCTCCGGACTTTTTCAGGTGCTAGGAATTCCGAACCAAACACTTTATAACAATCACTGGGGTATATCATTCTCATTCCTTGCGTAGTAATACCTCAATTGGAAGTCTAGTATTATTTTTTTATGTTTGTTTTTGTTTTTTAAAAAAATGATTCCTGTTAAATTTATTACCATGAAAATCTTACTGGTAGTTTTTTTTTTCTTTTTCTTTTTGTTTTTTACAAAAATGATTCCTGTTAAACTTATTACCATAAAATGATATTGCTGGTATTGTTTTTGTTGTTGTTGTTTTTGTTTTTTACAGAAAATGATTCCTGTTATATTTATTACCATAAGAAGGTGTTGCTGGTATTGTCTTTTTTTATTTTTGTTTTTTACAAAAATGATTCCTGTTAGATTTATTACCATAAAAATATCTTGGTGGTATTTACTAAATAACTTTTTATACTTCCATGGTGTTTTGATCCTAGTTTTGGGGTTAACGACTTTTTCATACCTGCAGTAGATACTATCACCCTGGGTTAACGCCGACCTGGGAACAGCACCAATTAAGAGTCGGTGCCATGCCCCTCAAAACCCCCGATCAGAAGTTTTGCTGACTGATGTAGCTTATCATCATACACAGAACGATTAAATTAGTAAATAATTAAACTTTAAAATAAAATTTATCAGTCAGGTTTTATCCCCGTTTGTGCACATTGTAGCCCAATGGAACCAGTCCTACTTTATTTTGGAGAGGTGATAGCTATAAAAAGTAGGGTTCATTTGCTTCAAAACATGCTGCAACTACGACGTGATTTTAGGCAATGAAATAATTATATATATAGTAATGAACCTAATCACAGTAAGGCAACACTAATAATATCAGACTAAACTTCCGAAAATAGTGCTAACTTAACAGTAATTTAAACTGTCTACCCTGAAGAACCGTAGTGTAAAACCGCGGTAGGTGGTGGCTCGCTTCTAGATATCTTGTATATATATATCAGTCAGTTAAGTGTCATAAGTGAAACACGCTTGGGCGATCATGTCTCTTTTGAGACATGACTGACCTGGCAGAATGTTATCCCGCAGTAGGTTGCCATTACTTTCTGTGGTAGACTGGTTGCCATCCAAGGCTATAGAACCAAACCTGTCCTGTTATTTAACCAATACCTGGAGGGAAGAGATGAATTAATTCATTTCTCCTTGGCCCAACTCTATCAACTGACCACAAGTAAAACGACTCCATCGAATCTATAGCTGTATCTACAGTTAGGTAGTTTTGGTCTCTGTGTCGGAGCAGAAAGTATTTTTATAAATCTATCATTCATCCGTTCATTGAATACTGTTGCCAAATATGGTTGGGTGCTTCTGCTATTCACCTCGAGGTTCTCGACAAAATCTAAAAAAGGATCTGCAATATAATCGATCCTGACTTGGCATCTCGACTTCAGTCACTTTCTCAGCCACATGTTGTTGGGTGAACATTAATAAAAAAAAATATGATGATTTTTGCTTTGAACGTCTCAAATTCATCCATACCTGAAATGTGCTTGCATCCGCCATCAAGTCCTCTGATTCGGAAGTTTTGAGGAGCATGGAACCACGTTCTGTTGTTCCCAGATCCACCCTGGTAGCATCTGTTAGCGTCCCAGATATGGGCAAATCGTTAACCCCCAAACTGGGGTCAGATAGAAAAATATGCATTTTTGAAGGAAAAATTAATTATCAGCAATACATTTTGAATAACAAACTAGAAGAGATCATCATATTTTTAAATTAAAAAAAAAATTAATCAATATCTGACTAAATTAACCTTTTCATGATAACTGAATATTTAAAAAAATACTTCGTAACCCCACCTTTTGAGCATTAACTAATCCACAGAGGTTAATATGCTGTTGAACAAAACTCAAACTCAAACTCAAACTCAAATGTGACTTGTACAAACACTCTATCCCTAAATATACTGTAAACATAATCGGCTTCTTTTACCGCTTCAGAAGATACCAGAGTCCACCTGCCTTGATTTAATATTACATGAGACAGATTAGACCAAAAATGCGGTATCTTTGCCATATCTGTAATGTCGTTTTCCAGTCTTTGCATTCCAGCCTTGACAGTTCAAAAACGTTTAAGCCGCCTTGATCGTGGTGGATTATTTTTCAACATCAACATTTTTCCCCCACAGACGAAACGTTGCAGTATTGCTATTTTAATAGTTGATTAAATGGTACAGTTTCAAACTTAAACAGAGCCTTGAGGTTTTCTTTCTCTTCGTCGTCGATTGCTAACCAGTTATTAAATTAATGAGCAGGCACCCGAGTGTCTGTTGCGCCGTTATTACCAGCTCTTTAAATATAAAGTTAATTGTTATATATCCTACATATCTTCATAATATACACTTCTTATATTCTCCCTTTATGCAACCTCATTGAATAACCATCTACCTTAAGTGGCTCTTACTCCTTGGATTGCGTGAGCAAAGTATAACAAATACTTCTTGTTATCTTAGGCTAGGTTGTTTTTAGTCTGATATATAGGCCAGATAGGTTTATACCCCAGTATGAACTGGGGAATTTAGAATATACCCACCTTAGTGACAACGGCGGTCCTTCTTTTTCACATATAATAAGTATATTAGTTTATAGGTGAGATTTAAATATTCTATGGATCATGCAGCGTCATACGTCCGCTCAGATTACTGGCGTACTTCTTACAGCCTTCACTTTTATTCCTTTTGTTTGGTTTGCATAGTACTAGACCTAACATTTGGATGTCTTTTGATTTTGTTTAAAATTATTAAAATAATTAATTTTCTTGTTTTAATGAATGACAACCTTTATTTTGCTTGAGTAGTCTGCAACACAACCTATATATATATATATATATATATATATATATATATATATTATTAATATTATTATTATTATTAAATGCTTCCGACCTCAAGTGGGACCATTACATTGAATCAATAGCTAAATCCTATGCTAGGAAGGTTGGGTCACTGTGTCGGACCAGGAAGTTTTGTTTTGTTTTTTTTCTTCTGCCTGAGTCCATCTTGTACATACGCAAATCAATCATCCGATTGTGAATCGAATACTGTTGTCATATCTGGTCGGACGCCACTGCTATTCATCTGTGGGTTCTCGACAGGCTCCGAAGGAGAATTTATGTGATCGGTCTCGACCTGGTCGCTCGACTACAGTCACTTTCTCACTGGAGGGATGTGGCTTCCCTCTGTCTCTTCTAGAAATATTTTCATGGCTTCCGCTCCGACGAGCTTAATTTATTGATACCTCTTACACAAGAATTTACTCGAACAACAGGACTGGCAACAAGCTACCACCCTTTTACAGTTAAATCTGACAAATGCAGTTCACTTCTACTCCATAGCTTCTTTTCTCGCACTTCACCCCTGTGGAACTAACTTCCATATACTTACTTCCCTGACGGCTACAATCTCCATGAATTTACATGCAATATCTATTCTCATCTCTTAACCACTTGACTACAGACATTCCTCGTCCTTTCTACATCGCCCCGTGTATCTTGTTCTTTTCCTCCCTCACTCTACCTTCGCAACTGTCATCACACCTGTATTCCCGTCATGCTTTTGCCCTTTCTCTGACACCCCTGTAACTGATTCGTTTTCTCTTCGTTCTCTTCCTGTTTAAACTTTTACTCTTCTTTTATGTAACCCCTTGCGCATCAGTGGCGGTACCGCCTTGCTTGGGATGAAACGATTAAAAAAAGACAATAATATATTACTCTACTTTGTATTAAGCATTTTTAAAAAGTGAATGCTACGAACAGTGGATATTTGTCTCATTTATTCTGGGACTTCGATTAATCTGTCTGTCCGTTCGTCACACCCTCGAGCTATAGACTGACAGATCGAAAACAAATTTTAGGGAAAGAAGTGTGAATAGAGAAAGGGATACAAAACACATTTGCTTTAATAGGTTGGGTACGTTAGAACAATAAATAGTCATTAATATTTTTAAAAGTAGTTTATTACTTAGCATACAAAATAGTTCCACTATTTTCTAAAAAACTATTTAATGATTAAAATAACAAACGCTTATTTAATAAAAACGCAATATTATTTTTTTGCGTTTCCTTTCCTTCTAATTTTTTTATACAAGAATTCATGTGTGTCATTCGGCAAATCGTGTTATATAAGCTTGGTCATTCGTGGTCGTGAGGTCTAAGACGCACCACGTGTGGATAAGAGTCGCATGTTCGAATCCTGCCGAATGTCACACATTTTCGTAACAAAATTTATCGTAAATAATCAGGCCGGTACAAATAAATATATATACTGTTTGATTATAAACAGAATATCTACTCAAATACGAGTATCGATCAAAAATAATGTTCAAACAATTAATTTCAAATTGTCGTTTGTTAAAAAGCATTTCGTGAATTTCCGTAACATTGTATATATATATATATATATATATATATATATATATATTATAATCTTTTCAATCCAGGCAAGGCAGTACGGCCGCTGGTGCGCAGAGATTAACAGTGAGAGAAGAAAAAAGAAAAATGCTGAAGAAAGGATAAGAGAAATATGGGAGTCAAGGTGATAGAAGACTGCCATTGTTACACTGAAACTTTTGGAGATTGTAGCTAACAGGGAAGCATGTATACGGAAGAGAGTTCCACAGGCAGAAAGTGTAGGAAAGAAACTGATGGAAAAGTGGCAGTTACATTTGTCTATTTTGGTGGTAAAATGTTGAAACTAGTTGCTAATCGATTAGCACAAGTAAGTTCAAATGAACGAAGCACCAAGGAATTAAGTTTTTCAGAGCAGAAGCCGTGAAAATATTTGTAGAAAAGACAGAGGGAAGTCACATCATGTTTGTGAGAAAGTGACTGACGTACGTCGAACTCCCAAATCGGGATTGATTATATTGAAGATCCTCCTTTGGACTTTTTCGAAAACCCCGAGATAATTATCAGTAGCACCTGACCAGATAAGACAACAGTATCCAATGCACGGTCGAATGGTAGATTCTTAAATTTGCGAAATGGATACTGATTAGAAAAAATTTCTGACCCTTCACAGTGACCTAACTTTCTTAGCAGTAAATGTAGCTATTGATTCCATGGAGTCATTCCACTTGAGATCAGCTGAGAAAGTGAGGCCGAGGTGGCGCAGTATATTGCTTTCTGGGAGACTAGTGTGATCCATGGTGATTGAAGTTAGAAAACCCTCTCCATTGTGGTTAAAGGAGAGCAAGAATATGTGTATGTATGAATTTCTAAAGAACTAATATATTTTTATTTATTAATCCGACAGATATTTTTTATGACTGCTTTTTATTAGATACTCATATTTGTGTGAATGCCACATTTGTTTTTTAGACAGTGTATTTAGTTATTGTTGTCTAAATATTACATTACTCTTATTAAAGAAGAGATGTGCCCTCCACCATTATTCGAACCTGCTTGCCCCTAGCAATGTAAACCGCCATTAGGTACGACAAGCTTTAGACCACTTCGTTAACGAATGTTCTCGCCGATCGGACAAATCCGAAGAGGGCCTTTACGCTAAAATTTCTTTAAAGAAGCTGGAAACATTAATATCTACTCAATTTCGTATACGAACGAAAATAAAGGAACTTCTAAAGAAGTAATAGATGATAAATAAATTCTACTCAAATATTGGTATCAACTAAAAATGTCTTTTCAGTAGCTGATTTTTATTGCCATGTATATATAGATGCGATTGGTGAATTCCCGCCATTTTATAGTTTTAGTTTTACACATGCGCTTTGATTTTGATTTTGTTGACTTCTCAGTATGGTAGGGTCAGTTAGGCACCGTCTGTGAGAAAACAAGCATAATGACCCAGTTCTCTCCGCAAAAAATTTGAAAAAGCCATACACTGTACTGTTTGGCATTCATGGCGAAAGCTCCAATACAAATATTTTAAAGCGTTTTATTGCCAGTCTGAGGAACAGTGCAGAGGATTCTGAAATGTGTTGGATGACTCCAGTGATGATTATGAAGGTACGACAACTCGGAAAACACGCTTTAATCATTCTTATAAGAAAAGAACTCCCGAATTTACTGATGATGGCATAGAACTAGTTGGGGAGGTAGTGCTGCCCGGGGTCAACATGGTCAGCACAGTGGCTGCTCGAAGACTCTATGTCTGGCAACAAAACTCTGTACCATGCAACTCAGGCAGAAGAAACCTAGTCATAACTCTTAGAAAATTTCTTCAACCACATCACCCTTTGCATCTGGCTACCTAATTCCCAAAAACTGTAAGCCCACTTATGTGTGGGGAGCAGTTGAGCGATAGACCAACAAAACTACTTATAACACCAAAGATAACACCAAAGATAAACTGAAGGCAAAGATTAAGGCAGTATTCACCAACTTAAACAAGGAAATTGTCCAGAAGAGTTGCAGCAGATTTTATTAAATAAATTTACTACCAAGTATTCGAAGTGTAACTGATAAATATATCTGTGAAAATGATATCCCTGAATTATTTTTATTCTTGCCCAATTTAGACGACAATTTATCTATCTCACCCTCTATGAATTGTCGGACAAAACCACTACGCAGATAGCCTTATGATTGCGTTTAGCATGAAACAGACTGTTGCGTTATAGGGTGTTGACTGCAATGTCCAATTTTATATTATATATACACACTTCATACTTGATACTGAGCACTTTAACGCATAGATATAGCAAAATTAAAAGTATTTTGTATCACCCCCCCCACATACATATATATATATATATATATATACATCATTATTAGTCCGATATTTCGTTGCTGCTTTATTTATAGATAATTCATTGTCAATCTCGATGACTTATTTTACTAACGTTTTACTTCATCTTAATTTTTGTTAGCTATTTTTATTCTTGCCTTCATTCTCCTCCATTAAACAGACCCCACAGGATTATGTTATCCGATCCATCTGTGTCTACTCACAGACATATTCCAGACCTAATCACAAATTTGTTTTGTTAAACAAATAAAAGAAACATTCTTGTCTCTGTTTACAGAGAATTAAATAAATCAAAAGCCTTATGCCGTCTAATTAAGTACAGACAAAAATAAATGAAATTTAATCTAAAAAGAAAATTCATTGTCATTGTTTCATACTTTCTTTGTTCTAAGGACAAAGGCTAAAATTTTATTGCTGTTTAAGCTTCTCACTTTATACGGCCTTCTTTCACATGAATAATATGGCTTTCGTTTCTCGAGATCAAACTCTGATGTGTTAACGGTTATTGCTGTAGTTATCAAACTTTAGATAAGGACAGCGAGGCTTGGGATGAGGTTTGGATATATCGAGAGGCGTTTGGCCTGCTTCTCAAGCTAAAAAGCAATGGCGTGCTGTGCGGCCAGCCTTCAAATCATTTTAATTAACGCGAGTCCTTTAGGGCAGTGCTACTCAAAGTGTGATACGCGTACCGTCGCCGGTACGCGAGCCATCGTTTGCCAATACGCGAAGAATTTCCAGAAAAGAAAGAAAATAAGTTTAGTCACACGGATATATTAAATACGTCTTAAATTAATTAAAATTAATATTTTGTTTTACTATTTGTCTATTTTTTAGTAGATTAATGCTATTTATTAAATTCAAATTGCTTACGAAGTATTAATATTAAATTTAAATATTTTTTCTGGATTTTTTAAAATATATACCCTCGAAACCAGTGGCCATAACTAATATAACACAAATATGATACCCGTCAATGGCACACTGGAAAGACTTGTTACGTCCATGATGACTGCCCTTAGAATGAACAAGATACCATGTACTTATGTTTATTACAGATAGTCTCAAAATGTCCCTGAAATAGTACATATCTCAAAAAAATTTCCGGGGTTCACAGTCCCCCACTCTTACTCAGCTGGATTGGCTTGTTTTGCTTGCCGGTCCCTGTCACATTGAAAAAAAACTACCGGTCCTCCACATCAGATAGTTTGAGAAGCACTGCTCTAGGGTATTCCCCTTGGACCTACGTTGTTTCGTATCTTCTTCACAGCTAAGCCCAATCATGTCATCTCACGTACACCGCGACGAACCGTCTGATTCCATTCGTTTGGAGGGATTTACACTCAGGCTGCTTCTTTCCCGGAACTGTTTGTTTGTGGAACAAACTCCCAAGAGGATACTTCACGATCATTACGATCTAAAACTCTCTTTGTCTGAGGCCAATCCTTATCCATCCTACATATAGTCATAGTAGGCTCTTCTCACCTCCTCCCTGTACACGGTTATACTAACATCATTTCGTAATTCTTTCGACTGAGCGGCACTTTGGCTTTGATTTTTTTAATAATCATTTCACCCCAATCAAGGCATGACCACCACTGGTACATTGAAGGTTACCGTGGTAGAAAAACAAGGTACAGGAGATGGTGAAGAAAATATAAGAGATGAATGAGAATAAGTAGAGAGAGAAGATGACTATGGACGTTGGATTAAAACTTTTTGAGGTTGTAGCTATTAGGGAAGCAAGCAAACGGTAAGGAGTTTGACAAATGGTAGGTACGAGATCAGAAACTATTCAAGTCGAAGAAACGGTTACATTTAACTATTTCGACGATAAAAGAAAGGGAACTAAAACCCATTATAGTAGCACAAGTAAGTACATATAGTCGGGTAATCAGGAAAGGAAAAAAAAACCTTATCAGAGAAGTTGCCATGAAAATACATCTACAAAAGACGGGGGAAGCCACATTACATTGGTGAGAATGTGATTGAAGACGAGAAGCTAAGTCAGAATTAGGTAAACAATAGTATAAAAATAGAGGGGATGAGACTGTTATATGCTAATATTTCAAATAACGATAATATGCACTATTTACATTTTTCGGACTATTGTCTTCATCTTTATTGTCACGTTTACGACGTTTCGGCCGTTGTACGCTCCGGCCTTCTTCAGATGCTAGGAATTTTGGACCGAACCCTTTATTACAATCACCGGGTATATCATCGCTGAAGAAGGCCGGAGTGTACAACAATCAAAAGATCGTAAACATTCCAATAAAGATGAAGACAATAGTCCGAACTAATTAAGCAGTGTAAATACTACCTCATCTCAGAAGTATAGATAAATACTGAAGAAGAATATGTTTTTAAAAAAATCAAAATTCTTTATCTTGACTTTTATTCTCATATTTAGTGGTTTTCGTTTAGCGGCATATCGAACTATATGTGCTATTAGAATGTTTTTGAGATAATAACGGTTTTAATGAGAAAATTAACTCGTAAAGAGGGGAGAGGATGTAGATTCATACATTGCCAAGGGGAATTGCGGGTAAGTGTATATAACGAACCAAATTGGAATTCAAACTCAGCTTTCCGATTAACAAGTTCGAGCCATTTTCCATTATACCAACCTCACATCCAAGATTACAGCACCAGTTATTTCCAAGCAGTTAACATCTAAGTACTGACAAGTTTTGACTTTGCTTAACTCTGGCGTTTGCACGAGGACCGGTGTTTCAACGTGAAGTAGTTGTAAGCCTTATTCTTATGGAGACAATGATAAACTCGACTGATTCGGTTGAAACTTTACAGATATACATATATACTTAAATAGTATTTAACGTTTGTTTTTGTTTTGTTTTGTTTTGTTTTTTATCTGGTTAATTAAAAATTAGGCTGTAAAATTGCAAAAGTGTTTGTTTTTATTTTTTAGTTATCCAACAGTTTTGACTCATTTTTTGTGGATTTTAACTTTTTTTTTCTTTTTTAGAATGACATTAAAAATATGTTGACGTGCCACAAGACTTCAAACAAAAGATTAAGAAGGAAACCCCCATCAGTAATAGGAAGAGGGAACAACGGCGACTGGACTTAGATATTGCTTTCAGAGAAATTTCAACCGATAGAAATATCGCATGCTCGGTCAATGAAGGCCAAATAATTCGTAGGGGCGTCAAAACGAAATGAGGAAATGAGTCCCATTCAGTGCGTTAGAAACGAAAAGTTTTGCAGAGAAGAGATGTCAGTCTGGCCTTATAGACAAGCGTGAATAAGCATTTATTGAGGATACCGTGTGCTCGTAGTTGCAAAGGGGAGGGTTTGTAAAGCGCGACAATGGTCTGGACAGGAGTTTTAAATTAGCTGTATTGTATGCCTAATAAGAAGTGTCTTCATTGGGTACAAATAGAATTACATGCGATTCTTAGGATTTTGTCAAGAATCGCGAAACGTACACCAAAAGTACTCGACCAGATATGGCAGCAAGATCCATTACACAAACGAATGATAGATTTAAAATGTACATAATAGCTCCTGACGTATTGTTTTGTCAAAATTAAAATTATCTTCAAATAAAATCTGAAAATAAAAGACTCTTTGTTAAATTAAGTCAATATATATATATATATATATATATATATATATATATAAATTTAATAAAAAATTTATCATTGAGTTCTTTTGAGTTTGTCTCTATTGAAATTTACCTGATAAAAATACCAAATTTATTACGTTTTATATATATATATATATATATATATATATATATATATATATATATTGCTTAATTACTTAGCTTTTGGTCCTAATAAAATTAGACCAGTGCATATTTGTATTAAAAAGCGTTGAATACAATTATATTGTAGAACATTTTAATATTTTCCATTTGTATACGAGTTTTTACACCACCTAGGTTTCTACCATGAGTGGTGTCTTCAAGCCATTTTCAATAACTGATTTTACCGTTTACCTTTCTTTTATTTTAAGAACACTCACGTAAAGGTGTTTTTTTAACGCTCACGTGGTGGGAATTTTTGAACGCGGAATTTACTGCCTAAATACGCATTATATATATATATATATATATATATATATATATAGAGAGAGAGAGAGAGAGATAAAGAGAGAGAGAGAGTTAGCAGATAATTCTCTAAACATATTATGTTTAATCATGAGTCATTCTAAACATCGTACTTTGGTTTTAATTTCAGGTGAAAATAAAAAAAATAATTGTCCAACATTTGGATATTTTTATTATGCTACATAAAGACTCTAAACACGTCAAACTCTTTTATTGCAATCAGCTGCACGATAAGTAAAAACAGGATAAAAAATCATTAAAAAAAATCACATTCGTACTAATATATCTCCCTCCCGTTGATAATAATAAAAAATTAAAATTAATAATATATTATAAAAAATACAATACTACTAATATAATTATGCGTCATAACTTCTCCTTACCAACTGATGTGTTACGTAAAGTCAACATTATATATCAATTCAAATGTCCCTTGGGAGAAGGTATCTCCGACAAAAAAAACAAAAAAAAACCCACAAATATATATGTTGGATTTACAAGACGGCTTACATTACGCATGTCTGACCATTCGTTTATTTCTAGACACCTACAACAATATTTTTGTCTACATTCACAGTATAAAAAATAATGATCAATACCACAACTATCCTACACCAAGAAAAAAAAACAAAAGCAAATTACTGATTCTCGAGGCAATATTCATTAAAAACTAAAGCCGTTAATTAATAATAGAATCAGCTATGAATACTTTAGTAATGTTATAAAATGTTTGTAAAAAGAACAGGTTTTTTATGCTTTAACACTGCACGACCATGACATTACAACATATAAAAAAATTCCATTTTGGATAATTTTCACGTTCTAATTAACGCTAAGTAATTTGTCAACCGTTATATTTGAAGCAAGAAGAAAATTTATTGTAATTTTTAACATCAGAATTTTGCGGTTATTTTTGTTACCACAACTCACACTCCTGAAGATGATCCCGGAAAGAGATAGAAAGTACTTGGGATAATCGAGAAATGAATAATGACATCTGTCAAAGTTACAGCTCATTTCTCACATTTTTTAATTATAATACACGAAAAAATATCCGTGAGTATGAACGAATTTTATTAGAAATATGCAGACACAACATTTGCAATTTATTTAATCTGACATGTTTAAAAGAAAATTTTCTGCCTAAATACGCAATATATATATATATATATATATATATATATATATATATATATATATTGAAAGTAACATTAATCAGTTTGTTGTTAACTGGGGCAAAGTATGGTTTGTTCATGTTAACGCCTCAAAAATTAAATTACTCACTATTAATTTTCTGAAAGGCTGCGGTCTGTCTTTCATCTTTTGTCTGTATGTATATTTTTTGCCACATATGACCCGGTGCTCTTTCTATATATTTCGATAGCCTTGATAAAATCCAAAGAAAAATCGGAAATATTATACACTCCTGACCTGGTGTCTAGGCTTTAGTCATTTTCCCACCACCATAAAATTCCCTCCTTGTGTCTTTTCTGTAAATACTTTCATGGTCGTTTTTCGGATGGAGCCTTCGCTATGATACCTAGGCTTTATAAATTTAAGTACTTTACTAGACAGTCGACAAGGTCTCATCATCTTCGAACTGACTAGAGGTATCCGTAAGTTTTATGCTAACATTTTCTTTTCTCGCACTTTTCACTGGTGGAACCCTCTTCCGACTCCATACTTACCAGCCAACTTTAATCTTCAAACATTTAAATTCAACCTCAATGGTTCTCTATTGTCCTCTTGATTACTAGTTCTATTTCCTTAGTGATGGTTCTGCTTTTTAATTCTTCAAATCCCAGTAACCAATATTTTCCAGTGGGTTAATATTTTTTTAATTGGAATGAACTCGATTAAAAAATATTGATTTACGTTTTTTTAAGAAATAGTTTTAATGCAAAATTTGCTAGGGTATGAAATGATTAGACAGGGGAACAATTTGGGAGGCTTTCCACTGGGCACCACTTTTCAGAAATACGATTCTGTGTCCACGAATATTCAAAGTTTCCAAAACTTAAAGATTTAAACATTTGTAACTTAAAAATGTTTAAAACTTAATGATTTAATATGTCATTTAATGATTTAATAATATGTCACTTACAAGGTCATTTAAGAATTTGATATGTCAGTTAATAATTAATAAATTTAATAATAAATTAATATGTCACTTAATGATTTATGTCATTTAACATGTCATTTAACGATTTCATACGTCATTGAATGATTTGCTATGTCATTTAATGATTTAATGATAATTTAATAGGTCATTTACCTTGTAATTTAATGGTATGATGTCATTTAATGATTTAATATATTTCACTTAACATCTCATTTAATGAGTTCATCTGACATTTAATGATTCATAATGATTTAATATGTCATTTAATGATTTAAGGTCATTTAACCTGTCATTTATGGATTTGATATGTCATTCAGTGACTTAATAATGATGTTATATGTCATTTAATGATTTCATGTGTCATTTAATGATTTAATAATGATTTAAAATGCAATTTACTGATTTAATGTCATTTAACATGTCATTTAATGATTTGGTATATTTTTTAATGATTTAATAATGATTTAGTATGTCATCTAACATGTCATATGTCATTTAATGATTTAAGCTCATTTTACCTGTCATTCAATGATTTGATTTGTCATTTAATGATTTAATAATGATTTAATATACCATTTCATTTGTCATTTAACATGTCATTTAATGATTTGATATATTATTTAAAAATAAAAGACGTTCAAAACTTAACTACCCATTTAAATATTTAATGCGAAATTAAATGCAGCATCAGTGGCTATCTACTGTCATGATTAATCGTCTGTTGTTTTCTTCTATTCTTGGTGATGGTTTTGCTTCCTGTTTCTTTTACTCCCAGTAACCCTCTTTTTTATGTAAAAGTTGCAAGAGAATGAAATGATTAGATAGGGTCACATTCTAGAAAAATGTTAGCAGCCGATGATTAGATGCACCAATAGTTTTGGGAGAATTCGAGATTTAACCCGTTATTCTGGAGTGAGCTTGTATTGAAAAACAAAATTAATGAAATTCTCGTTCAATTCAAGTCAATTTGGTGCAACATAATATTTCTAAAATGAATGAAATTAGATTCTGTCTAAAGTAAGTACTTTTAACACATTGAGAAACACAAACTCGCATTCATACAAAGACTTACACAAAAACCCATACATACGCAAATTTGTCATCAAGTCCATTCAGGACAAAGGTTAATGGTTCCTTTTAAGGAACGATGTCTGTACAAATTAATTGTTTTATAGATGATTAAAGGCGTTGAACAGACCCAGGCCTGTCGACACGGCTTCGCTTTGCCAATTCAAATGCTAGGATCGAAGACTGAAGATCTGTATCAGGATTACACTACTCTCGCTTTAAGGAAATAGTTCAACCGGTATCGAGTTAAAAATTCTAATCTTCTAGCTTACTTTCTAGATTAGACTGTTATTTAAAACAGATTCGGGCGTTTCCAAAGGGCACAGAATGAATTGAACGCAGCAGAGGTACTCTGGATATGAATATGGTCCGTCGTTTCTACGAGATATGGTAGTTTTTTTAAGTGTGGCACCCACTGTATATCGAAGTCACTTCTTCTTCTTCAAAAGACAAAGCACATGGAAGATGATGATGATGATGATGAAGACATCATCATCATCATCATCTTCCATGTGCTTTGTCTTTTGAGGACGTAGACGATCATAGCCTTCCACGTCTCTGTATTCCTGGTGGCTCTTAGCATGCTTTCTCCTGTTACACCACGAAACTCCCTTCTGCCTATGCACCTGCTCAGGCCAGTCAAGTACGTTACACGCAGTTTTTCCGTCTCTCCTTCTCTCTATCTGGCCTGTTAGTGTCTGACCCAGGGAGATAAGTTTGTTAAACATTACATCACATTGAAATACACGAATGGGATTTTCTAAGCGTAGCATCAATCTGACACAATGCCGATAATCTGGGAAAATCACTGTGGATCGAACATGCTCATAACTGACCTAGCGTGACCAGATTGATAACTATTAGACCACGTCGAATTTACCTGAAGGAATTTTATAAGTGTAGCTTAGATATGTCACAAGGATGTAAATATGGAGCACTTAATGTAAGATCGGACTCACTCTTCAGTTATAATTCGTTTTGCGAATCAGCTTGTACCATGTTAAAGTACCCAAATGATTTTCTAAGTATAGGTTGGTTTGGAAGAAGCCCGAAAAGAGAATCATCACACTCACTCCTCGTCTATAGTTCAGAGATGAGGTAGTATTAACAGTAATTTACATTATTCGGACTATTGTTCTCATCTTTGTTGCCATTTGTACAACGTTTCGGCCGTTGTACGCTCCAGCCTTCTTCTTTATTACAATTACTGGGGTATATTAACTCCATTTCTTTTGGAACTCATGAGTTATATCCCTCTTACCCTGTAAGTTATTTGTAGTCTGGTATTGAACTCACAACTCCTTCGGTAAAATCACAGGAACTAACCAACGTCTATATCCACTGATCTAAGTGTCCTTAAGGACAAGAACAACTGAATTTTGAGGACTTATAAAACTAATGTCCAGTAGCTCTTTTTTTACTAGAGTTCATATTGAAATTTTCGATCTTAATGGTTGTCTCTAGTATTTTTTTAAAGTTAATGGTTTTCTATAGTATTTTTTTATCATATTGCAATTTTTAAAACTAATGATTTTTTCTGGCACTCTGTATTACTGCTTTCCATATTGTGTTTATCTCTACGATTGGTCGGCTTAAGAAATTTTTGAAGCCTAGCATATGTGCTGATTCCTTAAGTGGATATAAACGTTGGTTAGTTTCTGTGATTTGACGCAAAAAGTTGTGAGTTCAATACCAGGCTACAGCAGTGATGAACAAGTAACTTACAGGGTTAGAGGGTGATAACTCATGACAACCAGAAAAGGCTCGAAGAAAGGAAACAAGATTGATATACCCCAGTGATTGTAATAAAGGGTTCAGTTCAAAATTCCTAGCACCTGAAGAAGGCCGGAGCGTACAACGGTCGAAACGTCGTACAAATGTCAAGAACATTAGTCCAAATAACGTAAATCCTGTCACTCCTCAGTCGTAAATTGTTTTAGCGTAACTTGTCCGCTAACCACAGACCCAAGCGGTTTGTACTATATATGTACTTATCTGGTTAGCCGACTTAGGAATTTCGCATAAAAGTCCTCATCAGTGATAAATGATGTATAAATCTATTTAAACCATTTTTGAGTTATTTTTTAATATGCCATAAATATAGTCACAATTTGCTGTAAAAATTCGTCTGATATTTGCCGAAAAATATATGAAATAGAACGTACTAATACTTATGGGTATGTGGATATAATTATAAATTGAATAATGTTAATTGAATAAACGAATAAATAATAGCAAAGTATTAATTTTACAGTCAGTGGATATGCATTGTGATGCAGTGGATATCGGCTCGTAATGAGAGATTGGAGAGCCGATTTCGAATTCCAGTTGAATTAGTTGCGTTCACTTACGCGCAAATAGCATGAGGAAAGGTATTAATCCATCGCTTCTCCCTCCAGCTATGGGGTAAATAGCAGAGAGATTAGATTCTATAAAACCATGGTTGGCAAACAGTCTACTGCAGAAAATAATTGCAACCTACCGCAGGAAAATCGCCTCCCCAGTCAGTCATCTTTTTTTCAAGACAGATATCACGTACAGCTCTTAACTGACCGAATGATAGATTTTTTTAATTGTATGATAGCTATAAATTTTCAATGAGGATGAAATTATATAAAACAATTGTCTGTAAATTTAATTTGTATGATGTTTCTAACAAAACACTAACGTTTTACAAATTTCAAATATGTAATTTGGAAATTATAATTAAATATTATTAAAAAATTATTTCTAGTGTTATATGTCTTATTTTATTTTTCAAACACTGTCAGTATATTGTGGCCGTGTTCATAGTTGGTTTTATATAGTGGTGACTCTATCAAACATCTCACAAGATTTTCAAGGCAAAACTCTTGAGTTGGTTAACCAGCTGATTCACTTAATTTTTTTCTGAATTTATTCAATACGAGCTTAAAAGCCACACGCTGTACAAAATTTTAAGTTAGCTCCTGTGGTGAGCTAACTGAGCCTCCGAACTGAAGCGAAAGGAACCGCTATTCTAGCTTAGAAAACATCAATGATAATCCTTTATCATTCACAACATTTTTCCGCTTGGTATCTCTCCTAAACCCCGCTCCATCATCTACATTCCCAAGCCTATTAAGTATGTCTCACACTACTTTCCTTATATGGATGATCATGTCACAATTTCATAAGACTAGTTTACTTAGTACATACAAATGATTTTACAAGGATTTTTACAAAGACAATAAAAAAAACTAAAAAATAAACCGACAACTACTAAAAGAGAAAATTATAAAAATGTGTTACAAACCATTGTAATTGCAGAATCAACAAGAATTTTTATAGACATAAATTTAGATTACCAATGGGCTCACCACTCAGTTGAGTACTGGCCTGCCTTTTCATCGAATCTTTAGAATTTAGCTACCCCTTTAGCGCATATTTCCCTATATAGACGATCATGGTCTAGTCTCTCTTTCCCTCTATTCGACCTTTGAGTATCAAAGCCATCCTTCCTCATTTCATGTCCCAGAAATCTCAGCTATCTCTTACGGATGCCAAATATTTCCTTTTCGTTTGCATCCTCTCCAAAACCTCGTTCTTGCGCACATGTTCAGTCCATGTTATCTTCAGCATCCTTCGGTAGAACCGCATTTCTGCTGCTTCGAGTCTCTTCTTCATCTTTGAGGAGATTGTCCAGCATTCGCTACCACTGAGGTCAGCTATTACATAACAGTCCAGTATTCTTTTCTTTGTGTTGTGTTGCGGCTCGCACAATGTGACATCCGGTCGGCCGGATGTATAAAAGTGTGCTTAGCACGAGGGTAGTTGTCATTATCACAGACATCGGGAAGTAACATCTATTACTGCGAGAGACTCTAAATAGTGTATATACATCTTGGATTGAATCACTCTGTCAATAAATTAGTTTATCTACATTTTTTTGTGTATCTCTTCATTCCATGATACAAAAGTTGGCGACGAAGGATTCGAATTCATAGCGATCTACCAACAAAGCGTCGTTCAAGGGGGGAAAAGCGAAAAATATATATAAAATGGAGGACTTTAAAAGTTGCCTGTTGGAATTTTTTAAACAGCAAGAAATACAACGTCAAGAAGATTTAAATCTTTGCAACTTAGAACAGGAAAAGCTGGAAAAACAACGGCTAGAGAATTTGAAAAGTCTTCAAGAGAGCATTGAACGACAAGAGAAAAGATTTGTGAAACGGATTGGAATGCTTTACAAAGAAAGAAAATGATTCAGCAAATTCTAATGCATTCTCGCAAGAGGTGGTAATTAGTTTAGTCTTCGAATTTATTTACAAACCTGAAGTGATATTCGAGGTATACTTTCGAAGGCACGCGGGAAATTTTCGAAAAAGATTGTGAAAAGTGGTCCAACGAGAAAAAATATAAGACTTTTACTAGGCAAATTTGGGGAGGCTGGACACAAAAAATATGCAAACTTTATTCTGCCAACGTACCCTGGTGATGTGACGTTTCGAGAAACTATTCAAATATTAACGAAAATATTTGGGGAACAAAGTTCATTCTTTAATAATCTTTGGAAATGCCTAAATCTCACAAAAAAGATTTTGAGGACTACACAACTTTCGCCAGTACGGTAAATAGATATTGTGAAAAGTTTCGTTTAAATGAAATAACGTCCGGCATGTTTAAATATTTAATCTTCATTCAGGTGTTTACGTCACCGTCTGAAAAAGAAATGCGTACCAGGTTATTAGCCAAATTGGAACTTGTCCAAAAAATTACTTTGCAAAGTTTATCGGAAGAATGTCAACGTCTTTTAAATTCAAGAGCGCAAAAATTGAAGAACGGAATATAGCAAATATTCAGGCGATAAAGAACAAAGCACAAGGTAAAAGTAATTAAGAGTAATCCGTGTTACGGGTGTGGAGAATTGCATTTATCTAATGACTGTCCATTTAAACACAAAGAATGCCATGCTAGTGAGTTCAAAGGACATAAATTTTCACACTGTAAACGTAACATAAAAAATAAAAGAGTTGAGGGAAAAAATAAAATAAAAAGTAAAAACTTTGTACAGTACACGACTGAACAGGCAACAACCGAGAAAGTACACAGGAAATATATCAATATCTGTCTCAATAATAAAAAAATAAAATTTCAGATAGATACTGGGTCTGAATTAGCCATCATTAATTCTGAAACTTGGAAAAAAACAAAATGCCCAACCCTGTTTAACTCGAGAAAAATATGAAAAGGTGTTATAGGAGAAAGGTTAAAATTTATGGGCGAAACCTTTAAAAATGTTAGCTTCAATGAAAAAAAAAAATTAAAAGCATTCATCATGCATAATTCTCCAAATTTATTTGGAACTGATTGGATGGAAGAATTCGATCTATTTAACGTCCCAATAAATAATTTCTGGAAGAAAATAGATGATACGATGACAAAATCAGTAAAAAATGAAGTAAAAGAAAAATTCCCAGAAATATTTTCAGAGGGACTTGGATTTTATTCCTAAAGTTAAGGCAAAGTTCGAATTAAAAGAAAATGTAATGCCAGTTTTCCGATCTAAAAGACCATTACCTTATGCGTCGGTAGATATTATTGACAAAGATTTATAGCGGCCGGAAAAAGCGGGTGTAATAGAAAAAAAACGGAGTAGAGCCCGTGGGTAGCTCCAACGGTATATGTCAAGAAAAAAAAATAGAATTAGAATTTCTGTGGATTATTCGACCGGTTTTTTATGGTTGTTTAAAAGAGATAAATTACCCCCCTTCCAACAGCGAAAGAAATTTTTGCAAATTTAAACGGTGGAAGAATATATATTTATAAGTTAGATTTGTCGGAGGCGTATCTGCAAATCCCATTGGAAGAAGACTGTTCATAATTATTAACCATTAACACGCACAGAGGGTTGTTTAAATCAAGAGGCTACAATATGGAATAAATGTAGCCCCCACCATCTTCCAGCGAATAATGGATACAATGTTAGCGGATCTGGATGTAGCAACAACGTATTTGGATGACATACTAATAAAAAGCAAAAATCAAGAAGAGCATCCGAAACATGTAATGGAAGTGTTAAAAAAATTAAAGAATTTGGTTTTAAAGTGAATATAGAAAAATGTGAATTTTTATGCCGAAAATCAAATATTTGGGACAAGTAACTGATGAAAACGGCAGAACTCCTGATTCTAATCGAGGAACACGACAAAATACATGCCCGCACCGACTAACGTGGCATCATTACTATCAAACTTGGGTCTAGCTAATTACTACAATAGCTATATACCAAATATGCATACATTAACAGCCCCGTTGAATCAGTTACTTAAAAAAGACTTAAAGTGGAATTGGACGGATGACTGTCAAAAAGCTTTCAGGAAATTAAAATCTGCGTTAACGTCAAACCTTACTTTGATGCATTACAACCTGAATAAGCAAATGTATGTTGCAAGTGACGCAAGTAACTTTGGCTTGGGGACAGTTTTGTTTTACAAAGATGGAGATGTCAAGGTAAAACTGATTCACCATGTTTCGAGGACGCTGCTTCCGGCGGAAAGAAACTATTTGCAAATAGAGAAGGAAGGTTTAGTTGTAATATTTACGATAAAAAATTTCATAAATACTTACACGGGAGAGAGTTCATATTACAAACGGATCATCGTCCATTGTTAGCAATATTTGGTTCGAAAAAAAAGCAATGCCAACGCATACTGCGAACCGCTTACAGAGATGGGCAACGATGCTGCTAAATTATTCATTCAAAATGAAATTCTTACCGTCAAAAGAAATCGCATATGCGAATGGATTATCCAAATTAATTTCAAAAACTAGTGAACCACTAAATAAAACGGTCAAAGCTTCCTTAAGGTCTGAGAAAGACGTAAAATACGTTTTAAACAATACAGTAAAATAATTTCTCTAGAGAAGATAAAATTGAAAGCAAAATTTTATAAGTTTATTAATCGTACAAAAAAGAGTTAATGAATTGGAAAAGTAAAGCAAACAATATATTTTCAGTTTTCAATAGTATATTGATTTACGGAGACTAGGTGGTCATACCTGCAGTGCTAACAAACAAAATTTTAAGAGATTTTCATACCGGGCATCCGGGAATGTGAAGAATGAAGGCACTTATGCGGAGTTACGTATACTGGCCGAGTATTGATAAAGACAGAAAATATGGTGAATACGAGCAAAAGTTGCGCGTCGGTAGCTAAAGCACTTCCCATAAAATTCAATCCATGGCTAAGACAGACAATCGTGGTCTCGTCTACATATTGACTATGTTGGGTCGATAAAAGGAATATATTTTTTGTCATAGTAGAGAGCTTTAATAAATGACCAGAAGTTTTCAAATGCAAAGCGCCGACAAGTAAAAACACAATAAACATCTTACAGGAACTATTTGCAAAATTCGATGTGCCGGAAACTAATGTGTCTGACAACGGCACGCAATTTTTGTCAAAAGAATACGAAAATTTTTGTAAAATACTCTCGATCAAGTCATCTAAAATATGCGCCGTATCATCTAAGATCCAATGGATTGGCGGAAAGATTTATCGACGTGCTCAAAAGAGCGATCCAAAAAGGCAAATAGTGTAACAGCAGAAAATGAAGAATTACAAATTCTATTGTCTATTTATCGAATAATGCCTAATGGAAATACTAACGCGAACATGTCACCTGTGGAATTAATGTTCGCTAGAAAGATTTGCTGAGTGTTTGATAAATTGATTCCGTCAAAAAAGGAAACCAAGGAAAGAAATAATACCTTGAATAAAATTTATAGTCCAGGTGAGAAAATTTATTTTTTAAATTATTATTTAGGAAAATCAACCTGGATAGAAGTCATTATTGAAAAAAGAGTTGGTAATATGATGTACATAATAAAACATTTAAAATGGAAGGGACGAAGATATATTAACCAAATAAAAAAAAGGTATACCCCAGACACAAATGAACGACGAGAACTCATGTCCATCATTTATGACATGTTTGAGGTACTCAAGATCTCACCAACACAACAAAACCATTCGAGCAAACGAAAACGTACCCTGACGGGAACTATAGAGATAAATCCCAAAAGACAAAATATAATGCCCGAAGAACATAAAACCTTTGAATGGGTGAGATGTTGTGTCTTGGTTCGTACCATGTAACATCCGGTTGCCTGGATGTATAAAAAACAATGTGCGCTTAGCACGGGAGTTGCCATTATCACGGACTTCGGGAAGTAACACCTACTACTGCGAGAGACTGTAAATAGTGTATATACATCTTGGTTGACTACTCTGTTAATAAATTAGTTTATCTACATTTCTCTGTGTATCTTTTCATCCAACGATACAACAGTTTGTTTCCAACGAAATCTTCCAAGCTCTCAATACTCTGCTTCATGGAAATATTATAACTCTGATTCGATTTATTAGTCTAATACCGGTCAAAGGTTTGATTTGGGCCAAAAGTTCGATTTGGACCGAAATTCCAATTCAGGCCGAAAACAGAGTTCTTCAAATCACCCACTCTGTTGAACTCAAGACTTTATATTTCACTTTGATTCTGGTGCCTTGACATTTTGATAAAATAAAATTGATTTCCACAATTCCCAATGTTTTGGAGAAATTTAAACTGAATTTAGTTTTGTGTTACTTTAAATTAAATATAATCTTTTTAAATCACTAATTATTTTAAGTTATTTAAAAATTTTAATTTTTAATTGTTCCTTACTCACCCAGCGACAAAATCCAATGCTGGATGTTCCAACACCAAATGAAAAAGAGATTTTCAATCCCTGGATCATCTTGTTTCTAAAAAGGTATAATATATTTATGTAGATCAAGGGTGGGCCGAGTTAGAGGACGGACAAACACAAGACGGACATACACAAGGACGGACAAACAGAAACATTCCGTTTATTTATTTAGATTATTGCTCTCGTTATTTGTTGAGCACTTTTTGTCTGAAAAACTGCTAGCTTCAGAAAACACGTAAAATACTCATTTTTTGCATATATTTTTTGTTGTATTATATATATATATATATATATGTGTGTGTGTGTGTGTGTGTGTGTGTGTGTGTGTGTGTGTGTGTAAGATTTTGGTCATAATTAAATTAGAGCAGTACTCAGATGTATTTAAAAATGTTCCGTATACTTCTTTTTTTAAATCATTTCACTGTAAGCAAGGCATTCCACTGCCACTATTGCGCAGTATTGTGCATTTTTTGTTTTTTTTCAAACGTACAAACAAACAAAAATTAGGGAGATGTTACTTAAGGATCATAAAACACTTTCATCCATGTTTGTATGAACCTAAGATGTATTTATAGGTATGATTACATCTAGACACCACTTCTGATATTTCATATATATATATATATATATATATATATATAATGTGGACAGAAAACAACTCGGTAAAATGATTGCCATTTTTCGACTTAGGCAATGCTCGAAAATATTATAAACATTTAAGCGTGAAACATTAAGTACCTTAAAATATACGTGTTGTTTTACAAATGTATCTAGAATTATATGATTTTAATATTATAGATAGAGTTATATGACATTTTTTTATTTCTCAAAATCTGTCAGTACATTGTGGCTATGTTTATTGTTGATGTTACAGAGAGTTGACATTTTCTTTTTCTTTTATATATATATATATATATATATATATGGGGGGGGTGATTCTAAAGTCCGCTTTCTTTCACTGTGCGCCCATAGATCAGAGGTAGAATCACCGATGTCAATTCGGTCGGGTTTCAATCCTGGCTAGAAATAATGTCTAACCTTACTGATATATATATATATATACTTATTTTTCTCCAATTTCTGAAAGGATTTTTCTGTTGCTGAGGTGATGTGTTATCCCCCGTGGGGATTTTCATATCGAAATGGTCATTCAACATCATTGAATTAATCCTTTTTTAATTTATATTTGCTCTGTAATATTTTATGACATGGAGCTCTCTTCCAGTATCATTTTTTAATATTAAAATAAAATTTTTAATATTAATTAGGATCGAGTTTTTGGAATTTACCTTTCTGCTTTTTTCGCTTGGATTAAAGTATCTGAATTGAGATATATATATATATATATATATATATATATATATATATATATATATATGTGTGTGTGTGTGTGTGTATATTTATATATATATATATATATATATATATATATATATATATATAATGCTCTCGTTACGATTGAGCTCTCTAGTGAGGAAATTTTTAAAAACAGATATCGCTTCTGCCATTTACACGTTACTCCTTGGTAATGAATTGAGTTCTCCCGGTGAATGGCGTGTGTATACTCATTACTCATTCCCTGCGCCTATGGCTTAGAGAGTAGGGACACTGACTAACACCAAATCGGTCGATTTTCGATTCAGGCTGGAACCAGAGGTCTAGTCACACTGATGAGCTGTGATACAGCGAAACTGGCTCGTATGTGGATGATTAATATATATATGCACGAAATCCGTTATGAAACGGATTAACTCCGATATATTTTTAATTTGTTTGTTCAAACAGTATTTTAATAACGGATTTCTCAAATAAATAAACTGTGTTTACATTTGTTTACATGACAATGCGAAAACAGAGCAAATATTTTCTTAACAAGATTGCTGGATTATTCAGGCCGGTAGAAATAAATAAATGTACTGTTTAATAAAAAAAAATGGGTATCTTATCAAATACTAGTATTCATTAAAAATAATGTTGAAACAAATTAAATATATTGATATGAGGGTAGGCCTAAAAGTTCATAGACGGACTATAATGGGCAGCAATCTTTCTTTTAAACATGTCCGTTAAAAACGACTGACAAGGAAGATTTTATTAATTTTTAATTAATTTTTTCCAGTATTCTTACATGTTTTCTTTTTGCTGTAGATAAGGAATGTAAAAATGTTTTATAATTTTTAATTTTCCAAGCGCTTTTAGCCACTTCACTGGCCATTTTCAAGGATGTTATTTTCCGATGTTGTTTTATCGTCATAATTTTTGTGTTTTTGAAAAGGTGCGTTCTTTAAAGCTATTTCGTGACGTACATGGCTTGGCGTCTCATGAGCATCTGTCTATTTTTTATTTCAAAACTCCATTTCCACTGTTAAAAAGTGTAAGGCTTATGGTAAGAGAAATTTGTTTGATATATAGTGCCTCTCTTATATGTGATTTGAATAGTATTTTTGTATTTTCAACACTTTTTTCTGAAGAGTTCTTGTAAATTATGGATTAATAAATGTTCTTTATAGCAGTATTATTAGATAGGTGGCATGTAAGGCGTCTCCTCAAAGAAGTGGTAGCATGGCCGATATAGGTACTTGATTTATGGCAAGAATTATTCTTGTCTGTGCATAGACTGATTATAAATGAAGGATGCTAAAACACTGAACACTTGCATGAATGAACTTTTTTTGGTTAATAGTCTCATTAATTACTTTCTATGTAAATTGATATCTGACTGTTCAAATAACACTTCAAATTTAAGCAGTAGTGGTTTCTCTTGAAAATAAATAAAATTTGGCATCGTAGTGCCATGAAACACCTGAAGAAAAATGTTTAGCCACCAAGGACATTCATGCTGAAATGGTTGGTACATTTATCAACAGTGCAAAAATGGCCAGCTGAATTAAGGAGGAATGAAAAAAGTCTGCAAATTCAGAACGTCGTGGAACTACCACAATCTAGGAAAACATGGCTTGTGTACTGAATGGGCTGATCGACGACAGGCGATTGACTATAAATCAAATAGCCAATGTTATTAGCAGATCCCGCCTGAGAGTTGAAAATATTCTGTACAATGAACTTGGCAGGAGACCAGTTTCTGCTCGGTGGGTGTTACGTTTTCTGACACCTGATCAAAGGCTCACCAGACTAATCGCATCAAGGGAGAATCTGGCACTGTTTGAGTCAAATGTAGGTGTTTTCCTTGAATGTTTCCTGACGTATTCCTGAAAATTGATCTCTTATAGTCTTTCTCTTTCACTGTCTGTAACCCTTTGCTTGTTGTCTGCATTGTCTTTTGTTTGTGGTGAAATTATTTTTTAAAAGATACAAACTGTTTATAATTGCGTTGATTCTTTGTACAGTAGCCAATTTCCTCCATGTATTGATTGATTTCTCAAGC
Organism: Ascarosepion bandense; assembly: GCA_037127315.1. Lineage (NCBI taxonomy): Eukaryota > Metazoa > Mollusca > Cephalopoda > Sepiida > Sepiidae > Ascarosepion > Ascarosepion bandense. Next base: position 5,135,184 of record JBBBDQ010001568.1, read on the forward strand.
ATATTCAAAGGATTTATTTTTTAATAATATCATGAACAGGCAGCATAGAGATAGGTACTCCTTTAGGGACGACATTAGCTGATGAATTTGTTTTTTTCTTCTTGACTTTATTGAAGAATCCAGGTAATATGAACATGAATTACACTTTTTAAAATGAGGTTGAGTTTGGGGTTTTCTATCAAACACTGACTACATTGCCTCTGGTGTTGCATTTCACATATCAAAAGACGAACATTTGTGTTTTTTCTTTTGTTGAATCCCATAGTACAGATATGACTTTTTTTTATATCAGTTTAGTAGAAACCAGCATTTATGGATGTATATACCAGGTGCGATTCTTCCAATTCTAAACAACTAAAAATTAATTATATAAAAACGTTAGTTGATCGACTATGGATGGGTCCTGAGCATGACGGTAAACTGCATCCTGCAGCAAGGCCTCTGATTGGGAGGTTGTGAGGAGCATGGAACAACCTCTTAATTGCTGTTGTTCCCAGGTCCATCCTAACTCGGATTGGAACCAACTGTTAAGATTCCAGCTATGCGTAAATAGTTAACCCCTAAAGTGGGGTCAAAACACTATGAAAATACAAAACACTACAATCAAAACACTACAATCAAAACACTACTATCAAAACACTACAAAATAGACTTTTATAGAAATATATACATAAAAATAGAATGTTATATAAAAATATACATTTTTGAAGGAAAAATATTACCAACAATACGTTTTTGAAGAAAAAAGTATTACCACAACACATTTTTGAATGAAAAAAAATTATTCTCAGCAAAACATTTTTGAATACAAAACTAGAAGACATCTTCAGTTTTATAAAATAAAAAACAAAAAAACAAAAGAATTTAATTAAAATCTGACTAAATCAACCTCACAATAACCAAAACATTAAAGTAAAAACAAAATACCTGAAAACCCCACCTTTTTGGCATTAAATAACCCACAGAGGTTGATATACAGTTAAACAAAACTCAAACTCGACTATGGATTTTAAGATTGGAAACTCTATCATATTCCCAAACTGAATTTATTTAGAAGTTTCTGAGCAAGATTGGTTACTTTTTGGATATTGCGAAGTCAATCATTACACAGAAAAAAATCTCACAATTCCATAAGACAAGGTCACTTAGTACATACAAATGCTTTTTACAATGAATTTACAAAGACATTTAAAAAAAACTTCTAAAATCAACCGGCAACTACTAAGGGATAAAATTATAAGAATGTGTCGTCTCATTAAAAACCAATGTCATTGCACAATCAACGAGAAATTTTATAGACATAAATTTAGATTACCAATGGTCTCACCACTCAGTGGAGTACTGGCAGGGCTCTTCCTTGCATCTTTAGAATTTAGCTACTTCTTTTTGCGTATTCTTTCCGATTAATTGACCATGCCGTATTAGTACATCCATATGATGCACCACTACCAGAAAATGTGGATAGATTAAACTATACAATCTATTTCACCTATGAAACAAAAAGAAAGTACATGCTATCATACCTTGACCCCATGTTAATACACACAGACAGGAATATTCAACTGGAATTATATCGTAAACCAAAAAAAAAAACAATAATGAGCTCATACATTTTGACTCAAAACAATAAAATAAAATCCGAAAAAATCATAGATTATAATTTAACAATCTTGAGAATCTGTAATGCTAAATTCCTGCCCTAAAGAATACTTGGAAAACACCATTCAAATCTCTACGAAATATTCAAAGCGATAGTTTCACCATTCTTATTTAAGTCGTGATAGAAACTGTCCTTAACAAATCAGAGATTGGCCTAGAGAAGCGAAAGCCATTTTGTTTATTTGAAAGAAGAGACTGCGAGTTGAGATGCTTAAATAATTAGTTAATTAGAGCTTCTAGTAATTCTCACAAAAAAAGATTCTTAAATATATTGATAATTTACTAGGAAAGTATGACGGAGGTCTACGCTAATTGTTTCATGTCAATGTCAGTATTTAAGATCATATAGTAAATCCTTGGTTTGGAAGGCAGTTTTTCAGCACTCAAAGATGATAAAATATATCACCTTTGTTCTTCTAAAATTCAAAACGTAAATATATAAACAGTGACCACACTATATTGATTATGGTTTTATAGGTCGTATTATTTTGGGGAATACTATACCAACGACCAGGTACACTGTAAAATCCAGTAGCATATTGGCCCCAACGAAGACCTCAATACAACTGTGAAGAAAAGGTAGGTTAGGTAGTATGGCAGCTAACATGATTGAGCGTCATTGTAAAGAGAGTTCTTAAAGGAACCGAAGTGTTCTAACAGGAGATGGAAAGTGCGACACGGAGATCCGAAGGCGAATTGGCATGGCAAAGGACGCGTTCCAGAAGATGGGCAAAATGCTAACACACAGGAAAATCTCAATAGAAACAAAGAAAAGAGTGCTGGACTGCTACGTGATGTCATTCTTTAATACGGCAGTGAATGCTGGACAATATCATCGAAAATGAGGACAAAACTGGAAGCGGCCGAAATGTGGTTCTACAGAAGGATGCTACAGATATCGTGGACTGAGCATGCAAGCAACGATGAGGTGTTGGAAAGAATGGCAACAAAAAGGAAATTGATACTGAGCATCAGGAAGAAACAACTGAAGTTCCTGGGACACGCAATGAGGAAGGAGAGCCTGGAGAACCTGATACTGACTGGTCAGATAGAAGGAAAGAGAGACAGAGGAAGGCAGCGGATAACATATTTGCAGGATCTGATAAGGTGGATGACGGAACGGGGGTTGCCAGGAGCGACAGGAGCAAACATACTTAGAGCCACAAGGGATAGAGAGACATGGAGAACCATGATCGCCTACGTTCTGAAGGGACAGGGCACATAGAAGAAGAAGTGCGACATAGGAGGAGGGGAAGACAGAAGAAATGGTGAAATGGCAATATCAGGTAGTGGATGGAGAAACCAATCGTGAAGATCAACAATCTGGCACACAGCCGCGACAGATGGAGGAGACTCGTGAATATTTCAGCACATAAGCGCCTCAATGACTTCTTCCTGAATTTAGGGCAAAGGTGATATATTTTATCATCTTTGAGTGCTGAAAAACTGCCTTCCAAACCAAGGATTTACTATATGATCTTAAATACTGACATTGACATGAAACAATTAGCGTAGACCTCCGTCATACTTTCCTAGTAAATTATCAATATATTTAAGAATCTTTTTTTGTGAGAATTACTAGAAGCTCTAATTAACTAATTATTTAAGCATCTCAACTCGCAGTCTCTTCTTTCAAATAAACAAAATGGCTTTCGCTTCTCTAGGCCAATCTCTGATTTGTTAAGGACAGTTTCTATCACGACTTAAATTTCTGTAGATTAGAATACGCCTCTTTCATAGACATCATCTTATATTAGATTGTAAAAAATAAGAATAATGAATTTTACATATTCTTCGTTTATGTGTAGTTTTCTTTCAGGACGTTGGCGATCATGGACCTCCACAAATTACTGTCCTTTGTAGCTCTTAATAAATATGTTTTTTTTTGTTTTTTTTTGTTTTTGTTTTTTTTTTTTTGCTATCTCCCTCAAACCTTAATCTGACATCCATTCACACGTGTTCGTTAAGTGAATTACGGGTTATTTTCCTCTATCTCTCTTGCTTTGGCCTTGTGGCACATCTAAGCAGAGCTTAGAAAATCAACTATTCCTCTTGCCTTCAGTGAGTGACAATTTTTTTTCTAATTTACCCCAACGATTTCAGATCTGTGGAATGAGGACAATTGTGTATTTCGTAGATATTAGTCGAAGTGTTTCAATTAGAATGATTGTCATGAATTTATTATTCGGATAACGGAAATTTACAATAAGTCCGATGCCATATTGGAAAAAAAAATCAGTCACGGAATCAAACAGATAAGTTTCGAAACGGCTGCAACTAGATATTACAAAACTTGTCGCAGAGAAATATCTAATAATATTGGTCTGATGGGAAATTATTCATGCTTTTCAGAAAGTATATAAGAATGTATATAAGGTAAATTTATTTACATTATTTACACTGTTCGGACAGTAGTCCTCATATCTACTGTTTTTTTTTTCTTTTTATCGATTCAACTCCAGCAAGGCAGTACTATCACTGGGGTCGCAGAGGGTTACAAGTGAGAAGAGCGAAAAGAAAAAAGGATCAAGAGACGGTGGGGTCGGAGAAAGGATAAGAGAAAGATGGGAATCAATGAGATAAAAGATGGCAACTGACGTCGCACTTAAACTCTTGGAGATTGTAGCTATCAGGAAAGCAAGTATACGGAAGGGAGTTTCAAAAACGGGAAGAGCGGGAAACGAAACAGTTGAAGTAGAAGTGAATGGTTATATTTGAATGTTTTCACTGTAAATGGGTGGGACCTAGTTGCCAGTCTAGTAACATACGAGTAAATTCGTATTTTGTATAATACATAAAGTGTCCATAATGTTATTTGTGTCCCTTTACGTGTTTCGAGTCCAAAGTTGATTCTCTTCAGATCTGTTAATGTATTATACAAAAGATAATCAATAATAATAATAATAATAATAAATTTACACTTTAAATTTCACGGCCTTTCACCCTTTTTTCACATACACACACACACACGCACACGCGCACACACACACACACACACACACATATATATATATATATATATATATACAGAGAGAGAGAGAGAGATCATATAATATATTACTGGCTACTCGTATCTACTAAGGCGGCTACCGAATTCTCGTTGCAAACGCCTGCTCAGGTTTATACCGCAACTACGCTGAGCGGATCTTAGTTAAATGTTTCTTGGTGGGAGCTAGTTATCTAGCGTGAATAACAGTCTAGACCAGGCCACGATGCTCAAAACCTCGGTCACGATGACTTGTGACTGTGAGCTAGCACAACCATTGAAAGGTACCGTCTACTCAGTTTCAATTACAAGGATTGAATAAACCCGTGGTATGGTTTTCAGACTCTTTCCAACGGTGGAATGGCCTCCTCTATACCGATAACATCAAGAAATCATCTTCCTAACAAATCGACCATGATTAGATTTGAACTCGGACCGGATGGTCATAAAATAGCTATGTGCTCATATTATAAGCGCCGTATAATGTATACACTCTTAAATGTTTACCAACTTCAGGAAAGAAGAATCTTCTATTCAAGAATTTTATAAAATTCAGATAAGACTGTTACCATAGGAGACTCTAATAAATATGGCTTATCGCAGAAAACTGACTATATTGGCAGCCCTTAGACAAGAAATTAAACATACATATGCAGCAATCCCACTGGACACTTTGAACAACGTTACCCAAGCAGCAGTTCACCGTAGTAATAAATGACTAGAAGCTAAAGGTCACCATTCTGAATGTGTGTGTGTGTGTGTGTGTGTATATATATATATATATATATATATATATATATATATATATATACACAAAGTCATCCGCAGACAGATCTGTTTCGCAGTATGGTCATTGAGGTATGGTTTCACTGGTCAGATACGTGACACATGTGATAAAGAAATGGACAAATATGAAATGTAGAAGAAATAAACTTGTCTCTGTTTAAGTGTGTTTATCTTTAATAAATATCTGAAGAAGCTTGTTAAAGTGAAACATGTTAAATTTAAGACACTTTTTACCTACTTGTTCTTTACTTATTCTGTTCATCTTGTCGGATTCAGATCCATAACGTCAACTCATATATAGCGTGTATATACTCTGCTTATATGCATATATATATATATATATATATATATATATGAATTATGTATATATATGCATATATATACTCAGTATATATATGCACTCTGTATATATATAAAAAGGGTTTGATTATATATATATATATATATATATATGTATATATATATATATATATATATATATTAAACAAGGATTAATTCAAAGATGTTGAATGGCCATTTCGATATGAAGATCCCCACGGGGAACGACACATCACCTCAGCAACAGAAAAAAACCTTTCAGAAACTGGAGAAAAATTAGTCTACTTTTCATTTTTATATATTTTCCTTTATATACTTGCTCTGTAATATTTTATTACATGGAGCTCTCTTCCTGTATCATTTTTTAATATTAAAATAAATTTTTAATATTAATTAGGATCGGGTTTTTTGGAATTTGCCTTCCTGCTTTTTTCCCTTGGATTGAAGTATCTGAATTAAAATAATATATATATATATATATATATATATATATATATATATATATATATATATATATATATATATATGAACAATTTAGGTAGACACGTTATTTCTTGGTAAATCAGAAGTATAGGCCTATTTCAGGCGAACGATCATCAGTTACCGTCTTTATTGTATAGAAGATTTTACACGAATATATATTTATATATTGATTGATTGATTGATTGATTGATTTATATTTTAGCTAATATGTATAATTTTAACTTCGGTAATGTCTCAAATGTTTACCTAGCGGCGCAGATTGACGACTTTACTATCGCCTTACTTTCCAGAGATACGCTTATGAGTTCCGCGATTTCATGGTTTCCAAACTTTGGTACGTTAACAGTCGATGTTTTAATGAGATATGTCTTCATGTAATTTTGGCTGGAGGCGTTAGGGGCAATGTCCTGGAGCTAAGGGGTCGCAGCTAGAAAATATTTTAGAACCTTTATTTAGATGCACCAACGCGTTTTGGGAAAACTTGAGCGTCCGGCCGTTGTTCTGAAGCCAGCCTGAGAAGAGTAATAACAAGAGTAATTAAATTCTCGTTCACTTCGAGACAATTTGGCGCAGTTTAACATTTCGAAAATGAAGAAAATTAGATCCTATCTAAAGCAAGTACACATAACACACGAACACATAGACAAAATACATCGTCAAACACGCATTCATACAAAGAATTTGCCACATCCATACACAAAGCTTTTCATCAGGGCTTTCTATTGCAAACACGAGTTTGTATAATTTTTATAGGGTATTAAAGGGGTTGTACTAACCCAGGTTTACCCATATGACGTTCTTTTCCGAATTCAGAATCAGATGATCAAAGACGAAGTATCAGTTTAATTATTTAAACTAACTTTTGTGGATGATAAGATGGTTTTTGGGGTTTTCTGTATGTTTTTAGGTTACGGTGTGTGTTCAATATATAAATAAAAATGATAGAAGAAGCATGCTAAAGAACTTGTTTTTTTTTTTACGGATGTTTGTTTCTTTTGTGCTGACTGTTTTGGAATGTGCGTTGTGGTAAACTGAATATCGGCTCGGAACAAGAAATCGGGGAGCCGAGTTCGAATTCCAGTTGAATTCCATGCATTCACTTACGCGCAAATACCCTTGGGAAAGGTATTAATCCGTCTCTTCCCTCCAGTTAGGGGTTAAATAACAGAACAGATTGGGTTCTATAAAATCGCATATGTAACTAGAAACCCTTTTCCAATTTCTTTATAACTAATGTGAAAAATTTGGGTTTGCTAAATAAAAAAACTGTGTGTTGTGGTGCAGTGGATATCGACAGAGAACGACAAATCGGGGTGCCAAGTTCGAATTCCAGTTGAATTCCTTGCGTTCACCTATGCACAAATACTCTTGAGAAAGTGTATTAATCCGTCAAGTTATGGGTTATAGTAATAAGACAGATTGGGTTCTGTATCTTGGCTGACAACCCGTCTACCGCAGAAAGTAATTGCAACTTATTGTGGGATAATCTTCTGCCTAGTAAGTCATGTCTCTTTCGAGACATGATCGCCTGAAACATATATCACGTATGGCACTTAATTGCCTGACTGAAATAAAAATTAGCAAATGGGTAACGAGATGCTACTTTTCTTCTCTGGGAAACGGGTCGTAAAATGGGAAATAATTAATTCCTCACAAAGCCACATAGACGGATTTAAACACAATCAGGACATGTAAGGGAGGATTGGGCAGTATTACCGCCAGATATGGTAATAATGCTTCATTTTTTATATAATCTGTCTCTTTTAAAGTACAACAAAATGGTAAAAGAACTGGAGCATTTTCTGAATCGGTGCAAGGAAGCGAGTAATTTTGCTAGGAATAAAAAAAACAGATTCAAGTAAAACTTGAAAGAATGTGTCAAGTTGGAAAGATATGTCCTGGACGACGCCGTTCGCCTTGCTAGGCAATTCTTCTGAAATGTATGTATTTTTTTCAGATTTTTTAATGTCTTTTCAGGGGTAATCCGTACTTTTAAAAAAAATATTTGTGAATTATTATTATTTAACTGTATATCACAACATGTACATGAGTAAGACTATTCCTATTTATTCAGGAAAACAATTCCATACATGCATTCAAGATTTTGTTTTTCTTCTTTCGAATTCTTGTCTTCGGTTTATCCCACATAAAATTTGCACAAAACTTACAAGCGCATATTTGTTTGTCATGATGCCTTCATAATCTTTTCTTGCTTATATGCACGCACATTTATCTATATATATGTAGGCATAGATCTGTAAGCTCTCACACATTATATTTCTTTAAAAGACGCCTACTCAGTGTTGACACTTTCGTTTTACTCGTCATATTCTCTTGGTTTCGCTGTCAATATTACTTTCTTTCAATTAAAACAGTTTTTCTCATTTTAATTTTTTTTCTGGTTGGAGTTGTTTGTTTGTTTTCTTTCTTTCTTTTTTCTTTCTTTCTTTCTTCTAGTTTGAATTATTTTCTATCATTTGCCTTTGCGTTCTTGTTTGTTAGTTTGATTGTTTCTTTCTTTCTTTTTGATTTTTACTAATCTACGTAAGTTCTATTTCAGTAGGAATCATTATTCTTTCTTTCTTTCTTTCTTATATTATTCTACTTTCTCTTTTAGCAGTTCTATTTCCTTTCGAATTATTTTTGTTGGTTTCTTTCTTTCTTCCTATGTGAATGTTTTTCTTTTATTTGTCTTTCCGTTCTTTTTTCTTTCTTACTTATATTTGCTATTTTCTTTTATCATTTGTTTTTTCATTTCGAATTGTATGTTCGTTTGCTTCCTTGTTTTTTTTTTTCTTCCAATTTAAATTTTTGCCTTTCATTTGCATTTCTGTACTTTTCTTTCTTTTAATTTTTTTTCTGCCTTTTTCATATTTTTGTTCTTTCATTTTCTCTCCTTACGAACTGTTATTTGTTTCTTTTTTATCTTGGTATGCCTATTTTGTATTGTTTTTTTTTTTCTTTTTTTTTTTTTTCGAGTATTTTTCTTTCTTTATTTTCTTTGCTTTTGATTTTTGTAATTTTCTTTCTTCACTTTTTACATCGGCAAATTGATAAAATTCAATATTTGCATTCTCTGATTTTAAAATTTTTCCTTTCTTTCTCTGCTATACTTTTTTATTTTGTAAGTACTTACGATATGTAAACGCTTTCCATTATAAGTTTGAATTTTCTTGTTTACATTGCTTTTTTATCCAGTTACTTTCTTTCTTATTTGTCTTACACTTTACTTATTTTTATTTTGTATAGCATTAGTATCTATCTATCTATCTATCTATCTATCTATCTATCTATCTATCTATCTATCTATCTATCTATCTATCTCAGTCTCTTCTTATCTATCTATGTCTCTTCATATCTTATTTTTTTCATTTGTATGTATGTATGTATGTATCTATCTATCTATCTATCTATCTATCTATCTATCTATTTTATTATGTCAGTATTGATTTCATTCGGTTCGTATGTATGTATGTATGTATCTATCTATCTATCTATCTATCTATCTATCTATCTATCTATCTATCTATCTCAGTCTCTTCATATCTATCTATGTCTCTTCATATCTTATTTTGTTCATATGTATGTATGTATGTATGTATGTATGTATGTATCTATCTATCTATCTATCTATTTTATTATGTTAGTATTGATTTCATTCGGTTCGTATGTATGTATGTATGTATGTATGTATCTATCTATCTATCTATCTATCTATCTATCTATCTGCATTTAGCTAGTTCGAAGTCACAAGTCATCGTGACCGAGGGTTTAAACGTCCTGGCTTTTTTCATGCTAGATAACCCGCTCTCTTCCAGAAACTATAACTAAAGTCCGCTCGGCATAGCTGCAGTATAAACCACAGGTGGACTCTGAGCAGGTGTCTACAATGGGGATTAGCTAGCCGCCTCGGTAGACGGTTATCCTCGAATACGATTGGCTAGCCATTATGTATGTATGTATGTATCTATCTATCTATCTATCTATCTATCTATCTATCTATCTATCTATCTATCTATCTTATTATGTTCGTATCTATCTCACTCTGTTCGAACTTATGTATGCATGTATGTAGGTTTCATTAAAAATGAAAACAAGGTGTGACGGTTAATTTTTTTATGTATTTTTTCATGTAATATTACGATTTCGTTCGAGGACATAAATTATATAAAATTGTCCAAATGTTTTGTTTATCCGATCGCTTACGGCTATACTTTTAGCCATTTTCGAGGATGAATGCTATTTTATGTGTAAGAAAATGTAAAATTGTTCGTAGTTGATGTTGTTTGGGTGTTGGAATTTTCGGTTTTATTAATATGGACACCATTAATTTTACTCCTTTTTTTTTGTTCTTGTGGAAGATGCTATGATATTTTTGTTGTCAACAAGTATGTTCCGGATAAGGTTTGGTAGGTCTCCGTGTGTGTTTAAATGAGATCAAATTGAGCTCTGTTGAGAGAGATGTAGCGTCAATCTTCGAGTTTGTTTCGTAGTGGTATGGCCGATAAAATTATTTACAAAATTAAGATGAAGAGCATAATTCTTCAAAGGAACATGCCAATTCGCAAACACTGTTGGTTCGTAGTAGTTTGAATCTCGCGAGTGAATCGTTGTTTTTGATAATAAATTTAGCTGTTTTAAATTTAATGCAATAGATAATTAATTTAATTTTTTTGTTGTGTATTTTTCAATGATATTTCGGAGTGAAGATTCGTCGTGTTTATAGTTACTATGATTGTGTTTTTTGTAAATGATATCAATGCTATTATTTTTATCAGTGTGTTTACTGTTGTTATTACTCAGGTTTGAAAGAAAATGTCTCATATGGTAGTCAACCAAATATTTTGGAAATCCGTTGTTGACGAGTGTTTGATTGGCGTTATGGAGTTCTTTGAAGAATAATGTTGAAGAGGATGAATTCTTCTTTTTTTTTTTGTTGTCAATAAAATATCATAGTATCATCAATATGCAAAAAAGAATAAAAATAATGGAGGCCTTTTTATTAAAAACAAAAACAACACTCAGTAACATCAACTACAAACACGCTAACAACATGCTTACCATGTTCGATATATAACACATACCACTACTCTACATTATACATAACACCATATACATTCTGTTACACGTAAAATAACATTCATTCTCGAAAATGGCTAAAAGTATAGACGAAAGCGCACGGATAAACAAAATATTTTGACAATATTTATATAATTCATATCCTCAAAAGATAGAAATCATAAAATCACATGAGAAATTACATAAACATTATAACCATTACACGTTGTCAGTGATTTTGAATGAAACTTGCATAAAAGAGAGACTGTTGTCCAAATATATATATACAGTGTATGTATGTATGTTTTTTTATTGTTACTTATTTAAATAAGGAAATGTATTTTTCTGTTTACTTTTACTGCCCATTTGTCTCCCCGCATATAGCAGCGTTTAAATTAAAAAACAAAAAAAAAGTTTTTCTTCCAGTTAAAAAATGAGTCAGCACTTTTTGGTTAGCCAAATGCTTGTTTATTTCGTCTTTTGTGCAGTCTTTTCTTTAAACTTGCGATGGAAGGCACTGTAAAATTGTTATTTTGGCTTTGAAGGCTTCTCTCGATATAAACAGGTTATTTATTTATAGAATTTCTTAGTCACCTCGTGGTATCAAGAACTTAAACTACTGATTAACGAATAGCTTTTCTTCGACTCTGTAAAATTTTACCTCCACTCACTCTGGCCATTGGACGTATGCTCTCTAGCCTCTCTCTCTCTCTCTCTCTCTCTCTCTCTCTCTCTCTCTCTCTTACTCTGTAGCTCTCTCTCTCTCTTACTCTTACTCTGTAGCTCTCTCTCTCTCTCTCTCTCTCTCTCTCTCTCTCTCTCTTACTCTGTAGCCTCTCTCTCCTTTCTCTTGGACTAGCCACTAATCAGTCACTGCCCTCCTGTATCTGAAAAAGTGTTGAAATGTACTGCGCATTATTATCATTCGGAAGCCATTATCAACGCCGAGGTGGTTCAGCATCTCACAGCCCACAGACTCTTCTCGGACAAACAGTATGGTTTCTGCTTCATCAGGTCTACTGCTGATATGCTAACGATTATCACTGAGTATATATAGCAGGCTCTCGACAACAATGGTGAAGCTCAAACCGTTGCTCTGGATATTTCCAAAGTGTTTGACAGAGTTTGGCATGCTGGCCTTTTACGCAAGCTGCAGAGCTATGGTATAACTGGACAGTTGTTTGACCTAATCCAGTCATTCCTCTCTAATCGCACAATGAAGGTAGTATTAAACAAACATGCCTCCCAAAACTACCATACGAACGCGGGTGTCTCTCAAGGCTCTATTCTAGGTCTGACGCTTTTTCTGATCTATATGAACGATCTCCCCGGTGTTATAAGATCCCAAGTAGGCATGTATGCTGACGGCACCCCAGTTTACTATCGCCTCGAGCAAAAATCTGTCGAGGTTGTTTTTCCCGTCTGAGTCCATCCTGCAGATATATAAATCTACCATCCGCCCGTGTATTGAATACTGCTCCCACATCTGGTTGGGTGCCCCTGCTATTCACCTCGGGGTTTTTGACAAAATCCAACGGAGAATCTGTAATGTGATCGATACCGACTTGGCAGCTCGGCTGCAGTCGCTGTCTCACTGGCGTGACGTGGCTTCCCTGTGCCTCTTCTATAATTACTTTCACGCCTTCTGCTCCAATGAACTTAGATCAATGGTGCCCCCTAGGTATGAATTTATACGAGTTGCTAGATTAGCAACTAGGTCTTCCCCGTACAGTGAAACCGATCAAATGTAACCGCAATGTCTACTCTAACAGCTTCTTTTCACGCACTTCCCACCTGTGGAATTCCCTTCCATATACTTGCTTACCCGACAGCTACGATCTCCAGAAATTTAAATGTAAAGTCCGTAGGCATCTCCTATCACACTAACTCGAATCTTTTCTCTCAAGCTCTTTTTTCATGTACTTGGTATTCTCATCTGTCTATTACCCTCCTCCTGATATTTTCGATAACTAACCCCTCTTTCTCATCACTTTCCCCTATGTCACCCTCTGTGCAGCAGTAGCAGTAGAATGCCTTGCTCGGGGTGAGATGATTAAAAAAGATGTAAATATAATCTCATTTTATTCGTATCTATCTATCTATCTATCTATCTATCTATCTATCTATCTATCTATCTATCTATCTTGAAATTTTCTCTTTCTTTTCCCACCACTGTAATTACCCTTGTTCTTTTGTCAATCTCTGTATCTCCAACCCAAATAATCCGTCTTCGTTTTCCTCTGCTAACATAACACCACACTAAAGGATCGTATCTATACCGATGTATAAAAATCAACCACATAAACCACATAAAAATAACAAGCAAAAATTACGTGAGTCAGCCTTTTCAAACTGCTACACTTGCATGTCCACACACGTGGTCAGAACGATTTTCACGGCGACGAACAAATCCGATATTCGAAGAAATATTTTCCACTAATTCCACATAATCTTTAATGAAATCTGCTGCTCCTACGCATAGATATTAAACTGAAGTTTATTAATATTGACACAAACCAGTTTTCCGTAGAAGTTGTCATTGGTAACGCTACTTGTAAACATCCAGTTGTTGTAGCTTTTATCTGCTGTGTTGTCAGACTTTCTGGTATCTAGACACTGAGAAAAGCCTAAAACTGACAATAGCCCAATGCAATTTACTGTCAAAGGAACTTCATTCTACTTATAATATTTTGTGGTTACTTCTCGACGACAAGAGTACATAAAATCATAAAATAAAATTTTTAAACAAACAACGAAGAGAAAAGGAATTAATCATAGATGACTACTGTTTATTGAGTTCTTTATATTTACGTCAATATATTGTCAATCAAAGGTTAATAGTTTTTAGAAAACTATTTTTCAATAACGAAGATTTTTATAAATAGAGATAAAATAATACTTAAAACATTTAGTAATAGATAGATAGATAGATAGATAGATAGACAGACAGACAGACTGATTGCTTGATTGATTAATTAATTTATTGATGAAAAATATGTCGGATTTTAATGGATTTCATAAAAATTTCCAAAATAAATTGTTTTTGTTTATATTAGGATACGAAAACCAAGCTAATGTGAATATTTCGAAAACTCGGGAAGATGTGTGTTCCAAAACAATATTCGGGCATTATCTGACCGTTAGTTCTACGTGGTCAAGCACTTAAGACACGTCATATATAATGACGTTTTTCCTTAGGGGAAGCAGGTTCGAATCCTGCCGGAAGGCGCATATTTTCCTGACAAAATTTCTGGTTTATTCAGCCCAGTAGATGTAAATAAATATAGTGTTTATATATATATATATATATATATATATATATATATATATATATATATGTCATTTGAATTTGATTAAATAAATATATCGTTGCTGAAGACGCGAGGAAGTCCTCGTAGAAATGGCTATTCAACGAATTTAAACATCGAAATTTTGTTTATATATATATATATATATATATATATATATATATATATATATATATATATATAAACAAACATAGTGTTGTGGATTCCGGATGAAGAACATCACAAAATAATTAACAACAAAACAGATATTTGACACAGAAAAATTGGTTATATTAAACGCAAAGATACAACTGGAACGCAAGTTAGTAATCCAGGAATACGATTAGTAAGGAATATGTATATATATATACAAGTCTTTGAAGTGAAGCCGTGCTGGAATTAGTATAGCCGATAATACTATTCTGGCTAAGTGGAGCCAGAATGACTAATGTGACAGCTGACGCGGTATTCTCTGTGTAACTTCGGATCACTTACGGTACTCGTACTATTCTCTATTTCTCTCATTATGGCAGGAGTATATGTATACTTAAGTCGAGTCCATTATCATAGAAAAAAGGGGAGATCCCAACAACATATAGTATCTTCTCAAATACGAGTAATCATTAAAAATAATGTTTAAAACAAGTGAATTATATATGTGTGTGCGTGTTGATCATTGTCAGGCAGGGTGCATTTGTAAAATAATGTGAACAAGAAGCAAGAGGAAAAATGTTTCTTAACTATTACTAGCTTACCAGACTTTGAATTATGGCACATTGTGTCCTACACATTTTTTGACTGACCTTTAAAATAATCATAATCAATAATATTATATATATATATATATATATATAATCGATCTAATTATTAATATATCTTCCCACATTCAGAAAAAGGGTCATGTATGTGCGTTGTGGTACAGTGGATATCGGCTCGGAACGAGAAATCGGGGAGCAGCGTTCGAATTCCAGTTGAATCCATTGTATTCACTTACGCGCAAATACCCTTGGGAAAGGTATTAATCCGTCTCTTCCTTCCAGTTATGGGTTAAATAACAGGAAAGATTGGGTTCTATAGCCTTGGCTGGCAACCAGTCTGCCGCAGAAAGCAATGGCAACCTACTGCGGGATAATCTTCTGCCCAGTCAGTCAAGTCTCTTTCGAGACATGATCGCCCAAGCGTGTATCACGTATGGCACTTAACTGACTGATATTGTATAAATTATGTATAACTATCCAAAGCTTACATTTGTTGATGTTTTGTTCAAGTACTTTCGTCAAACTCAATCATTATCAAGCACGGTGTTCGATCGGGAAGGGTAAACCATTTTATTAACTACATCTTGGCGTTTTAACATCATAGAAATCAGAATTAGAATCAATTCGAGATGACGTCGCGTGTAATGGTTAAAACTGAAAAGTATATATCCGTGGTGTTTATCTTTGCGTACTTTGTAAATATACCACACGGATGATATATGGCGGATTATATTTCATTTAAACTGGATAGTTACTTTATATATATATATATATATATATATATATATATATATATATATATATATATACGAAAAAAAAAAAACACACGAAAAAAATCGCAAGATCGCCAAGACCTACCGCGGTTTCGCACAACGGCTCGTCAGGGCAAAGGCAGACCAAGGACTAATCAAATAAATAGACCTCTATTAAGACTAACCCATTTGGGGGCAGGGGTTGATGGAAGAGAAAAAAAAAAAAAAAGATATTGGGGGCGGGGTTTACATTAACACCGATAGTCTACGCAAGAAACTTCATTTTGTGCATTCTACACTTATTTAGTATTTCTGTTCTAGCGTTAATGAGTTTGCTTGTAGGTTCAAATTTAGCTATTGCTAGCTTCTCCTCGTCACATACGAGGAGAAGTTATTATATATATATATATATATATATATATATATATATATATATATATATATAAGATAAGATAGAACCACCATGCAAAGATATGAAATAACACTATATGAATAAGAAAAAGACCGTGAAACAACAACAAATGAAGAAAAAAGCCCTGAAGAGTAAAGACATCAAAGTAATGCCGTCACGAAAGTTCGCAGTCGGCGCTACTCTATTCAGTTAAGTGACCAACTTCTCTACATTAATTCTATTAGCTCTTCTATCCCTATCTAGATATCGAACACAAAAAAACCTGCTTGCCAAAAAACAGCAATCTTGGCATTAAGTATATTCACCACTCAACCCACACACACACAAACACACACCCACACACACACACACATATACATACATACATGCATACATATATATATATATATATATATATATATATATATATATATATATATATGAATTATTTTTGAACATTATTTTTACGGATACTCGTATTTAAGTAGATATTCTGTTTTTAATTAAACAGTATTTTATATTTATATCTACCGGCCTGATTATTTCACGATACATTTTTATTATAATTGTCGGTTGTTTATAACCAAATTTCGTTAAAATTCGTTAATTTCCGTAACATGTTTACATTTGTTTGACATTACGATACATTACAGAGCAGATATGGTTTGTTTACGATAGATCGAAAATTGTGCTATATAAGCATGATAAAAACCTCGTCTGATCAAGAGGCTATTCATGGTCGAGTGGTTAAGACAGTACCAGATCAAATGGTAGCTTCCCCTATGTAAATAGGGGTCGCAGGTTCGAATCCTGCTGGATAGCACACATTTTCGTAATAAAAATTTATCGTGAAATAATCAGGCCGGTAGATATAAATATAAAATACTGTTTCATTAAAAACAGAATATCTACTTAAATACGAGTATCGGTAAAAATAATGTTAAAAAATAATTCATTACAAATTGTCGGTTGCTTATAACCAAGTTTCGTTAATTTCCGTAACATGTTTATATATATATATATATGTGTGTGTGTGTGAAAAGTGTATGCATATAATTATGCAATTTCTTATATATATTATATTGTTTACATATATATGCGTGGTACTTATTTAAAAGCGCTCAATATCAGTGATAGAGCAGACATATTCATATAGATAGGTTTATTAACCCTGGGTTTCGCGATCGTCAGACAAATGAATATATATATATATATATATATATATATATATTACCTGATACGTGCTGGGTAGAGTTTATCATGTTTCGATTTTTCTTCGAACAGAGTGCGACTAACGCAACTGAGGAAAAACAAAATACTCAGACTGAGAAGGGATTGATCAGGAAAGAACAATTGCCCGAGGATACATCCCCCACAAGACTGCCCTAAAGATGGGAATCAGTGGTCGCAACCGAGGCAAGCACACGGAACTTTTACGGTGCTGGGCAATTTCTGGCTCTGGCCCGGCGTACGTGATCGGGTACCCAAACATAAACTTGCCTCGTGCCACATCACATCTCACTGTAGTAAATATCTCTATATTCATTATATGTATCACTTAGCTCACTGGTACCGCTTATATATAAATTTACTCGAGCCACAAGATTAGCAACTAGGTCCCACCCTTTTACTGTGAAACTAATAAATTGTAAACGAAAATTCTATTCCACTTTCTTTTCTCGCACTTCCCGCCTATGGAATTCCCTCCCATTTACTTGCTTTCCTGACAGCTACAATCTCCAAGAATTTAAATGTAAAGTCAATAGTCATCTCTTATCTCTCTAACCTGCATCCTCTTTCTCATACTCCCTTCTCCGTCCACTCCACTCTCATCAGTATTCTCATCCTTTTCTTACCCACCTCCTGACACCCCTATGACCTCATAACTTTCTCATAACTTTCCTCTTATGTAACTCCTTGCAAAACAGTGGCAGTAAAATGCCTTGCTTGGGGCGATATGATTAATATATATATATATATATATATATATATATATATATATATATATATATATTATGTTTTAGAACATGCACATAATTTTTATATATGTCCTCTCCTCTACAATCATATGTTTGTTTCAACTTTGGGTGTCCAACATTTCGTCAGGAGGAAAAAAGCAGGAGCTGGAATCATCCACTGTTAATATTTGGTTCGTTGTTGTTGTGGGGTTGGTTGGGGTTATTGATAATGAAGGGAATGTGTCTTCCGTTTTGAACCGTTAGACTTTTGAAGAAGTTGGTGTGTAAGTGCGAAATTGTTGATTAATGGTATTATCTGTTGGAATGTACGTTTTTATTCTTTTGGTTAGAGTTTCGAAGAAAGTGGTGTGTGGAGGGCTTTGATTACTTGGTCAGTTTTGTGTGTTTATGTGGGTTTTTTTTTTTTTTTGGTGTGATTGGGGAGCTTATCTTGTTTGTTGACCTTAAAATTTTTTCGGATGGCTTTATGGATGGCTAGTGTTTGATTAATTGATGTCTGTTGTCACCAGGCCTATTTTATGTATTCTCTTTCATCTTGTGGCGAGGCTTGCCCCTCGGGGTTTCTTAGATAGACGTGATAGGGGTGGGGTGTTTTTTTTATTAATTTTGATTTTTTCCGGTACGGAATATTTTTTCATTTTATTTTTGTTTTTTTCTATTTTTATTTTAGCCGGATAAGTTTTTTTTTTAAAATATTTTTTATTTTATATTCAAGTTTGGAGTATTATTGTATTTAGGCGAAGTTATTTCCAAAAAATCTAAACTTGTATTTTTAAGGAAATAAATGCAAATTTGTATTTTATCAGTTTTTTATATAAAGTTGTATATTTAATCTTAATTTTGAGTTTAGAGGATCGGTTTTTTCATTTAATTTTTAATTTTTTCTATAAATTATCGTTTGGAATCCTGTTTATTTCTTTTAATTTTTTATTTTATTTATTTAGATACTTTTGTGGGTATTAGACCTTACTTGAAGGATTTATTAGATCGATTTTTTTATAGCATTTTTTATCTTTTATAATAAAAATATCTACTCACATTTCCAGTATTTTTTAGCATGATTGTAGGGTTAGATCTTTAATGTGCTTACAGTTAATTTTTGTGTATGATATAATTATTCTGAAATAGTATATTTAATCTTAATTTTGAATATAAGAATTCTGATTCTTTTTTGAGTTTGAGAGCCATTTTTTTCGTTTAATTTTGATTTTTCCAACACGGAATATTTTTGTATTTAAGTAATGTTATTACGGTAAGTAAGGTTATTTCTGTAGACTTTCGTAATAGTTTGGGAGCATGTTTATTTCTTTTAATTTTACGTTTTATTTATTTAGATGTTTTGTGGGTATTAGACCTTCCTTTAATGATTTATTAGATCGATTTTTTCTACAACATTTTAAATCTTTTATAATAAGGATATCTAATCAAACTCCTAGTAATTCCTAGCATGTAGGGTTAGGTCCCTAATGTGCTTGCAGTTTACTGTGGTTTCGTGCCTCTGATTTAAAAGCTTGTTACTATTTATATATTTAAGGATTTTTATTTTTTCTTGAAGGCAAAGAAAACATGGTTCTTTTATAGATTTTGTTGTTCTTGTTCACAGCTCTATACATCTTATATCGAGCACTGTTTTAAATTAATGTTTTGGACGGTGAAAAAAATTTCTCTCTTCGTTCTGTACTAACTCGGACATATATATATATATATATATATATATATATATATATATATAAAGCGTGTCAACTTTTGGATGTTATATACAGCATCTAGACTCAAGTGTTTCGTTGACGAATATTTGTTTATTTTTTACTCCAATCGTCAGGCGGTATCAACAAATGTCTGTCAATTTTTCTCATTATTAGTTTTCCATTACTTTTAAGTTTAAAAACATATGCGCCTCCATTTCTGAGTGTGTGTGTGTGTATGTGTGTTTGATGTGTGAATGTACACCAGTACGTGTGCATATGTACACACGAGAGATAAAGAGAGAGATAATAGAGTGAAAGCGAAAGAGAGTGCAATATGTATCGATAGAGTGTGACACAAATTCACTTTAAGAGAGTTTAGTGGCAATATCAATGAACAAAAATGCTTACTTTCCTTTTTTCGGGGACACTTCATTGACCGGGTAATGACCACAGTTCACTCCCAATGAAGAGGTATTGCCTAAGGCAGGTATGGGCAAAATACATCCTGCGGACCGCATGTAGCCCGAAAAAGTCAATCATGTGGTCCGCTAAATGTTAGAATATATTTGTTGTTCTTTAAATTGAATTGCTTTATATGTTTCATTTGAAGTTTCCTTATAAAATATTAATTAATAAAAATTGCTCTTAATTTCTTTCAACATAGTTATTTTTTTTTCAAATAAATGTTGTTGTTTTTTTAATATATAATATTATTTAATAAAAAACAATTGCATTTTTTCTTTAAAAGCCTTTTATTTTGTCTGTTTTAATTATTTTGCTTAATATACTATCCGGGCCTATAAAATTGTGAATTTTTGAATGTGGTCCTTGCACTGAAAAGTTTGCCCATCCCTTAAGCTCAAACCCCAGCTGGCCATACCATTCACAATTTTAAAAGGCTAGATATACTATTTGCCTGCATTGAAGCGAACTTCAGTACAAGGTATGTGACACGAGAGAAGATGGAGGAGGAAGGAGAAAAGAGGAAGAGGAGTAGAGAGAATGAGTAGAGAGAATGGGAGAGAGGAAGAAGGGGAAAGAGAGGGAAAGAGAAAGGAAAAAAGAGAGAAGAGAGGGAGAGAAAGAGAAAGAGAGAGGGAGGAAGGGAGGTCGATAGAGGGGAATGGAGGGAGAAGGAAAGAGGGAGGGATAGATCAATAAACATAAAATATCAAGAGAGAAGAAAAACAGACATCCTTGTATAGAGAACGATGTGAGGCAAAGTTACATACGATAACCCATTAAAAAAACATTTTTCTATTGCTCTTGAAGTTCCCCATATTTTGCCGTCAGTTTGGTCCAGCTGAAGAAGCCCGTGTAGTAAAATCATCATGGAGCAGGCCACTATATATTACATTGATTTTTCATAAATGAGAATAGAAATATCACATGTTACATGTACGGTTTACTCTAAAAGAAATCTTTGTGTACTTAAATCCGCATCTAACACAGGTGGACACAGCGACACAGACACACGAACACACAACGCAGACGCAAACGATTGGCCTAGACTCACACGTATGTATATTCCTGTATTTGTCAATTCCCGTGGGGTTCGATGAGCCTTTCTCTTGGAGCATATATACATATATGTACATATATTTATAGTTCATTTTTCCCTAGGAACGAATATAGTGTCTAAAATATTTAATTTTCAATATATGGGAAATTCCACATCCTTTCATCAATATAAACTGCATGCCGATGAACAAATATAACTAAACACACACACACACACACACACACACACACACACACACACACACACATATATATATATATATATATATATATATAAGATTATAAGCAACTTAATAAAAAATTATCCAAATGTTGGAGAATTTTTGTCTTTATTTTCATCTGAAATTAAGCCCAAAATACGATGTTTAGAACGGCTCATGATTAAACATAATAGACATTCATTGTCTCTTATATTTAACAGTATATGTTAAGATGATATATATATCAGGCTGGTGTAATGGTTAGCAAGCTCGTCTCGCTAGAATCGTTATCACTGAGTAGGGAGTTCGATCCTCACTGGGTACCCCCCTACTTTCGGCCGCTTATAAAATCATCTTCTCCAGGTTTAGATTTTAGCCGGAGGGCTAACAACCCTACCTCATAAAAAACAGTTTGTTACGGAAACAGCAAAAACGCTGCCCTACACACCATTGGGTGTAACAGAAAAGTTGCTACTTGCTACTACTATTTAATTACTTACCTTTTGATTATCATTAAATTAGAGCAGTACACAGATGTATTAAGTGCTCAATTCAATTATATTGTACGACTTTGGAATAGTTTTCATTTATAACCGAGTTTTGCATAATATAATTCGTTTCAGCATGCGTTGTAGATATAGAAGAATCCAAAGGAGTATCCTGTACATAAAGTGACAGGATAACTCTCTAAGAGAGTTCTAAATATATATGTATATAAATACATATAGAGCAAATATAAGAAACAATTAAGACAGACACGTTATTTCATGGTAACTCAAAAGCGTAGGCCTATTTCAGGCAAAAATCATCAGCTTCAGTCTTTATTGTACAGAAGATTTTACATGAATGAAATTCACAAACAAATACCCCCCAACGAAAAACCTGTATAAAAATAAAGATCGCTCCATTAAAAGAGAAAATTTTAGAAAATATACATCATTACATCAGTTCGGCGAATACACACGCAAATTCATACATAAGCGTATATATACGCAACATATAATCAAAGAGCACGCGTAAGAGCAGATGTCAACTTAATGATACATTATATATATATATATATACTATCTGTATAGCATGGCGTTGCTCGGGCATTTTAGTGGTTATGTTAAAATGGTAAGGTCAAGTGCTTATTCAAAAAGCTCCGCTATGCGGTTATCTTGACGCGTAAGTTCAAAAAGTCGCAAAGTAACTATTGGTTTTTGTTGTATTTGTAAAACGAGATTCATGCTTGTTCAATTTTGCCAATAAACGGGAATGATGTATGTACAATTGGAAGAACGTGATCAGGAGTTACAGGAACCTGTAATGGGATGTGACGCAGAAGAAATGGATGCATTGTCCCTGCAACCACAGAGGGGTTGGAATCTTGTAGAAAAAGTGATATTGTTATGGCATATGATAAGATCCGATTTTTGTTGGAATACAACTAAGCGTTTCGGAGAAATAAACGATTGCAAAAAGCAACATTTTCCATTAATCTTTGCCGCACTCTGTGTTTCAATTAAACATTTTCTTTGCATATCAAGACATCAAAACTAGATCTACCAGTGACTCCGTTTTGGTTGAGTTTGAGTGAAGTGTCTAAGAGAACTGCGTAAAAGTTCACAAAAGATCACCACAAATTACGTTTGTCGTTTATTTTTGACGAACCATGTACATTGATTCGAAAATTTTTTGCATGTCAAAAGTTCGGACTATGATCTTAAAGTGACTCGATTTTGGTTGAATTTGCATAAGGCGTCTCGTTTCGGGGATTTATGCCGTACCCTGTAAATCGATGTGAAACCTTCTTGCATACATCATATCTTGATCGACAAGTGAGCAAACTTTGGTTCAAATCGGACCAACGGCTTCGGAGGAGTCGGGTTCGTTAGAATGGTGACACACAAAAACACACACAAAGACATATATATATATATATATATATATATATATATATATATATATATATATATATATATATATATTAGATATCTCTACTTTTTCGCGATAATTCAAGATACTTATCTTTCATCAATTTTCTTTATTAATAACTCTTCCAAAAATAATTTACACCTTTCTGCAATTTTACTGAAAGAATAATACCGGATTTAAAGTATAATCCGATTTGAAACAAATATTATTTACGTTAAGCATAAAATAATGTAAAATGGATTTTTTAAAACAAATCAATTCACAAGCACGGATAAGGTGTTGACAGTGTTATGTTGTTCTATGGAGGCTTTATTTGTTAAAATATAATTTGATAAAATGAGAGATGAACGCTTTTTATATAATTTTTAAGTACTTATAATCTTAAAATTGTTGGAAACGTTCCCCGTAATCAAATTTGAGAAATGTTGATTTTAAATTTACTGTAATCATCGTTGTCATTTTCAAATAATGTCGTGAATTGTCATTCATACTTCCAAAATGGGAACGTTTTATACACCTAAAAAAAATCAAAATTTAAAAAGAAATCTTTAAAAACTTATTTGTATGAAGCTTTTGAATTTTCGCTTAGTAAATATTATCTTTAATTATCAACTTAATAATATTACGTGGACAACATTTTAAAGAATTCTAAAAAGATTTTAAAACTTTTTCAGTCATTATAATTAAAAAAAGATAACAGTTCTTGTAAAGATTATTATTCATTGCAAATTTATTTTATTCAGACCATAATGCACTTAATATATATTACTTACAAAAACAAATAAAAGCTTATTTATTACTTTTATATGTTACTTTTCGGAGCAAATTTTTTTTTTTAATCGTATCACCCCAAGCAAGGCGGTAACGCCACTGATATGCAGGGGGCTAGAAAAAAACACAAAGTAAGATTAGAAAAGAAAAAGCCGGAAACCACATCCTAAACAGGGAACAAGAAATGAGCCTCTTAACCTGTTCAATAGACGTGGGTGGAGTGTGAACCGGGCGATAGATAGATCTATCTACTCCAATTGAAAAAAAGAACAAAGTGAGAAGATTGGAAAAGAGAAAGCCGGAAACCACATCCTAAACAGGGAACAAGGGATGAGCCTCTTAACCTGTTCAATAGACGTGGGTGGAGTGTGAACCGGGCGATAGATAGATCTATCTACTCCAATTGAAAAAAAGAACAAAGTGAGAAGATTGGAAAAGAGAAAGCCGGAAATCACATCCTAAACAGGGAACAAGGGATGAGCCTCTTAACCTGTTCAATAGACGTGGGTGGAGTGTGAACCGGGCGATAGATAGATCTATCTACTCCAATTGAAAAAAAGAACAAAGTGAGAAGATTGGAAAAGAGAAAGCCGGAAACCACATCCTAAACAGGGAACAAGGGATGAGCCTCTTAACCTGTTCAATAGACGTGGGTGGAGTGTGAACCGGGCGATAGATAGATCTATCTACTCCAATTGAAAAAAAGAACAAAGTGAGAAGATTGGAAAAGAGATTTTGAAAAATAAAACTTTGTTTTTATTATGTTTAGGGCCTTTTATCAAAAAGTGAAGGTACCTGAATTATAAGTATACCCCAATGGAAAGAACTAAGACACAAATGGTAACTGGTTGTGAAACAAAAAGTAAGTAGGGAAACATTAGGGAACGAGAAGAAGAAACAACTAATGAGAAAGACAGTAGATAACGAATGAGATTGCATTTAAATTGTGACAGATTAAAATTAATTAGAAAGTATGAATTCAGGAGAGAGTCCCACCTGAGAGAATGGTGAAAAAAAATCTGTTAGCCTAGAACTTACGGATACATCTAATCACTTCAACTATAAAATGATGAGACATTGTCGCCAATCGAGTACTGCACTTAAAATAATAAAGTCTAGGAACCATTGCAAAACAATTCCCATGAAAGTATTTGTGTGCGCACGTGTTCATGTGCTAGAATGTTATATGTATACATACAGATTATATATATATATATATGTATGTATATATAAACTTATCACAGTACTCGTTTTGAAAAACCCTCCGAGTATATACGCGGAAGGAAAAAATGGATGTAAAAAAGAAAGAGCTAAGCATGTGAACATCAGTCAAAGTACGTAGCCCAAAGAAAAAAAACCGAGACGAGTAATCTATAACAAAAAAGCGTTCAATGCGTAAGCAGAGCAGACAAAATAGATAACCTAGAGAGCCAACCAACCTACCTAGGTTTCACTTAATCGGATCGTCAGGAAAGGCTGGCCTTCCCTGAAGATCCGGTTAGGTGAAACCTAGGTAAGTTTGTTGGCTCTTTAGGTTATCTATCTATCTATCTATCTATCTATCTATCTATCTATCTCTCTCTCTCTCTCTATATATATATATATATATATATATATATATATATATATATATATTATTGGACATAATTATGAGGCCACCCAAGTTTTAAAAATAAAGGTGTATTTCATACTATTTTTAGTATTTACTACCAAGTGGATAATTCTAAATGAAAATAGAATGGTCCTTTTGTTATTATTAATTTTCAAAACTTTACGAGTCAGCGAGGAAGCCTTTGCTTCGGTCAGCCAATAAGAAGAAGAGACAATCATGGCAAAGAGAGCACAGAAACTGGTCACCAGAACAGTTTATTTGTCCCACATGTTATTATGCAATATTCAAAATCGATCTAGATGAACGTATTTGAGTAGATATCTACATTTATGTATACATGTACCCATCAATTCATTTCTTGTTTTTAATAAGCTCGGGTTATTTAATTGTTTTAAGATAACTAACTTTTCAACAAGAAACAAATTACATGTATCGCTTTTCGCTTTGTAAGACTTGGCTCTTGCCACAATATCTTACGTAACAATGGATGTATTACCATCATTCTTTGCCAGAAATGTTTTGAGAGAGCAGTGCTGTTTATGTATGTTAATTTCCTTATAAACGTCCGATTATGTTAGAAACGAAATTTCCAAGAATATTCAGTGGAATAAAAATGAAATTTGATATCTTTAACGTAGGGGATGTTACCTCGGTATACAATATTGTGAGTCATACATTGACCGTTTAAGGGACAGTTCATATTTTTTTCAGCAGTTGCATTCATTCAAAAAATAACCCTGTTGTCTACGTTGGACATATATCTGTTTGATATGATATTGTTATCTTGGGATATAGACTTGTTGCTCTTACTAATGCAGCTATAGCTGATCTTTACATTATTTTTGTTAAAAATCTTATTTAGTGACGGTAAATGATTAAAAAATTTATGAAATGGGTTTAGGAAAATTCTGCCGGTATTTATTTGAACGTTATGATTAAAATGTAGATTAACGCATATTATGTTACATCTAATGTGTTTCTGTTTATTTTTTTGTTTGTTTTTTTTCTAAATAATATAAATTTACTTTATTGTTATCGATTATCGTTGCTTACTTCTAAAGATTTTATGTATTTAATTTTATTATTATCATAAAATATTTACTTATTACTGGAGTTAGTAGATAATCTAACTTAGACTAATTTATTGTTTCTCTATATTCTGAGGTTTACACTATTTACATTGTTCAGACTATTGTCCTCATCTTTATTTTCATTATTACTTTTCGGCCGTTATACGCTCCGGCCTTCTTCAGGTGTTAAGAATTTCGAACCGAACCCTTTATTACGATCACTGGGGTATATCATCCTTATTTCATTAGCGATACCACTTTCTGGTAACCATGTAGTTATCTATCTTTAACTTAACTTCACTGCTATAGACTGGTATTGAACTCACAACTCTTTGTATCAAGTCACTGGAACTAACTAACATCTACATCCACTGGGCCATATGTCCTTGGAAACTGATTTATGTATATTATATAGAATGTTATCAGGGTGATATGATGATGATGTCTGTGGTTATATAGCTCATTCGTATTTGGTTTGTAATATCCAATATTCAAGTGCAAGGTCACACCGAGAAAGTTTATCATTTTATTATTGGTGATAGTGGTAATAATTATCAGTTCTTTTCTCAATCGCTCCATATTTCTTTTACAGAGGAGAATCAGGTGCACTTAATGTCGAAAATAAATCATTCACCACCATCTTATTCACCACAATATCAGATGCTTCTGCTGAGTCATATGCTCCCATAGCAACATTAATGTCTGGGTAATTTTTTTCGGTATACAGATAACCATTATAGAATAATATGTTTATGTGCCTGGTTTATGATATTTATTTCGTGATCAACTTTTTCAGGGGGCGCATTTTTTCGCATCGCGTAAATCAACGAAACAATTTTTGTTTCATTCTTTAATATCAGGTGCAATTTTGCCAAACTGCAGCTACGTTTCTGTCTGTAACAAAGAGAAAACTGATGGATTATTGCCGGAGTGATGTACTTGATAATGTCATATTAACACCATTCGATTCTAAAATCATCGCGGGCTATCAAAACACGAGCCAATTACTTTTCGGCCATACTTTACCAAAATATTTATACAAGTACACACATACATCTTAAAACTCCTGATGAGCAGACCAAAGAATTCCAGCCATTTTCAAGGTACTTTTATTTTATTAGATCAAAGTGCTATAAAAAAACAATTTTCTAAGAATCTTAAGAAATATGCTGGTCGAAAACAGTAAAATTCGATATAAATGACATCACCGGAAACATCTCACAATTAGAGAAGCCTGTATATTAAATATATCTCTTTTATTATCAACTTCACCTTATTTAACAATAGGATTGGAGTGTTAAAAGTTTCTTTTAATGGAAAGCTCGGAATAAACACTGCTATTAAAAACAGAACACAAAATAAAATACAATTTAAACAGCCAGAACATGAAGAAAAATTAACATAAAAAAACAAAACGTCATTAAAAATGGCTAAAGAAGTGGTCAAAAGTGTTTGAGACAATAAAAAATTATAAATCGTTTTTTACAAAAAAACTTCTAACATAATGATGCTTGAAAAATTAAATAAAAAATTAATGAAATCTTGTTTGTTTGCAATATTTAATTAAATAAGTATAAAAGAAAGGTTGCTGTCCAAACGCACACACACGCACACACACACAAAAGATTGACAATGTAAGCTTTTTATTTAATTTTTCATATGTTCTTACAAGCTTTCGGCTATTCTT
Organism: Ascarosepion bandense; assembly: GCA_037127315.1. Lineage (NCBI taxonomy): Eukaryota > Metazoa > Mollusca > Cephalopoda > Sepiida > Sepiidae > Ascarosepion > Ascarosepion bandense. Next base: position 5,164,107 of record JBBBDQ010001568.1, read on the forward strand.
TTTGCTATTATCACGGGCTATTTTTAGGAAGCCCTAAAATAAAAAGAATAACTAACACTCAGTAACATTAATTACGAACAAGTCCACAAGGTGCTGACCGTGTTTGAAAAATAAAACATTTATATAAATTCAGAAACATAAAAAAATAAAATAAAATAAACCCACAGATAAAGTTAAAAATAAAAAAAATAAAAAGTTGCTCCTGATAATACCTAAATGATTAACAAAAGCCGCTCGGATGTGCAGAACTCTTAGACTATTAACCAAATAAGGTCGGAGCATATAACGGCCCAAACGTCATGAATATGGCAAGAAAGAGGAGAGCAACATTCTGAACAATATAAATAGTATAAATAATTTTGAACAGTTTTTACACACTTTGTGTCCAGAAAAGAAAATTCTTCTACGAACACAAGAACAATTAAATAAAATGTATATCATTGTTAACAACCTGATGAGACATTGCTCTTTCAATGCCGAAACAAAATGTATAAATTTGTCGTAGTTTGTAGTTTGCACATGCTCTAACGTAATAATTATATATATATATATGGGTAGCAGTCCCTCGATTATGCAAGTTTCGTTAACGACGACTAACAAGATGCTTTTTATTTGTTTTTGTATTCGTACAAATGTTTTCTTTCTGGACACAACGTGTTTAAAAATTGTCTTTAAGTATATGTACTATTTATATTGTTCAGACTGTTGTCCTCATCTTTGTTGCCATGTTTAAGACGTTTTGGCCGTTCTATGCTTCGGCCTTCTTCAGTCAAAGAAGTCCTGAAGTTCTGCATATCCGAACAGCTTTTGCTATCCTTTTAGCCAATACAGATGTGTGTGTGTGTGTGTGTGTGTGTGTGTTTGTGTGTGTGTATTTTTTGTCTCTGTGTGTGTACAAGATGAGTCAATGCAACTTATTCGCGTGTGTGTGCTTGCAAGTATTAATATAAAAATAATATTGTTTGACATAACTGATCTACTAACTGGTGCTACTTTTGTATTTTTGTCTCTTTTTTTTTCAACTATAAGATTTCAAAATAGTTTTTACGCACGTGTTTATATTCATACAATCCCATTAGTCTTTCCTCTTTTATAGCCAATGAAAACATCGTGTGCTCAATATAATATTCCTTTCAAAATTCTTCATATTCAACGTTATTTTTCTTCTTTGTTTATATATATAGTGTTGAATTATGATAATGTTTGGCGCCAAGGTTTTTACTTTTTCAGTAGTTTTACTGATAAATGTATTTTGGCAAGCAGGTTCTTTATCGTAAAGTGTTCAAAATCGGGGTGGAGATAGAGCGTTGATAGTTTTAGTGCAAAGAATTTTTCACATTAACTGACCAGGCATGCATACATTGAAGTTTCGTAAGGACACCGTTATGATGTCGTTGCTCATTGGGGCTGTCTTTTCTTGCTACTCTTTTGGCCTTGTGCCACATATGAAGAGCAATTAAAAAATTACTATTTTCTATATTATAATCCTTTTGGCCCAACAAATTATGACCGCCACTGGTGCCCTGGTGGTTACAAAGAAAGGAAAAAAAAAAAAAAAACAAGGTACAGGGGATGCCAAAGAAATTATAAGAGAGGGATGGAAATAGAATAAACTGAAGATGTGAATTGACGTTGCATATGAACTTTTCGAGATTGTAACTATCAGAGGATTAGGATGGAAGGAATTTCCACAAATTGGATGTGCGAGAAAAGAAGCGATTAGGGTAGAAGTGGTGGTTACATATAGCTATTTCGACGGTAAAAAAGTAGGACCTTGATACCAGTTTAGCAGTACGAGTAAATACGTGTGATCGGAACCACGGAAAACAGCTCGTCAGAGCAGTTGGCACACACACACACACACACACACACACACACACACACACACACACACACATATATATATATATATATATATATATATATATATGATGGGTTAGCCAAAAATATCCCTTTTTTTATTATATAGAAAATTTATTTAATAAACCGATTGTTGTTTTTGTGCCAACCTAATATATTCGTGCAAGTATTTTTCGATATAAATATATATGTGTACAGAATATATTACCAACATATGAATTTTGAGGTTTAGCAGGTTGTTGCAGCATAGCTGCAATAGAGACAATATATATTTTCTAGGATAACCACTGGAAATTTATTTGATTTAAATCAATTTTCATCTCGTTTCAATCTATAACTGGAAGTACTGTATTCAACCTGGAAAATGGTCCCAGGTATGCATCATCTCTATATGCAGCGATATAAACGTTTATCTATGTATAAAAGTGTTGACAGATCTATCTATCTATCTATCTATCTATCTATCTATCTATCTATCTATCTATCTATCTATCTATCTACCGTCATTTCACTAGAAAGTACGATTTCACGAAATACATGCATAGAAATTTCAAGTACGCTCCTAGCTATACATGCCCGGTGATAAGTACGCCCACATGTCTCAAGAATACATGTACTTTTCAATAATATACGCCCATGCATCGAAATTCACTAACAGTAAAGCAGAAATAATTCGGGAAAAATTAAATGCAAATAAATTTGAATACTGAATATAAATCTGCAGTCATAATGTTTCTAAAATCAGTGTAAAACAGTCAATTGTTTTAATGCTTGCGTAAAAATGTATATATATATATATATATATATATATGTGTGTGTGTGTGTGTGTGTGTGTGTGTGTGTGTGTGTGTATATATATATATATATATGTATATATATATATATTTATCTAACAAGTCAAATTGGCGATAATGTCTGTGAAAATGAAAGCAAATTACTTACCTAACGAACATTTTCTCTCCATAGATTAAGTTGTCTTTAATTGGAACAAACTAACTTAAAAATGGATCCGCATAACGAAAGCATTCGTTGCAAGAAACTGAATGTTAACAGTTGAGGTGAGAGTAAAAAGGGTGGTCGTAGTTGAAGAGATTATTATTAGTATTAGTATTATGATTAGTAGTATTAGTATTAGGATTATTATTTCTAGGTAGAAAAAGAAAACACGCCTGCGCTAGGTTGTGACAGTAGCAACTGTTTAGGCAGTCAAGCAAGCAGGCGAGATAGGAACGAAGCAAACGTACATTTCTACACGCGCATACATACACATACGAATTACACACAAGGGTATTAACACATCGTGCATGATATACATGAACAGAACGTCCCGTAAGCCACCGAACGCACACATACATACAACGTATGTCGCTACAATTCATTTGCTGCTTCGATTTTTGCATAAATCACGTGTCGTTTAAAGAAAACGTGTAGAGATTCTAGCTACGTGGTACTCATCCCCCCCTCTCTCTCTATCTCTATCTATCTCTCTCAATATATATCTATATATATATATATATATATATATATATATAAGTTTGTGTGTGTGTGTGTGTGCGCGCGCGCGCGTGTGCGTGTGTGTGCGTGTGTGTGCGCACGGGCTTTTGTGCGTGCGTGTATGTGTGACCTTTTCTTTCCTTTCTTTTTGCGTATAGTTTTTTTTATCTCTACACAGATGTTCTCCCTTTCCCTCCGTAATTTTGTTGTTGTTTTGCTTTTACGCACGCAACCATATTATTACGATCCTTCCCATGATATAGTCTTCCTTTTATACGGTATTTCTTGCTTTATTTGTTCGGTCTGGCATCGATGACGTTAGCTGAAACTGAATGATTACTAAGGCAGGCTGCTAGAGTTGCGGTTAGAGGAACTTTGCATCAGTCTAAATCCATACATTCACCTTTTATTTCTCCTGTTCACACACCTCATTTATCCAAACAAAATACACATTGGCACAGCTGCGATTCATTGCAATTGTCACACTTTTTCTTAAGACAATTGTATCCATAATATATCTTATTCATAAAAAACAATTAAAAACATTTCTAATTAAACAATGTCTTACTTTGATTTTTTATTTTGCGGTTCGCAGTAGATTTTCTGCAAATGAGTTCCTGTTTGAAAGAAAAAAAAATGTTAATTTAGATTCTCTAAGAAGTCTCGCTTTTAACTAATATAAACAGGACAAAATTTAATTTCTCGAAATTTCATTAAGTTGGAATAGTGGGGGGTTAAGAGATCTAAAAATTTCTATTTGTTATATATTCTTCAAATCATATCTAAAATAATTCTATTCATTTGTCAATAAGTTATGAAAGTTTCATTACAATCCGATATTTATTTGATTTTGCAAGCGTTTCAATATCAATGTTTTGTTTTTACTGGCAAAAGACGCTAAATTTCTTATTAGAATCTTTGCGGCCTCCGTTGACGCAAAAATATACAAGAGTTTTAACCAAAATTTCGAACATTAAATAAAGGATTAAAAAAATTAATAAAATAATAAAAAATACTTTGATTTTCTTTTAATAATAACATAAATATTTTGACGATAAAACTTTGTTTTTTTTCTTATTTGAGGCCTTTTTTTATCATACTTTGCTCATTTTTAGTGAATTATTAGACGTACCCAACGTACCCAATATTATATATATATATATATATATATATATATATAAAATAAAATATATATATATATATATATTTATATATATATATATAATATGTATAAATATATATATAAAAAATATATATATGAAATATATAATATAGATATATATATATATATATATATATATATATATATATATATTAAACAGAAATATGGGTTGATCTACGAGAGAAATTGATATAGGTGGAAAAAGTGTGTGAAGCCGTAAACGTTTTGTTTAAAGCGTAGATTTATTGTTATTGTTATTATATTATTTATCTATTGTGTAATACATTCTTCTTCTTCATGTCGCTTCAGGACGTAGGCGATTATGGCTTTTCACATCTTCCTATCCCTGGCTCTAAGCACACTTTCTCTTGTTACCCCATTCAAGCCCTGCTCTGCCATCCACCTGCTCAGGCAATTCAAATATATTATCCGCTTCTATCCCCTGTCTCTTTTTTTCCTCTATCTGACCTGTGAGTATAAGATTCTTCAAGCCTTCCTTCCTCATCACATGTCTCAAGAACTTCAGCTGTCTCTTCCTGATGCTCAGTTTTAATTTCCTTTATGTTTCTATCCTTTCCAAAGCCTCATCATTGCTCGATCCATGATATCCGCAGCATCCTTCTGTAGAACCACATTTCAGTTGCTTCAAGTTTTTCCTTCATCTTTGATGATATTGTCCAGCATCCACTTCCCTACTGAAGAGCAGACGTCACATAGCAATCCATTACTTTCTTTGTTTATTGCTAAATTTTCCTGTCTCTTGGTACTCTCCTCAGCTTCTGGAATGCGACATTTGCTATTCCGATTCGCCTTCGGATCTCAGTGTCGCACTTTCAGTCTTCCCAAGTACTTAAATTTTTGTACTTGCTTGATTTTAGTATCTTTAACCTGTAATTGTCATTTTAGGCTCCTCCGATTGCTGATGTCGATACATTAGGTTTTCTTGTAACTTATTTGTAGCCCTTTCTTTCGACTTTTTTAGGAGGTCTTGTAGTTTGTTTTTTTTTTTTTCGTCTCAGCTATCACCACTATATCATCTGCCTATCTTATGATGTTCAGATTGATACCATTAATGACGAATTTTGGCATAACTTCTAGATCCCCAGAATAGCTGTACAAGTTGAATTGACCTGGTGAAGAACTTGTCTTACGCTCCTTTCTATCTTTGTATATTTGCTGAATTAGTTTCCTGTCTATATGCATGCGGTTTGCTGCCAGTAGAGGTTCTTGATTACTCTGATGTTTTTGCCAAATATTTCGAGGTTGCTGAGTATTTCTATCAATTTATTGTGGCGTACTTTGTGTAATGCCTCTGCATAGTCTACAAAACACAGGTAAACTTTCTTTTTCATTTGTATCGTTCTTTCTGATAGCATCCTAAGCATAAATATCGCATTTCTTGTTCCAGTGTCTTTGACAAAACCACACTGATCTTGATATTTCTTGATATCTCTGATATTTCCGTTCTGATTCTGCTTCACGCTCTATTCATCTGGATTCGGATAATGAGTTTCAATATCTAGCTCATCGAACTGATTGTTCGGTGCAGTTTGCATTCGATTGAACGTGGCTTCTTAGGCAGAAGTGTCCATAATTATATTTGAGTGGCTACTCGTGTTTCGAGTCAAATGCTGACTCTCTTCAGGCCAATAAATTTGTGACTTTATTCATCGAGATCTGTTTGTCTTTCTGACGGCTGAAAAAACCGTGTATATATAGCTAAGTGGTCGGTAAACAGGGCAGTAGGTTGATATGTTTGCATGTTCGTTTGCTGGGCGTTGAGTCATTGCAAAAAATAGTAATTCTGGATTCCGATTGGACAGAAAGCAACAAACGGAACTTTATCATGTTTTTATCACTAAGTGTAGACTTGCACACAGAAAAAATACAAGGGATTACAAAAGAAACTGAAACATTAATAGTGGCCAGAAAGAGAAGAGGGCAATGAGGAGGATTTCAATTTTTGAAGATTAAAGTTGTCTGGAAATCGTGAAGCTAGAAGAGATTTCGAGAGAAGAACCTGTTAGATTTACGGCTACAACTGTAAACTGATGAAATCTCGATGCTAATCTATTATTGCACTTAAATTCATAAAGTATAAATATCAAAGTGAAGAGCTCATTCGAACAATTACCATGAAAGTATTTATTGAAAAACACAGGGATGCAAACTTACGGCGGTTGGAAAGTTACTGAAGCCGAGCAACAATATTACTGGTTTTTCTTTGGATCTTATCAAGGAGCTCAAGGTAAAAAGCAGGGGCATCGGAGCAAATGTGGCAGCAATATTCTAAGCACAGACTAATGGTAGACTTATCTAAACTTACTTATAAATAGAACTTTGTCTATGTGAGTGTATGTGTTGTGTGTGTGTGTTTGTGTGTCCGTTACCTATAGACTCCGAAACGGCTGAACCGATTTTCTTGAAAATTTACACAGTTGTACTATAAGTGTCTGCGAGTGTTCTTAGCTAGGTGTTGTGTCAAGGTACCAGCGATAAATATCGAAAATCGATAATCGAAAAAATCGGGTTATAGAAAGAGTGGTCCGATTTTAATCAAATTTGATACACTCATAGACGAAGACATAAGAAACGATATCCAAAGTTTCAAGGTTGCAGTTCTTATAGTGCAGAAAATCGATGTTATATATACATATAAAAGCAAGATTTTTGTGTGTGTGCCTGTTTATCTGTCTGTATGTCCTTTATACAAATCCACAATTTTTATCCGACTCTCACCAAACTTCACACAACTATTCTTTAAGCTGAGTCTGAGCTCCAAGACCATGGATTAGTTTTAAAGCTTTCATTACACCCGAGCAACGCCCGGCTATACTGCTAGTAGATATATAAGTTTCTGAAGAAAAAAATTGTCTCGTCCGACACAGTGAACCTATTTTCTTAGGAGATGACGTAGCAATGGATTTAATAAAGTCTTTTCTCTTCATGTCAGCTGATTGATTGATTAAGTTTTGCTGAAACAGCATATCAACCTCTGTGGGTTATTTAATGCAAAAAAGTAAGTTTTTAAGTTTTAATGTTTTTAATGTTTGGTTATTGTGAAAAGGATGATTTAGTCAGATTTTGAAGATTTTTATTTTATTTTAGAAAACTGAAGACGCCTTCCAGTTTTGTATTAAAAAATATATTGCTGGTAATTTTTTTCCTTCTAGTTTATTTTTTACACTTTCATAATATTTTGACCCCAGTTTGTGGGTTAACTATTTGCCCATAGCTGGGACCTTAACAGGTGCTACCACTCTGGGTCAGAGTGGATCTGAGAACAACAGCAATTAAGACGTAGTTTCATATTCCTCACAACGTCCGAATCAGAAGCCTTGCTGCCGGATGCAGTTTACCGTTATACTCAGGACCCATGTCAGCTGAGAACGTGAACACGAGAAAGTGCAACACGTTACTTTCCTGAAGGTTAGCATCAGCCATGGTCTCTCAAATAATTAATGGAGAAAAGTTTATTTTTGTAGGCGTTAAAATTAACAAGCCATCGGTTAACGGGGCCTTTTTTTCGCATCGGCTGCCATTTTGTCGGACTGATCATTTTGAACTTGTTCAGTTTTGAAACGAGTAGGGAAGTCGACGATATGAGTAAGACATTGGTCAGTTGAAAAAATTAATGCCAGTAGCATTAGTTTTTAAAAGATGTTTCAGCCACGTGTCATGATCAGCAGTAAAGTCACCGAAGATGTTTGCAGATGAATAAAGAGAAAGTGCATTTGCTATACTGTCAGCTATTATATCTAATATACTAAAGTCTTGAGAAGAGGGTGAGTGATAAAGACAAAAGATACAGATAACAAAGGTTAGTAACGAAAGACAAAAGCAAATGAAAAAGTAGTCTTCGACCTCAAGAAACAATT
>JBBBDQ010001568.1:5175000-5177500 GCA_037127315.1 Ascarosepion bandense
TATATATATATATATATAAAGATGTAGAATGGCCATTTCGATATGAAGATCCCCACGGGGGACAACACATCACCTCAGCAACAGAAAAATCCTTTCAGAAAGAATTTTTCTGTTGCTGAGGTGATGTGTTGTTCCCCGTGGGGATCTTCATATCGAAATGACCATTCAACATCTTTGAATTAATCCTTTTTTAATATATATTTGCTCTGTAATATTTTATTACATGGAGCTCTCTTCCTGTATCATTTTTAATATTAAAATAAAATTTTTAATATTAATTAGGATCGGGTTTTTTTGAATTTACCTTCCTGCTTTTTTCCCTTGGATTGAAGTATCTGAATTAAAATATACACACACACACACACACACACACACACACACACACACACACATATATATATATATATATATATGTGTGTAATCGGCTGGTCTTCCTAATATATATATATATATATATATATATATATATATATATATATGCAGATAAATAGATAAAGTGGGGCTCATGCTTGAACGCAATCTTCAATCTGCGTGTGTTGGTGATGATTTCAATTTTATATTTACATACGCACTGTCTCTAATTTTAAGTAGATTTGTTATTTATTATAGCTTAATTTAAAACTGTATTCTTATCATTTGATACATACAAGCACTTATATATATAGTACTGTGCAAAAGTATTAGAACAAGAACTATTTTATCTTTTATGAGGAATACTGACAGAAAATAAACAATTTAATTCAAGTAATTTTATTTGATTTACTCAACAAATGCTTTAACAAGAGAAATACTCGCTACAAAATAAATTTAATATTTAGTATAATAGCCTTTTGTTTTGATCACAGTCTTCATTCTGTCAGGCATTGACATCACAAGCTTCTTCAATGTATCTAATGGTATCTCCAGCCAAGCAGCTTGTATTTGTTCCGAAAGTGTGTTTTGCGAAGTAACATTAGATTTATCAATTTTCTTTTATCCAAAATATCCCACAGATGTTCAATAAAGTAGTTTCAAAATAACTTTTTTAATAAAAAATAGGAAAAAATGAAATATAATTTCTTTTTAATATATTTCTTTTACACCTGGTTTTAAATAATCAATATTTATTAGCAATTTATTTGGCATTTCACCCTGTATTTGAATTTCAGTGTGGTTTTTATAAAAATCGCCCCTGTCCTAATACTTTTGTACACTACCGGTAGTGTGCAAAGGTGTTAGGACAGGGGTGATTCTAAACTTTATTTGGATGCCTCATAAAAGATAAAATAGTTCTTGTCCTATTAATTTTGCCCAGTACTATATATATATATATATATATATATATATATATATATATATATAAGACGGAGAAGTTTGTCACATGCTTTAATGCTCTATCTATGCTGTGATATCGAACACTTTTACCAAAACATTTTTTCAGTAAACCTCTGGAAAAACAACATCTTGACACTAAGTTTCATCACAACTGATCACTATATATATATATATATATATATATATATATATATATATACAGCCTTTGAGATTTGAAAAAGAATCGAGGGAAAATTTACTCGCCCTAAAATCCTTTTACTCGACCGACTCCATTTTCTTAATAGTCGCCTTACGTAAACATAGCGTAAATCGTTGACGTGAAACAAAAAATTGAAATTTTAATTAACATTTTGAACGTGTTAGAAAGGATTTAATTTTACTTTTTAAATAATAACAATAAAATTTCATCTTTCCTCTTAATAATAGCATAAACATTCTGATGATAAAACTTTTAAAGCCTCTTTTAATATTATGATATGCTGTATTTTTGTTTTTTGGCAATTGAGTTGAGGCACCTAAATTATTCGTAGTTTCTTTCTTCTGATTGCTTTTTAATTTATTTGTTAAAACGTCATTTGTAATGGACATTCATATTTGCATGCTCTGTTTTTTTATTATGAAACTGTATATTTGTTTATTTACAACTACCAGTCTGAATATACACACATTTTACATATGTGATTTCTAGAATATCCAAGCTGGTAGATGTAAATAAATATACTTAAATATACTGTGTAATAATAAAAAGCACATCTACTCAAATATGAGTATCTATTAAAATTACCGCTTAAACAAATAAATGAATATATATATATATGGGGGATTCAAAAGTTGGTACAGTATGTTTGTGTACCACAGTCAAAACAGCTTAATTCATATGATCTTTATTCCCAACAAGATAGGGCCTCTCGGCATTATTCAAGAGCAGTCTGTGAGGATATTGATGAAACATTTCCTGTAAAATGGATTGGCTGAAGAGGTTCAATTGATTGGTCAGCACGTTCACCTGATTTGAGCCCAATAGATTTCTTCTTTTGCGGAATACACAAGGGCAAAGTTTATATTTGAAAACCATATAGTGTTGTTGATTTGAAAAATTACACATTTCGAGAAATTAATACACAAAGAGACTTTTGCAACAAAAATTGTCGAAGCATGAGGGGTAGACATCAAAGCTGGGTAATTT
>JBBBDQ010001568.1:5182500-5362500 GCA_037127315.1 Ascarosepion bandense
TTATTTTTTATAGTTGAACAGTACATTATAGTTTCCACAGAAAAGCTTTCGACAGGAATCGAACCTGCATACTTCTAACACCGGGGAGAAGCCGTCTTAAGATCAGACATGTCTTACCAAGACCCACGAAGATTTCAAGGTAAACTAGGTTCAATTTAACTTTAATATAATCATTCTCCAGGTTTATTTTATCGAACGATTAATATCTACTCAGATCGTATCGAATGTAAACAAACTCAACCGAAGTCAACATTATGAAATTATATGGAATTTTACAAAACTGGCATTAACCGATATATTTCAGTTTTTATTTGTTTGATCATTATTATTTTTTGAATGGATAAGTATATAAGAAAAAAATACGAGTATCCATTAAAAAATAATAATGTTAAAACAAATAAAAATTCAAATATGTCAGCTAGTGCCAGTTTTGTAAATTTTCATATATATATATTTTGTTTTCTAAACATGTACTGTTAAATATAAGCGACAATGAATGTCTATTATGTTTAATCATGAGCCGTTCTAAACATCATATTTTGGCTTTAATTTCAGGTTTAGAACGGCTCATAATTAAACGTAATAGACATTCATTGTCTCTTATATTTAACAGGATATGTTTAGAAAATTATCTGCTGCCTCGATACACTATATATATATATATATATATATATATATATATATATATATATATATATATATATATACTACCTGCCATAATTATTAGGCTACTCCAGTTTTAAAAAAAGTATGTATTTCATATTAATTTTAGTATTTATTGCCAAGTGGATAATTCTAAATGAAAATAGAATGGTTCTTTTGTTAATACTGCACAATAACATGTGCATCAAATGAATTGTTCTGGTGTCCAGTTTTTGTGCTCTCTTCCCCATGCTAGTCTTTTCTTATTATTGGCTGGCCGAAGCAAAAGCTTCCTGGCTGACTTGTTAAATTTTGCATAGTCATAATAACAAAAGAACCATTCTATTTTCATTTACAGTTATCCACTTGGAAAAAAAATACTAAAAATAGTATGAAATACATCATTTAAAAAAAAACTGCAGTAGCCTAATAATTATGGCCGGTAGTGTATATATATATATCTGTTTCGCTGTATCACAGCTCATCAGTACGGTTAGATATCCGGCAGCTTTTACCCAGGATTGACATATATATATATATATATATATATATATATATATATATATATATATATATAAGGACATATCTTACAAATATTTCCATTCCTGAAAGAATTACTCTTTCACATGTCGACATATATGATGAAAAATTTCAAATAACATCATCTTACTTTCGTTTATTAGGCGTTAAATTGCGTCTTTTAGTTGACCTAAGGAATATTTAAGAGAATTTCTTAAATATAATTTTTTGAAAAACACACATTTTAATTTTTGTTAATAAAATACATTTACACAACCCTTGATGAAGTACATCAAGGGAAGTGATGGACATACATTGGCTAAAATAAGTTTTTGTTTTGTCTTATATATATATCCAGGTGAAGAGGAACCAAGGTTTTACGATTTTGAGTCTCCTGGTATTTATTTTTATATATATTCAATGAATATTGTAGAGCTTAATATGATCATATAATTATGAATTTAATGTACATTGCGACACGGAAATTTCTGTTTCGAGATAGAATCTCGTCATCAGGCAATGTTGGATGTTTGTTGTGAAAATTATATATATATATATATATATATATATATATATATATATGTGTGTGTGTGTGTGTGTGTGTGTGTGTGTGTGTGTGTGTGTGTGTAAATAGGGGACAATGGCAGACCCATAAATAATCCAAAAGATTTTATCCAATTAATATAAAGTATTAATAAGTTAAAATGAAAGACTCGGAAGATATTATCCTGAGCATTATAAAATATTGATAGGACAACTCAACACCTAGTTAAACGATTATATATCAGGATTTATTTCAACAAGGTAATTTTACATTGTCGCTTTTAAACCGTTGAAACTTTTTTTTTATTTTTCAACGGTCTGAAAGAGACAATGTAAAATTACATTGTTGAAATAAATCCTGAAATCGTTGAAATCAATCCTGACTTATAACTGTTTAAGTATGTGTTGAGTTTTCCTTTCAATATTATATGTATATATATATTAAGTTTAAATAAAAACCCTTTTTTAATAACTCCCACGTCTATGTACATGATTTCACCATCTTTTCAAAGAACACCAAAAGTTTATAGCCTTATACTTCACTAAAACAAATATTTTTATCTACTACCAATCCCAGGCTAGAGTGTTAAAACCCCTACAATTTCGCCCGCTATGCTGTCCCCCACACCCCTCTCTTCTTCGACCATCTATCACTTTCTTACTCCCTCTATACATTTTCTTATTTCTTCCTCTTTGTTCAATCCAAACGCCGGGTTATCAAAGGTTATATATGACTATACTTCATTTACTACTTTTAAACCTGGCACATTTCTTTGAGTCTTTAATCATGTCTCTTTAAGTTCTTTCTCTTTCTCTCCCGTTTTCCTCCTTTTGTTTTTTTATTTCCTCAATGTCCTTTTGACGATTCCCATTCTGGTTTCTCATTTTCCTTACCGCCTTTACCTCGCACACAAATGTTTACCAATATAAGGAAGCGAATTTTCCATCTCCCTTCAAAAATAGCTTTTACTACTTGATGAGACATTGTGCTTTCAATGTCGAAACAAAATATTCACTTTATGGTAGATTGTAATTTGAACATGTTCTAAAGTATCATTTATAATATATATATATATATATATATATATATATATATATATATATATATATGTGTGTGTGTGTGCGTTGTCGAATAAAATGAACGCTTTCCGACTTTGAGGTCTGACTTCGAATTGACAGGAACGTGATGTCTTAATATTATCGGAAACGTGTAAAGTGCCCCTCAACTATACCACCAAAAATTCACTAATTTGTTACACTGAACCAGCATAGTGTCATCCTGGCCGAGGTTCCGAACCTACTTATCATTTTTCAAATTATTGATCATAACAGATTTTGCGTTTTCTTCCTGAGATTGTGACAAGTCTGTTAATCTTTTATCAGTAAAAATCAATCGTTTTGAGCAAACAAACGTATTTCTGAACAGGCGTCTACAACGGGGATTGTCTACTCAGCTATTATGCACATGTCAGAAAATCTAAATACGAATAGTTAAATGGATATCTATCCTAATAGCTCGTAGTCATTGCTTTTCTAAATATATATTATATGTTATCATTCAGACTAATTATTGACAATTCATCGATGCTCTTCTGGTCTAAGTGCAGTTCTATTTAAATGATGACACCCGGTAATCAACAATTAGACGAAGTAAGCGTGTGGAGTAAAGGTTCTTTTGTTACTTATGTCTCTTGTTTATTCATACCGCAGATATTTCGTTTTTCCACTTGGGAAACATCTTACTTGGTTTGTAGCTGTTAAGGAACATTTACTTTTCTTTGAGATGCTTACAAATCAAATTATCTAACAGGTACTAATGCTTAGGTACCGAGGACTTCATTCTTCCCTGATACTTGCTGACTGGCGGCTCTGTAACGTGTGCTGATCAAGAGTAAATCTTTGATCCTTCCCTCTCTTCAATCAGTTTGAAATATTGCGATCTGCTGCTGATAAAATGCAGAATACTTTGCTCAGAAATACTCTTCCAACTTCACTCTCGATTTATCAGGAATATCTATTTATTTTCTACTTAAAAAGAATCTCTACTGACTGTTATGTGTATAAAATGTGTATAAAATGTGTATAAAATGTGTTATGTGTATAACTCTGTCCACGGTTTCTACTATAATCTCTAAACTAAATCCGCACACGACTTGCAGGATTGACGATATTCCTGAAAAGGTAAAGTGCTACTGTTCTCTCTGCAACAGATTCCTTGTTGCTTCTTGCTTTCTAGCTTGTTTGAAATCATCATCTGGGGTTTTTGATTTTAAGAATTTTGGTGAAGCTTCTGATCCCTCGAACTATCATTCTATTTGTGTTTTACCTCTTTTGAGCAAAGTTCTAATCAACTCTGGATTGGTTAAGCTCAACACAGCCGTTTTACAGATAAATAATTTGAAATTCGCACCATTTTGTCTTATTACTCTAGGGTCGAAAACGTTTGACAATAAAGATAGGAATTTTCACGGGGTAGAATTGAAGTTCATGTCATTTTCACGGGTTAACTTCATTTTTTTGTTCCTTTTTTAATCGATATTACCTCAAACAAGTCCACTAAAACGCAATCAGTTACAGGATGAGAAAGGATTAGGAAGAGAAACATTGATAGTGAGCAGAAAGAGAAAAGTGTAAAGCACAGATAAAAATCTCATTAGAAACAAAGAAAATAGTGCTGGATTGATATCTGTCCTTCAGTATGGAAGTGAATGCTGGACGATCTCATCCAATGAAGAAGAGGCTTGAGGCACCAGAAATGCGGTTTTACAGAAGGATGCTGAGGATATCATGGACAGAGCACGTGTGCAATGATATGATGTAAAGGATACAACCGAGAAAAAAACTGATACTATATATCAAGAAGAGACAAATGAGGTTCCTGGAACACGTAATGAGGAAGAACGATCTGGAGAACTTGATACTCACTAGTCGGATAAAAAGAAGGAGAGACAGTGGTAAGCAGCCTGAGATGTACTTGTTAGGTTTGAGAAAATGATTGACGGAGCGGGGCTGAGAAGAGATACCAAGCAAAAAAATATTCAGAGCAACAAAAGACACAGCCAAGTGGAAGTCTATGATCGCCTACGTCTTGAAAAAAAACACGCCACATGAAGAAGTGATCGGGAGGGTAGTATATAGCAATTGACATTGTACTAAATGTTTTGCAGATTAAAGTTGTCTGGAAAGCATGGAACTGAAAAGGAGTTCAACAAGCAAAATGTGTGAGAAAAAGCTGTTAGAATAGAACTTACGGTTACACATAGCCAGCTGTTTTGTAAATTAATAAGCTCTCAAAGCTTAGTATTATCTTAATTTCATATAGTCTAGATTTGAATTTTGGTTGGTTGTTTTGTTTTTATGGCATATCAACCTCGGCGGGTCATTTATTGCCAACTAATTGTTTTTTATTTATTTATTGCTGGTAATACCTTTTTCCTTTAACAATTTATTGTTGTTTTAATATAAGTTTTGTGTCCAGTAATACTTTTTCTTTTCGAGTATCAAGATTCATTGGGATTTGTTTTTAAGGGCAGGGTCCCCAAGTCCTACCCTGCTATTTAACCCATAACTGACGAGAAGGGACGAATTAATACCTTTCCCAAGGGTACCAGTGCTTAAGTGAATGCAGGGTATTCAACTGGAATTCGAACTCGTCTCACCGATTTCTCTATCCGAGCCGATATCCACTGCACCACAACGCACGTCCGTCACTAAACGCTTACAGCACCTGGTATTCCCAAGCGGTCACCCATCTAAGTACTGACAAGGCTCAACGTTGCTTAACTTTGGTGATCGAGCGAAAACCGGTGTATTCAACGTGATGTGGCCGTAAGCCTCTAGATTTGAAAGAGAAGATCTTATACAAACAATTACTATAAAAGTATCAATACAAAAAATGGTACATAGAGTCAACCTTACCGCGGTGCATAAGTGACTGAAGCCGAATCAATAGATCCGAGCCAAAAAAATTCTAATACTTCTTTGAATTTATCAATGAGCTCAAGATAAATAGCATGGACGAATGGTAGGCTTATAGATATGTATGATAGATTCTGGAGAAAAATGCTGTCTAGCTCGACACAGTGAACCAACTTTCTTAGCAGCTGACCCAGCAATTGATTAAATATAGACTTTTTCCACTTCATCTCAGCTGAGACCATTAGCCCGGCAAGACACAACCAATCAATATCCGGGAGGTTAGCATCCGCCATGCTGGATCTGAAATGAGGAAACGAACCTCGTTAGTTCATCGTCATCCTTCGCATAATCGGTTGTGGTCGTAGAATCCTTGTACAGCTGGTTTTACTTGGTTTGTAGCTGTTAAGGAACTTTTACTTTTCTTTGAGATGTTTGCAAATCAAATCCTCTATGACTATGAATTATCATTGACTATGAATTGTATTATCATTGACTATGAATTTTCGTCAGTGACGAACGAGGACATTCGTGCCTGCACTAGCTGAATAGACACCTAATCAGTTTCCTCTTTATACCTGGCTTGACAGTTGAAGAAGTATTCATTCTTGCGGTCCCTGTTTTGAACAAGTAGAACTTGCGACACCCATCGCTCTCCAGGTCAACCATAGTCAGTGCCTTCCAACATGAACGCTCGCTTAGTTCAAGGGTAGGGTGTAATCTCTGCACTGACCATTGATTTTAGTCAAGGCAGCCTTCTACTCTTGTCTCTTCACCTTAGAGACTGAATACATACCAAATAAGCCCAGTTTGTCTCATTATCATGAACCACTAATGTTCTTACAAGAAAATTTATTTACCTTTTGACAAGTATTGTTTTTAATAGAGCCGTGTCTATAAAGCCAACATCCTCCCTAAAAATCCTGGTTGAAGAACCGATTTTGTTTCCCATGTAGTATAACTAGGCTACATATTACGAGTAGAACTCTCAGACATAAATATATGTCAGTAATGTCCTCAACTCCCTCAATAAAAAAGAGTCACCAAAATTCGTTGATAGAAACATAATAGCCACATGAATTTTTTTTCTGTTATCGTCGAGATGACGGAATTGACAGCTTAAAATAATGTGTACGGTAGAATAGTTTTATATAAGTCCTTTGCATATCGACAGTTTCTTAACATAGATCATCCTCGAAGCATGGCCTATAGCTAGCTGTAGTTGTGTGATTCATTTCAGATGTGACCTGTTTGCCGTTCAAAACGTGAATTGTTCAATATTATTATTTCCACTAGAGAAAAATTCGTTACCTGTCCCCCGACAAACATATTAATATGGCTATTAACCAATCAACCAATTTAACAATGGCAACGTTCTTTTACTTTACAACTATGCTTAGTTCGTACATATGGACATAACCTTACTTTTAAAACGTCAACAATTCAATATTATTATTTCCACTAGAAAAAAATTCTTACACCCTCTCCCCCGGACTGAGCTGGCAATATGAGTAATTTAATAATGACAACGGCCTTTTACTTTGCAATTTGGCTAAGTTTATGCACATGGACATAACCTTACATGAGTTTCTAAAAACGTAACAAGAATTCTAATGTAATATAGCTGATTGTATTCGGAGGAATTTTCAAAGACTGTAATAGTCATGTACTGTTAAAATCCTGGTGATTACTATGAATCATAAAGTTTTTTTTTTACATACACTAACGCACAAATCAACTTGAAAACGGTATGAATCTATCTCTTCTACTCCTACCATCAATTATATGTTAAATAACAACGTTGATTAGACTTTTAGATAGCAGGTTTGGAGGGAAATTTTAAATTCAAAGTCATATGTACCCCTGGTGTGAAATACATTCGAAACGTAAATATAGCGCGATAAGAAATGTGTCAGCATTATCGACTGTTTAGCTCTGTGGGTATAGAATAAAAATAAAACGAGCAGATGGTCATTCTGAAGATAAGAAATCAAAACGTCGAAATGTTATTGATAATGATGAATAACAGTTGCTCTTTCAACGAGTCTCTTTACTTTGAACGTCTATTGTGACAAGTTTACTCAAGTGCTCCATTTAAAATCATACATACGATATAATTTCGGTATCGCCACTAATTTTCGATAGCTAATTTTTAAAATGAATTTTGATAAATAACAAAGTTTTCTCAAAACTTTTATTTTAGTTTTAATTGAAAGCTAAAGCATTAAATTTAATATTTGCAGAAAGCAAAATACTCTTTTTTTACTCGTTTTTAGTTAAATCGTTAAAATCGGCCATTTCTATATACTGATACATATGTAAAAAAAAAGTTAATTCTCGGTTTTAAAATTTTGCAGAAATAAAATATAAATTTTTGATGTAGTATTAGAAAAAAATTATAAATTTCAATTTAATTTAATCTGATTTGAAACAATCATTGCTTGTTTACATTTTCAGTTAAATCGTTAAACTCGGACATTTTTATATAATGACACACTTGCAAACAAATTTTAATTCTCGATTTTAAAAATCTTGCAAAAACAAAAATATACATCATTGACACATTATTTGAGAAAAATTAGCAAATTTAAATTTATAATCTGATTCGAAACAAATACTACTTTCTTATAACATGGAACTTTGTATACAAGCATTTCTTAATCACGGTGGTCTTATTTTTCTCACGTTTTGATTGATTTTCGATCACATTATTTTAACAGGGCAATGCACAGATATGTTTAGAAAATATAAATCGGTGTCATTTATAAAAAGGTGACGAACTTTAATGCAAAAACTATTGGCCCATCAGTTTACTCAGTCATTCCTTCATGCACAAGATGCATACCAGCCTGCGAGAAGCTCCATTGAACAGATAATAGCAACTGAACAAATCATTGAGTAGTCCATAGGAAACAATATCCATGTTCATATCACCTTCATTGATTTCAACAAAGCATCACATTATCAAGACTACTATAAAAATCTACCATCCACCCGTGCACTAAATATTGCTACCATATGTGGTCGGGTGCTCCTGCTATCCACCTAGGCGTCCTTGAAAAAATCCAACAGAGAATCTGTAATTTGATCGGTGTCAACTTGGCAGCTCAGATACAGTCACTTTCTCACCGGCGCAATATGGCTTCCCTGTGTCTCTTCTAAAAATACTTTCACGGCTTCTGCTCCGATGAACTTAGCTCACTGTTGCCGCCTATATATGAATTTACTCGAGACACAAGATTAGCAACTAGGTCAAATACTTTTACTGTGAAACCAATATAAGTAAACACAAATTCTACTCTGATAGCTTCTTTTCTCGCACTTTCCGCCTGTAGAATTCCCTTCCATTTACTTGCTTCCCCAACAGCTACAATCTCCAAGAATTTAAATGTATAGTAAATAGTCATCTCCTATCTCACTAACCTTCATCCTCTCTCTCATGCTCCTTTCTCCGTCCACTCTACTCTCATCAGTATTCTCATCCTTTTCTTAGCCACTTCCTGACACCTCCTATAACCTGTCACTCTTTCTCATAACTTTCCTCCTATGTAACCCTCTGCAAAACAGTGGCAGTAAAATGCCTTGCTTGGGGCGATATGATTATAAAAAGAACATCAATCAATAAGAAGTACAACAAACTGTTCAAAGAAATCTACACTGACTCTATAGTAGCCATCAAGACAGATCTTGGAGTTATGAGTTATATTGATATCAGGAAAGGAGTGAAACAAGGAGATGTTCTCCCAGTATTTTTCTTCTACTATATTGTTGCAGCTATTATCTTTCAAACTTAACAAAAGTTAAAATCAGGGTATCAAATACGTGAGAGAATTCATTCTAATTTTAGCTATGCTGATGATCTGTTCATCATGAATAAATCAATAACAGATCTTCAACATTTTCTCAATGTACTCTCCAATCGTTTGCTTGAGTTAAGATTACAAACTATCATTTCAAATACTAAGTGTATGACAACAGACAAAAGAAACACCCAGCTTCAAGGGACAGTAAATTACACAAGTTACAGCGTCTGTATATCTTGGTTACAAGCTATCATCAAACAATAATGCGTTAGCTGCAGTGTAACATCACATTACCCTTGGTTGAGTGGCTTTCAACAAATCAAAGATGTCCTGATTTGCAAACGTGTTTCTTAGGATCTGAAAACAAAGATTTGTAACATACATCGTAAATTTTGTACTTTATGGACTGGAATGTGTGAACTTGACAGGAAAGGCGTGGCAAAACTATAAACCTTTCAAGTCCATATCATGAGTTGGATGAATAATGAACGCCTCAAGGATCACATCACTATCAACGAAATATTGAAAACGACCAAGCTTGAGCCAATCAAATCAGTTATCAAATCGAAGGCGTTTAAACTGTTTGGACACATCAAAAGATTACTAACGTTAGTAAGATACGTGTGGAGGGAAAATCAGTAGGCAGAAGAAACAGATATCAACGACCAAAACGCTGGCTAGACAATATTCACTTGTGAACCAGGCATTCCATCTACCAACTTAACTCGGCTGTTTTTGATCGATCCTTGCGGAGAAAGATATCTCATGTTGATGCGTAGAGTGCAACATGCAGAAGAAGCGATTGATGATGATTGATGATGATCGATTATTGACACACTGACATGAGTATGGTTGATCAGATATGATATGAAAATATTTAGTGAAATAGTAATTGAAAAAGCAGAACATTTTAAAACTTTTAAGAGACGATTTCAAAGTTTTAAAACTTTTAAGAGACGATTTCAAAGCCTGTTCGGACAATGAGACACAGAAATGAATAATGAAATTTAAAAGATTTGAACAAAGCCTAAAAAAAGTTTTTTTTTTTCCAGAAAGCGGACATAACCATAAACACACGTGATCTTTAAATAAATAATTTCATTTATCGACGACCATAATTAGAAAAATAAAACTATTTAAACGCTGAAAAAATATTTTTAAACTTTTGGTGCGAAAGGATTTGTTAAGCGTTTCACATTTTGATTCGTAAATATATTTTTCATTTAATAACAATATAAAATAAAATAATAACACTAATGCAAAATTTTAAACGATTGACGTTTTATAAATTATTATATTAATCATAAAAAATGAAAGCTGTTTGTGTAAAAATTAATTATTTGTCGGAAAACGTTCTTAAAAGAATTTTATTGATAAAAGCTATCTAATGCTACAGTTTTATTGCATTTTTATTTTACGAATCGGAGCAGATTTACGAAAAAAGAGTAGTTCTTTGAAAAAAATATTACCTACATTCTCCAATGAGCCTTGTTTTTAATTAATACACATTTTTTTTAATTAAGTAATTTCACAAAATTTCATGAAATTATGTAAGTGGAGTGCTTAATAATAATATAAAAATTTTGACAATAAGACTTTTTTTTTATTAAGTTTGGGGCCTTTTTTCATCATGCTATGTTGTTTGTTAGCAAAAAAATAACAGCATCCACTTAAAATTTTTCAGAAATAATTGGCTCATTCTATCACTAAAAAAAATATCTGACTCCTTTTTTCTTTGTTTATGGTCCTGGGTACGACGGTAAACTGCATCCAGCAGCAAGGCCTCTGATTAAAAGGTTGTGAGGAACATTGAACAATCTCTTAATTGCTGTTGTTCCCAGGTCCAACCTGACCCGGAGTAGTAACGCCTGTTAGGGTCAAAGCTATGAGCAAATAGTTAACTCCTAAACTGGGGTCAAAACACTATGAAAGTATAAAAAATATATTTTTATAGAAAAATACACATTTTTTAAGGGAAAATGTTACCAACAAGACATTTTTGAAGGAAAAAATATTACCATAACATATTTTGGAAGGAAAAATTACTGCAATACATTTTTGAATACAAAACTAGAAGAGATCTTCAATTTTCTAAAATAAAATAAAAACATTTTTACCAAAATCTGACTAAATCTTCCTTCTCACTACAACTGAACATTAAAAAAATACCTTAAAACCCACCTTTTGGGCATTAAATAACTCACAGAGATTGATATGCCGTTAAACAAAACTCAAAATCACACTTTTCTTTGTTTATCTTTACAAGAGTCATACTGAGAAAATGATGCCAGTAATTATTTTCCAGTCTTGATAGAGTTCAAATGTATTTATGCAGCCTTGTGGGTGATCGATTATTTTCCATCGACAACCACTTTCTCACAAACTCAGCGCTGGGAGCCTATCTGTAAGTTATCGCTATTTTTGTGAAAAATATTCAGATGTGCTCCATTCACTAGTTCTAAAAGTTTAGAGCTTTACAGTTAGAACACATCAGACAATGTCCATGGAGTTGGAAACCCTACTTTCTTCTATTTTCAAAAATAATAAGAAATTTACCGCCATCGATTTTTTAAAAAAAAGTAATCTTTTAAAACAGACTCCCACGTGTGAGCTTTCTTCTGTGCGAATTAGAATGGCCTGGATGCATCCCAGAAGTCGAGTAGAGTATTCAGAGGCAGGAAAATTTCGCTACAAACAAAGAAGAGAGTACTGGATCGCTATGTAATGTCTCTTCTTTAATATGGCAGTGAATGCTTTACAATATCTTCAAAGATGAAGGAAAAACTTGAAGCAACTGAAATGTTGTTCTACAGAAGGATGCTGCGGATTTCATGGACAGAGCATGATGAGTTTTTGGAGAGGATGGAAACGAAATGGAAACTAAAACTGATCATCAGGACAAAAATAGTTGAAGTTTCTGGGACATGTAATAAGAAAGGATGGCTTAGAGAATCTGATACTCACAGGTCAAATAGAGGAAAAGATACACAGGGGAAAGCAGTGTGCAACATACTTGAAGGGCCTAAGCCAGTTGATGACAGAGCGGGGTTTAGGTGGGGTAACAAGAGAAAGCATGGTAAGAGCCACCAGGGATGAGGAGAGGTGGAAGGCCATGATCGCCTACGTTCTGAAGAGACACGGCACATAGATGAAGCAAAAAAGAAGAAAAAGAAGAAACTAAAAATTACTCTTCACCATTACCCATAGACCCATATTGTTAGTTTCTTCCTCATTTCTCTGAGTCATATCATATATCGCCATTTTTTCTTCTTCTTCTTTTATGTGCCATGGCCTTTCAGGACGTTAGCTATTATGGCTTTCCACATCTCCCTATCCCTGGTGGCTCTTAGCACGCTTTCTCCTGTTGCACCATGCAACCCTCGTTCCGTTATCCACCTGATCAGGTCCTTCAAATATGTTATCCATTGCTTTCCTCTGTCTCTTTTCCTTCTATCTGACTTATTAGTATCAGGTTCTCCAAGCCCTCCCTCCTCATTGCATGTCCCAGGAATTTTGCGACAAGGAAATGTTTATGTTTCTCTTCCTGATGCTCGGTATTAATTTCCTTTTCATTTCATCTTTTCCAAAACCTCGTCATTGCTCACATGCTCGGTCCATGATATCCGCAGCATCCTTCTGTAGAACCACATTTCAGCTGCTTCAAGTTTTTCCTTCATCTTTGAAGATATTGTCCAACATTCACTGCCATATTGAGGAACCGACATCACATAGCAATCTAGTACTCTCTTTTTTGTTTCTAGTGAAATTATCCTGTTTCTTAATACTTTACTCAACTTCTAGAATGCTTCCTTCGCCATGCCAATTCGCCTTCGTATCTCAGTGTCTCACTTTCCCTACCCATTTCAAATTAGAAACCCTATCTAAATAATAACTAAAAAAGAAAATGAAACACAAACATAGAAATAAACATCCGCTTAAATATTTAGACATTGACTAAACCTGACCCCTCCATTGACTTTTTCTTTTTTAGCTTTTTTTAATTATTAATTTATCTATTTATTTATTATTTATAGTTTATTTGTCATCTTTATTTCATTTTCTTTTATTATTATTTTATATATATGCATTTGTATATATATTCATTTATATTTTCTTCTCCGTTTTGTTTTTACAAAGTCTTCGTCAACAAAAGATAAATTAAAATAAAATAAGCTAAATAAACAAAAGTTACTCCCTTATAATTTACATTAATATATCCCTAAAAATATTTAATGTTTACTTTTTTTCTCTTTTTTTAGCCCTAACGATTTTACTTTCATTTTTCGGTTTCGGTATGAACCAAATTCAAATTATGCATTTAATAAATTAAAAAATTGACATTTCAGATATATAATTTATAAAGACATTAAACGACGCTAATATCAATAACCAAATTCAAGTGTAAAAACTGCGTAGTGAATGAAACTCTCTAGACGTAGTATAATAATAATAATAATAATAATAATAATAATATATATATATATATGTGTGTGTGTGTGTGTGTGTGTGTGTGTGTGTGTGTGTGTGTGTGTTAGGGCCATATCACATTGAAACACTATTTCTCGTCCGATCGCGAACGTTGATCTTAGATAAATGATCACTTGGTAATAGATAGCAGCTTGGAATTTGAAGCCGAGGAGCGTAGTTCGAATTCCAGTCAAGTTTGTTATGTACGCGCAAATACGCTTAACAAAACGAGGTTAATTAGCAGGGGTTCCCGGGCCCTATGCTATCAGTTGACAAAGTTTTACTGCAGAATGTAAAGGCAATTAGCTGAAGGGATTTTTCGACCACGTCAATCGTGAATCGAAAAGAGACACGATGACCCACGTGTTTAACACTGCGAATGGACGAGCACACAATGCGTCACACAGACAATGTGGTGAAGTAGAAGGAAGAAAATGAGGAGGATATAGAACATTATAAACTGATATTCCATCGATTATCTACTTAGCTAGTTATGACAATCGTTAATTCGATGTATGAAAGTTCGATTTTCGTCAGGATCACCTCCCCCACCATTTTTAGCTGCTTGCCAAAACGAAGCTAAATTTGACAATTTTATTTTTAATCGTATCACCCCGAGCAAGGCGGTAACTACACTGATGTGCAGGGGGCTAGAAAAAAAAAACAAAGATTGGAAAAGAGAAAGCCGGAAATCACATCCTAAACAGGGAACAAGGGATGAGCTTCTTAACCTGTTCAATAGACGTGGGTGGAGTGTGAACTGGGCGATAGATAGATCTATAATAGCAGAAAAATTGTTTTTGTTGTAATTATTTCACCCCAAGCAAGGAAGTACCGCTATTGATGTGCAGGGGTCTACATAAGAGAGTTAAAGTTTAAGGTAGGAGGAGAGTGAAGGGAAAGACGAACCAGCTACAAAGGGCAAGAGAAAGGGTAAGAGAAGGATGTGAACACAGGAGTGAAAACAGTTGCAAAGGTAGAGAGAAAGAAAAAGAACAAGATACACAGGGTGATGTAGAAAACTCTGGAGTTAAGTGGATAAGAGATTGGAATTGACTTTGCATTTAAATTCCCGGAGGTTGTAGCAGTCAGGAAAGCAATTATATGGAAGGGAGTTCCAAAGGCGGGAAGCACGAGAAAAGAAGCTGATGGAGTAGAATTGTCTCCTGCATTTGTTTGATTTAACTGTAAAAGGGTAGGACATTGTTGCCAGTCTGGTTGCCTGGGTAAATTCTTGTGAAGGGGGCACCAGTGACCTAAGTTCGTCAGAGCAGAAGCCATGAAAATATTTATAGAAGAGACAGAGGGAAGCCACATCCCACCAATGAAAAAGTTGGTTGTATGTTTACAGCTAAATTTACAATTGAATATGATGACTGGATGTAATTTCATTCCAATAGATCATTTGGACGATGATGCTAAGACGTTCTAATTTAAAACTCTTTACAGGAATTGTTATTTTGCAAGATATTTATCCCTTAGCATAGAAGTGTTTTAAGTTAGCCGTCGACAGGCTTTGATTTCTAAATGCTTTCATCAGTAATCACCTTGTACGAGATCAATAACTAGAAAGTACTCCTTTTAAGGAGATATTCCGTCTATGAATATACCTAACTTGTGATTTGCCGGGCCCGTTTTCTGTTGCTCGGAGGCGAATATTAGATACAGATTTCTTGATCTATTGAAAATCGATACTTCTATCGTCTAAATAGTCACGTTGTCCCTTTGACGAGGGGCTTGCTAGTTGCTTTGTTATTGTTAGGAGGAAGGGTAAAAAGGAAATAAAAGAAAAAAGCATATAAGAGACTGAAAAAATCAAAGTATTAAATCTTAATACTCTAATATAACAAAATATGAAACCCGACAACGAATGGCATGCACCAATTCTGCTTGTCCAAAATGGAAAAAAGAACTCTTTTCTTTTTATTTTCAGAAGCACAAGTTTGAAATGCCAATATGCATATAGACCGATTTTTATGAATCTGTTGATTCCAATCTGCGTCGCTGATGTGTTCGCGAAAACATTTTAAATGTATAAATCAAAGAATAAAATCGTGCAAAATCCTCAAAGAAATCAAACAAAAAATTAATTTATATGTTCATTAAGCAAGAAAGATTGTGATGTCAAAACAGAATTGTACAATGAGTATTTATTGAAATGTTAAAGGCTGACATTCATTAAAGGATATGCCAGATTGAAAAAAAAACTTTTATAATGCAGGAACTTACACTACAGGCAAAAATTGGGGACACGCTGCGTTTCTTAAAAAACAACTTAAAATAAAATATTTTTCTTATTTACATTGTTCGGAAAACTCTCAGTAAGTCAGTTTAATGCAATACGTGATACACGCTTGGGCGATCATGTCTCGAAAGAGACATGACTAAGTGAGCAGATGATTATCCCACAGTAGGTTGCCATTACTTTCTGCGGTAGATTAGTTGCCAGCCAAGTCTATAGAACCCAATCTGGAGGGAAGAGACAGATTAATACCTTTCCCAATGGTATTTGTGCGTAAGTGAATGCAAGGAATTCAACTGGATATCGAAAACTGCACCCCGATTTCTCGTTTCGAGGTGATATCTACTGCACCACAACGCACAGATTATTGTACTTATCTTTATTGCCTTATTCACGACATTTCGGCCGTTGTACTTTCCAGCCTTGTTCAGGTGACTGGAATTTCAAACAGAACCATTTACTTCGATCACTGGGGTATATTGTTCTCGTTCCATGAGTTATGCTACTTCCAGGTGTGTAATTTATCTCCCCTTAACTAAACTCTCTTAGTTATTTCTTCTCGATTGCTGTATCCAGGTACTGTATCCAGGTACTGAACTACTGCATCTAACCAACACTTCTATCCACAAAGCCATGTCTCCTAAATTCCTCGAATTCAATGCCTGGCTACAGCAGTGGTGAACAAATAACTTAAAGAGTTGTGTTAATGGGAGATAACCAAAACATCTGGAAGTGGCATGACTCATGGAACGAGAACAATATGCCAAAGTAATTGAAATAAATGGTTCAGTTCAAAATTCTAAACACTTTAAGAAGGCCGGAGATTACAACTGCCGAAACGTCGTGAATAAGTCAATTAAGATGAGCAAAACAGTGTAAATAATGTAAATACTACATAATTTCAGAAGTATAGACAAATATTCTTTTCTAATTTTTAGAATAAAAGATAAAATCTCAGTAACTACATTGTATTTGCTTTTATATTTACAAAACGTAACTACATATACAAAATTATTATACAACGGCATCTTATTTTGTTTTCGTCAATGAAACCACCACAGAAAATAAAAGCTGAAATTCTAAACTTTTATCTTATATTCATCTCTTGGTTTTTAACCCAAATTTTCTTCAGTGAACTGCAAAAACAAACGAAATGGCCTTACCGTTCTAGTACATTTGGTTGTCATATATGTTATGGCAAAAGTGCAGATAATGTTTGACTTACCCTTGTACATATGCGAGATTCGATCAAATTTATCGTGAATTATGCTATAAAAAGAAAACTACTCCGCATATCAATTCAGCATTTAATCTCCTTTAAAGTAATCCCCATTTCAAGATACACATTTTATCAAGCGTCTTATTCGAAACGTTTGCATCGTCGCATTCTCTTGGATTTCCTCGATTTCTTGGAATCTTATTCCTTTTAATCAGAAATTAAGATAAATCTTGTAAGAATCGAAATCTGTGAACTATTATTATCAGATCAGCGTTACGTTGTTCTTAGACAAAATCTACTGCAAAAGTTATGGTTATTTTTGGACCCTCTCTACTGTGGTAAGGCGACCACACTCAGCACACTTTCATTCCAAGGACTGCTATAAACAAGTAAGAACGTTATAACTGGGTGTGTACCCGCAACAATGTGCCAGACGGCTTCGTACTTCAGTACCATTGAAGCGAAACATGTGGTGCTTCGCTCCAAAATTCTGCATAAGAGATGGTCACTGATGGAACATCTGTGGTGTTGTGAAACGAACACACTCTACAAACTTTTGTTCCAATCACTGCTATAAACAAAAAGAACGTTATAACATAGTGTGCATTTGGGAAAGTGTTCCAGATCAATCATTATGCATACTTCATAATGCCTACTTCACTCTGGGTACTTTAGCTTCATTACCATTTCACGATTCTGATACTTTTTTAGACCTCGTTGTCTTGAATGTGGTTTCTGGTGTTTATCAAACGTCTAAAAATGAAAAAAATATTTTCAGATATCGAATTAAGAAACCAGTATTAATAAATGAATGCATTAAATTTCAAAATTTTAAATTTGATTTTTATATTCTCTGTGATTTTAAAACAATTTTATAATATATATATATATATATATATATATATATATATATATATGTGTGTGTGTGTGTGTGTGTGTGTGTGTGTGTGTGTGGTTTAATACGTCTAGAGAGTTTCAGATTATGAATTGACCGTTTTTACACCTAAATTTGGTTTTTGATATTAGCGTTGTTTAAGATCGTTATAAATTATATATCTGAGATGGCAACTTTTTAATTTATTAAATGTATAATTTGAATTTGGTTCATACCGAAACTGAAAAATGAAAGTAAAATCGTAGGAGCTAAAAAAAAGGGAAGAAGAAAAAAATGTTTAGAGATATATTAATGTATGTTATAAGGAGGGTGGGGGTGGATAATCACTTTTCTTTAACTTATGCCAAGTCATGCGCCCATGGCCCAGAGGTAGAACCGCCGACTGACGCCACTTCGGTCGGGTTTCAATCCTGAGTTAAAAGCAATCGGAGTCTAACCGTACTGATGAGCTATGATACAGCGAAATAGATCTGATGGATGTGCGTTGTGGTGCATTGGATATCGGCTCGGAATGAGAAATCGGGGAGCCGAGTTCGAATTCCAGCTGAATTCATTGTATTCACTTACGCGCAAATACCCTTGGGAAAGCTATTAATCCGCCTATTTCTTCCAGTTATGGCTTAAATAACAGCACAGATTGGGTTCTATAGCCTTGGTCGGCCACCAGTCTACCGCAGAATGCAATGGCAACCTACTGCGGGATAATCTTCTGCCCAGTCAGTCATGTCTCTTCCGAGACATGATCGCCCAAGCGTGTATCACGTATGGTACTTAACTGACTGATGCATATATTTCTGGGACAGTTAATACATTATTTACTTAATGATCATATGCTTGTAATCAGAAACAAAAAAGAATACTGAACTCTTATATGCAATGTCAGTCATTCTATATGGCAGTGAATGCTGTACAAACTCCTCACAGACAAAAATGAAACATGTGACAATCGAACCGTGAATCGGAGCAACTGCCAGATCTTTAAAGAAACAAAAAAAGGCACTTATAAGTAACATTTAATAAAATACAATTGAAACTATTTGAGGAAGGTAGGCTTAAAGAATGTGACACTCATAGGACATTGAAAGGAAGAGGAACAAAGAAAAGTAGTGTTTTACCTACCTAACAAACTTTTGTAAATGCTGGGCAGAACAGTGATTAGGAGATATAGACAAAAAGACAAATTTTATTAAGAGCTACAACGGATAGAAAATTATAGAAAGACGAGATCACCAACGTTCTGAAGGCACAGGGTAAACAGAAAACAAACAAGGAAGAAACAAAGAAAAGAGTGCTGGACTGTTATATAATATTATTCCTCCTATATGGTTGTGAACGCCGGATAAACTAAACCCTTGAAAAGTTGAATATACAGAAATGTTGTTCTACAGAAAGATGCTGAGACTACCAATGATTGAACTTGTGAGAAGCGAAAAGCTTTTAAAGAAAATGGAAACTAAAATACAATTTTACGTAATTTATGAAAATTGAAATTTCTAGTGTATATAATGAGGAAACGGGCTTAGAAAATTTGACACTCACAGGTTATAATGAAAGTTAAACAGGAAAGAAACGAAAAGTCTGCTTTGTGTATTTGTGTTTATGGTTGATTGGCTGGCTGATTGGCTGGCTGATTGGTTGATTGGTTGGTTCAATGGTTGGTTGACTGGATGGTTGATTGGTTGGTTTGCTGAACATGTGATTAGCACATTATAAACGTCTATGGGTTATTTAATGCCAAAATCTAAATATCATACACGCTATTATATATTTTAAACTACAGATACCTTGTACATAATTTTATATTCACATGGTAGGTATTTTTTAGATGTATAGTTTGTAGATCATAAAATGTATTGTTGGTAATTTTTATATAAAAATGTACTTTTTAATTTTTTTTAGTGTTGTATTGATCCTCATTTTGCTATAAAATGTACTGTTGATCATTTCATTTTCATTTGTATAGTCGATTTTCATTTACGGGTTGATTATTTGCCCATAGCTGGGACCATAACAGGTGCTGCTACCCCGGGTCAGGTTAGACCAGGAAAAAAAAACGTAGTTTAGCGTCGGTTCCCTGATATTATTAAAACCTCCAATGTCCCTATTAGGGGACTGGCTGCCGGATACACAGGACACGTTAATGTTTGGAAGAACAGGGATTAGGAGAGGTACTTTATAAAGAGCTACAGAGAAGTGGAAATTGGGTAGAGCCATGTTCGCCCACGTCGTGAAGTAATAAGGTACATAAAAAAAGTTTGTTATTCTCACAAATTATTATGACTAAAATCATGAAATGCTTCTAATTATTTGATAGTTGTATACAGAAAATGATCTTACCTCTTGCCAAATATCAGAGAAAAACATTATGTACAGTGTTCAAACTCTCCTGTTTACGAACGCCAGATTAAGATGACAACATCTTTACAAATCGACGGTGGTGAGAATCGAAACCCAATCTCATGGTCGGAACTCAGCCGTCCTAACCTTGCCCTGAAGTACGTCTGTTAAATTTTATTCGTTTAATTTTTCTATTTTATGAATTGTTCAATAATTTTTTGATAAATTTTTAATGGCTGATTGCTTTTCATGGAGTCGAACTCGAAGAAACGAAATGTAATTGGCGTTAGATACTAATAGAACACTAATAGAATAGTAATGGCATGAGATGAGCACCCCCCCCCCCCACCCATTATTCTTGGAAAAGGGGGCATACTGCTGACAATCATCATAAGCTTTGGATATATTTCTCATCTTTGCAGCGGTTAAACAACGATGCCAAGATTGAAGACAATTCTAGTCTAAGTTTCTTAAAAACAATCGGGAAATTTATCCGAAGAGGAAGCTTGTGTAAAATCTACGCTTTTGATGACTTTGAAAATTTTCAGAGCAGTGATAGATTAGTTGGTTGGTTGTTGTTTTTATGATTTATCAACATCGGTGTTATTTAAAACCCCAAAGTATTTTTGATTGCAAATAATATATATTTTTGCGAATGAATATTGCATTACCTCTTTTTCCTTTTTTTTTTTTTTAAATAACTATGATTTTTCAGATTCAAGTCGTACTTTAACCTATAACTGGGAGTGAGAGGAATTAACACTTTCCAAGGTAAGAACTGATTCGAATTCGAACTCGGTTTTCCAATTTCCCATAACGAACCGCTATCCATTGGCGCATCCGCATCTTCTGAGCAGTGATAGAGAAATCACCAAGGATATTAAAACGAGCTATCTCAGTGTTTGATCTGAAGACATCACAGTCAACGTTCGATTATTGAAATATTGTCCTGTAAAATGGGTCATTACAGTGGTTTGTCATCAATCTTGACATTAAGGAGGCACTGATCTGAAAAGATAACACTTAGACGGAACAGTTTCAATGCAGGAGGTGAGAAAGAGGTCAAAAGGTTCTGCGTGTTGCTTTCTTATATATGGAACAATTTATCCACGATCTGGGTCAGCTGATAAGTGATGGAGAAGTTATGGCATTATTTATCATTTTCATCTACTTTGATTGAGCGAACGAAGCACTTCTCATGATGAATATTGAAATCATCGCATATATGAATGTTAGCTGATGGCGAGTTAGACGTGATGCCATCAATTTTCTCGGCTATTCTATCAAAGATCACAAGTCCATCATCTTAAGGGCTTAATACCAGTTCTCATACAATCACCTAAGTTAAGGAACGCCGAACCTCATCAGTACCAAGATGGGTGACAACTTGGTTATACCACAATTTATAAGTTTGAATCTGCGGTTGTTGTAATGGTTGACGGCTCCAAATTGGAAATCGAAGAGCTAAGTACCAATTCCAGTCGAGTTCGTTATATTTTTTTCATGCGTAAATACCCTTGAGTAAAATATGGACCTACATTCTCTCTCACACTCGGCTATTTTATAAAAGATCATGATTCCATCATTCTAAAGGGCTTATGGCCATAACACGTTGAAATACCAGTTCTCATACGATCACCTAAGTAAAGCAATGTCGAAGCTCATCAGTAACAAGATGGGTGACAACTTGGGTATAAGTCAGTTAAATGCCATACATGATACACGCTTTAGGCGATCATTTCTCAAAGAAACATGACTGACTGAGCAAAAGATTTTTCCGCAGTAGGTTGCCATTACTTTCTAGGGTAGACAGGCTGCCAACCAATGCTATAGAACCCAGTCTTACCTGCCATTTAACTCTAACTGAAGGAAGAAGAAACGGATTAATAATTTATACGGATATTTGCACGTAAGTAAATGTAAGAAATTCTAATGGAATTCGAACTCGGCTCTCCGATTTCTCGTTCCGAGTCGATATTCACTGCACCACAACACACTTGATTATATACGCTTGAATCTGAGGGTGGTGTAGTGGATAACAGCCCGGAGATGGAAATTAGAATGCCCAGTATCAATTTTAATCGGATTTGTTATTTTCACTTATGCTCGAATATCCTTAAGAATGTTATCAACACCCCTCAGCTATGGGTTAATTAGTAGAATTTATTCTTATGTCATTATTATCTTCCAATGTATTTAAACACTCTGCAAAGGTTGATAAGTCGTAAAAAGCAATCAATCAATGAATTCTTGATGCTGACGGCGATGGACTGTGAATATGAAAAACATACTGAGATCTAAAGCAATTAAAAGGATATAAATGATATATAAGCTTTCATTTTCGGAATCTCTTTTTATGAGAGCCCATCCCTGATATAGCGTCGAACCCCCATGGCCATGGCGCTTTAGTGAGGGCATGTTTTGAGGTTTGAGGCGCGTAGCCTGGGATTGTTAATTTATGATATGAGACTAGCTAACCAAGTCTATATTCAGATTAAAACATGAGGTAGGATGTGACCTTTTGAAGATGGAGATCACTTTCTGAAATGGGTATGAAAATATTATATTTGTGGAAACATATTTGTGTAATGAATAAATGATCTTGTCACAAAATGCTGGATCTTTTTTCATCATCCTCGTATAAATGAGTACACAATTTATCTGAGAGTTGCTATTATCTCATAGAAAACGAAATATTATTTGGCAACTAAATACGCATACTCTGAATAAAAGATGTTTATCATAAAATGATGGAAAATTTGCATCATTAATATAGATTTGTATTGGACGAATATATTTAAACTATTTAAATTGTTCAGACTATTGTCCGCATCTTTATTGTCATATTCACGACGTTTCGGCCGTTGTATGCTCCGACCTTTTTCATAACTTCTGGAAGTTATGAGTTCTCTCCCTCTAACTCTGTAAGTTACTTGCTCACCACTGCTGTAGAGGCATAAAACAAGGAAAGGAGTTTATATACCCAAGTGATAAAGGGTTCGGTTCGAAATTCTTAGCAGCTGAAAAAAGCCGGGGCTTAAAACGGCCGAAACGTCGTATAAATGACAAGAAAGATTAGGACAATAGTCCGAATAATGTAAAAACTGTAAATACTACCTCATCTCAGAAATATAGACAAACGTACTTAGTAATTAAAATTATTTTGTGTTCCACAGTTGAACAAAACCGTCTCACTAAACTTTCTTGGCCCCACATTTTAACTGATTTAAAGTGGAACAACAACATCGAATCTATAGCTGCATCTAATGCGAGTAAATTTACGTGACCGTGTTGTGCCAGAACAATTTTCTCATCAGTGTCTATCTTACAAGTTTACCCTTCGTCTGTACATTGAATACTGCTGCCATATAACGTCTGATGCACCGCAATCTTCTTGACACAATTCCAAGAAGGGTCTGCAATATAATCGATCCTGACTTGGCATCTCGACTTCATTTACTTTCTCGCCGATGTGACGCTACTTCCCACCCTCTCTAGTACAAATATCTTCATAGCAACGGCTCTGACGGGCTTCTTTCCCTGATGCCTCGACTTTGTGAATTTAAGTGTACCACTAGATTGATATCCAGGTCGCACCCATTCATTGTTGAAATAGCTAAATGCAACCGCCACTTCTACGCCAACAGTTTCATTTCCCGCACTTCCCACCTATGAAACTCCTCTTCTTTTCCTTGAGTCCCTGAAAATTACAATCTTCAAAAATCTAAATGCAAAGGAAAAATTTTCTTAAATCCCGTTCACTTTTTATCCTTTTTTTCAATCCTTTTTATATTCAATGTTTTCTTTCACTTTCAGTCTATGTACCCACCCTGCGCAATAATGGCATTCACGCCTAGCTTGGGGTGAACTAATAAAAAACAAACTAGAAGAGCGTGGTCGGCGCTCACTGGTGATCTGTGCTTGACTGTGAGAATGAATGCCCTACTAAGGAAGCATTCAACATCTGGCGTGTTCTATCATCGGTGGGTGCCAGGCATATACGCAGCCGAACTTCACCAAAATTATTGGGGGACTTGCATTAAAACTAACGTGTGTCGCCTATATAACTAGGGAGTCCGATTCAAACTGTGTGGTCTAGACTGATAAATTATTTCGATACCTCATTGTGGAGTGATCGTGAATCGGAAACTTAGAAATGTAGTTTGTTCGATTCTCAAAAGGTATCCGACTATTCTTTAAGTTATTGTCTGTTGCATTGTAGAGCTATGGGTCTTTGCTGACATTCTACAGCGTTGAATTTGAATCTAACTCAACGTCATGTGTTTTAAATTACGAGATACAGTAAATAGGAGCAAATAGAGAAGGCTACAGAAGGAGGATGTGCGTTGTGGCGCAGTGGATATCGGCTCGGAACGAGAAATCGGGGAACCGAGTTCGAATTCCAATTGAATTCCTTGCATTCACTTACGCACAAATACCCTTGGGAAAGGTATTAATCCTGTCTCTTCCTTCCAGTTATGGGTTAAATAATAGGGCAGATTGGGTTCTATAGCCTTGGTCGGCAACCAGTCTACCACAGAAAGCAATGGCAACCTACTGCGGGATAATCTTCTGCTCAGTCAGTCATGTTTCTCTCGAGACATGATCGCCCAAAGCGTGTATCACGCATGGCACTTAACTGACTGACTGACAGAAGGAACAGCAGTTCCGAACACAATCTACTTCTTTCTATGACACATGCACTCTCAGGACGTTGACAATCGTAGCTCTTCACAATTTCTTGTCCTTTGTAACTCTTAGTAAATTTACAATACCACTACTAATAATAATAGATTATCTAAATATTGTCTAATAATAGATTTTATCTAATCCATCTTGCACATATACAAATTTACCATCTGCCTGTGCATTGAATACCGCTTTCACATCTGGTCGGGCGCCAATGTTATTCATCTCGGGATTCTCGACAAAATCCAAAGGAGAATCTGCAATGTAATCGATCTCAACCTTGCAGCTCGACACCAGTCACTTTTTCATCGTCGAGATGTGGCTTCTCTCTGCCTCTTCTAGAAATATTTTCACGGCTTCTGCTCCGACGAGCTTAGCTCTCTGGTGCCCACTCTGCATGAATTTACTCGAGCTACCAGACTGGCAACTAGGTCCCACTATTTTGTAGTGAAAACAATCAAATATAACCGCAACTTCTATTGTATTACCTTCTTTTCTCGCATTTCCTGTCTGCGGAACTCCCTTCCGTATACTTGCTTCCCTGATAACTAAATTCTCCAAGATTTTAAATGTAACGTCAATTGCTATGTTTTATCTTCTTAACTTTCATCCTTTTCCAGACACCTTTGCATCTTGTTCTTTTCCCTTTCCGTTCTACTCTAATGCAGCTCTCGTCACATCAGTGTTTACATCCTCTTTTACCCATTCTATGATAGCCTCTGTAATCTGCTTCCCTTTCTTTTAATTCTCCTCTTATGTAATCCCCTGCGCACCAGTTGCAGTAATGCTTTGCTTGGGGTGAAACGATTATAAAAAAAAAAAAAGATAAAATTAGTGACTGCGTATAAAGGGAATATGAGTCGATCAATAATCGGTTAATTGCGTGGAAGAAAGGCTACGTATATTTTGAGAGAATTTTTTTGTTGAACTGCTTCTTCTTGCGGTTGTAGTTAATTGCATGTAGAACCAAAGCAATTCGTAAATACTTCTTCTCAATTTCTATCTTGTACTTCTATGTGCAATGTCCATTTAAAACGTCAAAGATTATGTCTCATCTTCTACATTTGCAGATCTTAGCAGTTTTCATTTTGTTTACTATTCATCACGCCTCCTCCCCCCTGCATTACAATGTATTTACATTCATATGTCCTGTGAGTGTCAAATGTATCAAAGCTTCATTCTTTTCTAGATTCTCAGTTCTCGGTATGACAATAAGACACATCCCAACAGCAAAGACTCTGATCGGGAGATCGGGGGTTTTGGTGAGCATGGAACCAACTCTTAGTTTCTATTTTCAAATGTCCTCTCTGACCCAGGTTGTAGTAACTATTAGAATTGCAGCTATGGGCAAATAGTGGACCCCCAAAAAGAAATCAAAACACTAGGAAAATAAATATTTCAGTAATACTATTCTATAATTAAAAAAATCACCAACAATAAAATATTTGTAGTGAAATTGCCAACACTATTTTTGTAAAAAGAAAGAGAAGTGATACATCTTATATTAAAACGAGTATACTCCTGCCGTTAAAAAATAAAGCAAAATATTTGACAGGATTATAAGCTATTTTCTCACAGTTTACCCATCCTGAGTGTGACAGTAGGGAATATATATATATATATATTAATATTAATAAAAACATTTACCACTTCTGTGATTTATGCATTACTCATCAGTAATGAATTGAGTCCTTTTGTTGACTGGCGTGTGTATACACCGCTTATATATAGCACTTTTGCTATTATATTAAATATTAAATTTATTTTGTAACATGTATTTTTTTCTTGTTAAAGCATTTGTTAAGTAATTCAAATAAAATTACTTTAATTAAATTGTTTATTTTCTGCCAATTTCAGTTCTTGTCCTAATAGTTTTGCACATTACTGTATGTTACTGTCAAATTTTTTAAAAGATATGATTCGTTTCATTTATGACATGACTTTGCTCTCCGCTTTTGATTTCGTCAGACTCTTTAGTAAAAAAAGTGTCTAAGTAATAATTATTTTAATCATGAAATAATGTAATCCTAATTTAAGTAGTTTTTAAATTTAAATTTTCATAATTAGATTTCATCATAAAATAGCTTTTCTTTTGTTTCCATTGTCATTACTAATGTTCCCAATCGTAAAACTGGTAAACAGGAACTTGAAATCTAAAAATATTACATTTTATCCGGCTACAAAATAATGCCACTAGACACATTTTGAAATCATTTCACCCTAAGCAGGATGATAATGCTATTAAGGCGAGAGGGCTTATTGAGAGAAGAAAAAAAAGCGAAGAATTTAAATAAAAGGATCACTGTCGGGAAAACATATGATTGCGATTGACGTTGCATTTAACACAGAGATGCATTTAATATAATTTCTACGGAACTGGTCAATGTTTAGTGATTGACGAATCTTTAAAGTAAGATGTTTATTTCTGGGTGTCTACATTGAAAGAAAATAAAACGAATAGAAAAAAGCACGAACTTGACGTCTGTAAATAGATTTTAAATACTTTTTTCGTTAGTTGTTTGACCTAGCAAACTCACATGAGCAGGAAGTGAGAAAGTTTGAGCAAAAAACAAAAAAAAATAAAGTTAATTCCAATTTAAGTGACTGCAGTCTAATAAAATAAAAAAGAAAAAGTAGAGACATTTGACCAAATAGAGTGACATGGATTCACATATAAATGTGAACTGTATGATTCTTTACCCATTAAATTCACTAGTTTCTCTTGTCATCTAGACATATCTTTTGTCTTTTTTTTTTAATCATTTCACCCCAAGCAAGGCATTCCACTGCCACTATTGCCCAGGGGGTTACATAGGGGAAACTGATGAGAAAGAGTGGTTAGATATAGGAAATGTCAGAAGGAGGGTGATAGACAGGTAAGGATACCGAGGATGAGAGTTGGGCAGATGAGAAGAGTGTTTGAGAGAATGGATGAGAGTTAGTGTATTAGGAGTTGTCTATTGACCTTACATTTAAACTCCTGGAGATTGTAGCTGTCGGGGAAGCAAGTATGTGAAAGGGAATTCCACAGGCGGGAAGTGTGAAGAAAGCAGCTGTTGGAGTAGAAATTGCGATTACATTTTATCGGTTTCACTGTAAAAGGATGGGACCTAGTTACTAATCTAGTATTTCGTGCAAATTCGTGCCTAGGCGGCACCAGTGATCTAACTTCATCGGAGCAGATGTCGTGAAAGTATTTATAGAAGAGACTCAGGGAAGCCACGTCACGCCGGTGAGAGAGTGGGTGCAGCCAGTCTGCCAAATCGGTATCGATCACATTACAGATTCTCCGTTGTATTTTGTCAAG
Organism: Ascarosepion bandense; assembly: GCA_037127315.1. Taxonomy (NCBI): domain Eukaryota; kingdom Metazoa; phylum Mollusca; class Cephalopoda; order Sepiida; family Sepiidae; genus Ascarosepion; species Ascarosepion bandense. The sequence goes on from JBBBDQ010001568.1 coordinate 5,211,079, forward strand.
AAACCCGTGGAGAATAGCAAAGGCACGGTACCAGATGTGGCAGCAGTATTCAATACACGTGCTGATGGTAGATTTATATATTTGCAGGATAGATTCAGACGGAAAAAACTTCCGGGTCCTGCACAGAGAACCGACTTTCATAGCAGCGGATTTAGCAATGGATTCGATATAATCATTCCACTTGAGGCCCGCTGAGAGTGTGCAGCCAAAGAGGCGTAGTGTTTTACTTTCTGGGAGGCAAGCCTGTTCCATGCTAATTGGAGTTAAGTGTGATTGTCTATGATGTTTAATTGATAGCAGCTTCGTTTTGAAAGCATTAAAATTTACGAGCCATTTCCTACCCTAGTCCACTACGGATTGAAAGTCCTTTTCAAGTTCGGCAACGAAGTTCGCTTTGACGCCCACACCAGATTTTTGATCGAGGCGAGAGTAAACTGTGGTGTCATCGGCGTACATGCCTACTTGGGATCTTATGGCATCGAGGAGAACGTTAATGTAGATCAGAAAGAGTATAGGACCTAGGATAGAGCCTTGAGGGACACCCGCGTTCGTATGGTAGTTTTGGGAGGCATGTCCGTTTAATACCACCTTCAATGTGCGGTTAGAGAGGAATGACTGGATTAGGTCAAACAAATGTCCAGTTATACCATAGCTCCGCAGTTTGCATAGAAGGCCAGCATGCCAGACCCTGTCGAACGCTTTGGAGATATCCAAGGCAACGACACAAAATATGACACAAAATGACACAAAACGATTGTCCCAACTCTATCAAAGATCTATTTCGCTAATATATGGATTCAGAAAAACACATCATAATATTTTTTTATAATCGTATCGCCCCAAGAAAGGGATTTTAATGCCACTGTTATGCAGGAGGTTACATAGGAGGAAAGTTATAAGAAAGAGTGACAGGTTACAGGGGATGTCAGGAAGAGGGTGAGCGAAGGATGAGAATACTGATGAGAGTGAGGTTGACGAAGAAAGATTGTAGCTGTCGGGAAAGCAAGTAAACAAAAGAATTCCACAGGCAGGAAGTGCGAGAAAAGAATTTGCTGAAGTAGAATTTGCGTTTACGTCTTATTGGTTTCACAGTAAAAGGATGAGACCTAGTTGCTAATCTTGTGGCTCAAGTAAATTCATATATGTGGGGGTACAAGTGAGCTAAGTTCATCAGAGCAGAAGCCGTGAAAGTATTTGTAGAAGAGACACAAGGAAGCCAGAGTTCGTCGGTGAGAAAGCGACTGTATCCTATCTGCCAAGTCAGGATCGACCACATTACAGATTCTACCACTAGCTGGATCGAAATATCTTCTTCTTCTTCATGAGCCGTGTTCTTTCTGGACATAGGCGATCATAGATTTCTACTTGGCTCTGTCTCTTGTCGCTCTTAAAGTTCTTCCCTTTGGTATCTCTCCCAAACCCCACTCTGCCATCCATTTACTCAGGCCTATCAAGTAGGTCTCGCGCTGTCTCTCTTACTCTCTATCCATCCTGTGAGTATTAAATTCTCCGGGTCCTCTTTCCTCATAACATATACCATAAACTTCATCTGTTTGTTCCTTATATTAAGTATAAGTTTTCTTCTCGTTTTCATTCTCCCCAATTCCTCGTGGTTAGTCACGTGCTCAGTCCATGTAATTCTCAGCATTCTTCTGTAAAACCATATTCCAGCTCCCTCAAGTCTCTCCTTCATTCTTGAGAAGATCTTCCAACATCCACTTCCATACAGAAGGACAAATATCACATAGCAGTCCAGCACGCTTTTCTTTGTTTCCAATAAAATATTCTTGTCTCTCAATACTCTGGTTAGTTTTGGAAATGCTTTCTTGGCCATGCCAATGCTTCTTTGGATCTCAATATCGCATTTTCCATTCACTGTCAACTCACTTCCCAGGTATTTAAATTTCTTTATTGTTTTATTTTAGTTTCTCTGGCCTGTAGTTAGCATTTTGGGGGTCTTCGTTTCGCTGAGGAACATATATTCAGTTTTCTTAAGATTACAATATTTGAGTTGTTTTCATTAGGTTTTTTATGCGACTCTATCACAACATATATGAAGGTCTTCATGAAGATAGAATTTGTTATTGGTGGTCTTTTGGGACAGCATTAGCGTTTCCTTGCACAGTCGTCATGAGTTTAAATTCTAAAACATTTGAAAGAAACAGAGAAGAAATTTTGATCCGCAGAAAATGGCAAGTGTAAGATCGATTAATTCTAGAAGGAAAAATCATAGGTCGAATTATTCTGTCTGCGTCTGTAGCGTCTCGGATGTTGGGCTTGATAATAGTAAACTGCAAAAAGATAAATTAGAGGAAGTGTGTCGTAATATGCAATGTCATGCGGCAAATAACGTTTTTCAGATTTGGAGATGTGGCTTTTCCCAAAAGACCCACTCAGAAAAAATCATCAAGTAAGAAAAGATTTTGTAGAACAAAAATATCTATTATTATTGCGCGATCATAATGCAGGCGTTCCATTCAGATAATTTTTGACATCTACTCTTCTGCACATCAGAAAAGTGTTTTGGTGCTGTAGATATTGGCTTGGAACGAGAAATCGGAGCGCTAAGTTGGAATTTCAGTTAAATTCATTGCATCCACTTACGCACAAATACTCTTGGAACTCATTTCTTTTTCCTCCGACCATGGGTTAAATAGCAAAACAGGTTTTATTCTGTAGCCATGGTTGGCAACTAGTCTACTGCAGAAAGTAATGACAACCTACTGCAGGAAAATCTTCTGCCCAGTCAGTCATGTTTCTTTTGAGACATGATCGACTAAGCGTGGATTAACTGACTGAGATGTAAGGACTATATTTGTTTACAAACGTGGATCTTCAAAACTATCAGCAAGTGAAATTTTCTGGTTGGAAACTTAATAACTCCACTGTTTAATTTGATAACTTTTACAGAATATTATCCTAATATTTTGTTTCGTTCGTCATGTTCGGGCAGAAGCAAACGTACTTTAGCACCAGAAGAAACTTTATCAGGCCTAAAGTTAGAAAATATGAAAGATCACAAAATGAAGATGCTCGCAGATTCAACCTGCAGAAAACTAGTTTTCAACAAATTATGATGAGTATATTGTCTTTTTATGCGTTGTGTACCTTCAGGATGTGGGAAGATCATGGCTCCCCACAACTTTCACTTCAGTAACACTTAGCAATATTTGTTTTTACTATTTCTCTTAGTCGTTTTTCAGCCATCCTTAGCAGGAAGTCGTTATATCGTTTAATCACATTTTCTCTCCGTTCCTCTCGCTATCAATATGCCTTCTGAATGATAAGCTTGCAATTTGACAATATATATATGTGTGTGTATGTGTGTGTGTGTGTGTGTGTGTGTGTGTAAACATATATTGTTAAATATAACAGACAATATATGTTTATTATCTTTAATCATGAATTGTCCCAAACATCGTATTTTAGCTTTAATTTCGGGTGAGAATAAAGACAAAAATTGTCTAACATTTGGATATTTTTTTATGACGCTGGTTCTAAGCTTTCGGCTTACATAAGCCATGTTCAGAGTGGTTGTAGGGACATTAGCATAAGGATATTCATCAGCAAAGATGATATTCTTATATGTTAACATAAAATATTATTATGCGAGGATAACGGTCACCAAGTAGCAGAGGCGGGTCGTAAATTTGTAATGCGGTTCTATGTCGTCATACCACGTGAGAGACCGAAAAGTTCACAACAGAACCATATGTCTAAATGCAATGTAACGTGTTGTGACTAGTTTGAAATGCGGTTTTATTGAGTGTGAGTTGTTTTGATTTAATGTAGATAGCTTCCAATATCTGAAGGTTCTTTTTACTGTGTGCATGTGCGAGTATTATTGTGTTATCGACTAAAATTTGTTTAATATTACGTATGTGCTACTCGTCGAACCAAAACAGGCACCTTTTCACTTCAGCTCGTAATAGGTGTAAAAATATACTTAACGAAGCTAAGACGTTGTTTGCTGCCAGAATGAAACAACACATAGCATCCGCTAAGTTCGGCGCCAAAGACTACTGGCGACTCTGTAAAAGAGTACTTAACAAGAGCATGTCCACAATACCCCCACTAATCAATAATTTTGAGGTCCTCACCTCCTCAGCGGAAAGGTTGAATGCACAGAGATTCTCGAACAATTCGAGTCTGGACTCGACTGGGATTTTTGCACCCGACTTCTCACCTAGAACTGAGGCTCAACTGAATGACATCCACATTACACCCTCGCTTGTCTCTAAGATAATCTCAAAACTTGACCCCCACAAAGCGAGCGGAGGGGACGGAATCCCAATCATAGTCTTAAAGAAATGTGCCCCTGAACTCTCCTCTGTACTTTCTAAGCTCTGCAACTACTGCCTCTCTGCTTCCGACTTTCCTGCCAGTTGGAAATCTTCCTCTGTAGTTCCTATATTCAAAAACGCTGGAGAATCCTCGGACCCCGCAAATTACAGGCCTATCAGCCTTCTTCCGATCTTTGGCAAAGTGATTCGAGGCCATTATCAACGCCGAGCTCGTTCAGCAGCTTAGAGAACACAGGCTCCTCTTTGACAAGCAGTATGGTTTCCGCTTCACTACTTCTACAGCAGATATGCTAACGACCATCACCGAGTATATATACCAGGCACTCGACAGGAATGGCGAAGCCCGAACTGTCGCCTTGGATATCTCTAAAGCGTTCGACAGAGTTTGGCATGCTGGCCTTCTATGCAAACTGCGGAGCTATGGTATAGCTGGACATTTGTTTGAACTAATCCAGTCATTCCTATCTAACCGCACATTGAAAGTGGTATTAAACGGACATGCCTCCCAGAGCTACCATACGAAAGCGGGTGTCCCTCAAGGCTCTATCCTAGGTCCTACGCTCTTTCTGATCTACATTAATGAACTCCCCGATACCATAATATCCCAAGTAGGTATGTACGCCGATGACACCACAGTTTACTCTCGCCTCGATCAAAAATCTGGTGTGGGCGACAAAGGTAACCTTGCAGCCGAGCTTGGAAAGAACCTCCAATCCGTAGTGGACTGGGGTCAGAAATGGCTCGTAAATTTTAATGCTTCTAAAACGAAGTTACTATCAAGTAACCATCATAGACAACCGCACCTACCTCCCATTAGCATGGAACAAGCTTGCCTCCCAGAGAGTAAAACACTGCGCACCTAGGTTCGAATTTGCACGAAATACTAGATTAGCAACTAGATCCCACCCTTTTACAGTGAAACCGATAAAATGCAACCGCATCTTCTACTCCAACAGTTTCTTTTCTCGTACTTTCCGACTGTGGAATTCCCTTCCACATGACTGCTTCCCCGACGGCTACAATCTCCAGGAGTTTAAATGTAAGGTCAATAGACACCTCCTAACACAATAACTCGCTTCCATTCTTCCAAACACTCTTCCCATCCTCCCAACTACCTATCACCCCCTTCTGACATTTCCTATATCTTACCACTCTTTCTATTTACCTTCCCCTATGTAACCCCAAGCGCAATAGTGGCAGTGGAATGCCTTGCTTGGGATGAAACGATTAAAAAAATGTGTCTATGTTTTTCTAAGAAAAGTTCTTTAGCAGAAATGTGATCAGAAAGTGACAGGTAAGTCTACGGGAAAGCGTGGTTGTAGTAAAACAATATTTAATGGGTTTATTATCTGTATCAAAGATATAATCTCTGAACATGCATTTAAATTGATACATTACATTTATTTTCTGTAGATTTAGTTGTGTGTTTCTAGAGTTATTATACACTGTGAGGCCAGTTTTGAATTTTTTATATATGACGAGCCTAATTTATTTATTATTATCAATGGGATTAACATTTCTACCTATTGTGTTTTTGAGTTTTCTTTTATCTTGTTTATAATTATTATGCATTTGGTTGCAATTGTATGAGTTAATAGTGTTATGTTAAGTTTGATGTACACTTTTATTATTAATATGATCGATTTCGTTAGAGGTATTATTAAAAGTTTACTGACATTCATTTTACTTTGTTGACCAATTACGGAGTTAATAAATCCATTTTCATCAAGTGTTTGCTTGATGTTATATAATGTTTTATAGAATATGCTTTTGGAAGATGTCATTTGTGTTCGTTGAATTAAGTTTTATTATAAGGGCTAACTTATATTATTGTGGGTATTTACTATTATAATTAAGTAGACACAAGTTAATGCTAGTTGGTTTCCGATATAGAGAAGTGTTAAATCTATGTGCTAGCATCAAAAAATACATCAATGAATGGAATTTTATTATTAATGTTAAGTTCTAATGTAAATTTAGGGACGAAGTGACTTTTAAATTTTTTTTAAGTTGTCAATATTATAAACCAAAACGAAAATGTCATCTATGTATATTACATATATAGGTAGGTTATTAGTGTCATTAAGTATATTATTTTCTAAATGTGCTATATAATAATTAAAAAAAAGGACTAAAGGAGACCACATGTCAATACTATCTATTTAAGTATAAATAATACCTAGGGGGTCATAAAAAGGGACTTGAGTGGTACATGCTAATATTTTTTTAAAATTGTGGGTTTAATATTGATGGATGGGAGAGTAGTGTGATTGTATACATTACTGAGAAGGATGACAATGGTTTCATGGACGGCAACATTGGTAAATAAATTTTGTACATCTAAAGATGCGATTATTTGTTTGTTTGGTTTACAGTATGAATAATTTTTATAAATTCATTGGTAGACTTAATACAATGTTTGCTTGGGAGGTAGGAAGTAATTAACTTGTTAATGATCTTGAAAAGGTTATATACTGGTGTTGATATTTATGGAATGATAGGTCGGATGGGATAATATATGTTGTGGATTTTTACATTTCCATAAAGGTAGTCAGGCTGATTGTCACATATAATCTTTTGAAGTTTATAAGATCTTGTTTCAGCATTGTTAGCATTAATAAGTTAATTTATATGTTTTTTTTAAGTTGACAGATGGTATTATTAGTTAACTTTTGAAATTTATTGTGATCGTCCAAAAGGTCCTGTAATTTGAAGTGGTACTCATGTTTGTTTAAAAAACAAAAGTATTAATGTATTGGTTTTATCAGCACGTCGGATAACAATACTTTTGTTATTTTTAGACGCCTGGCTGCTTTTATCAGAGGTGTGTTTATAATATCACTAACATTTTTATAGTAACATACTTTAATTGATTCAGCTTTGAATAATTCTTTGAAGCCTACCTGTGTAGCAATATGCTTGTCTTGTTCTAATAGAAGTATATATATATATATATATATATATATATATATATATATATATATATATATATTGTAATGTTGTTATTACAATAGTTTATAAAAGTATAATATCACTACATAAAAAATTTCATGTTTCAGAACAATACTGTTCTTCTTCAGGTGATACGTTAAAATAAATGGTGAAAATGATTTAATTTTTAAATGTAAAATGAATTCATGGTTATTTAGAAAATCAGGTAGTGGTACTTGGAGGTTTTAGGTGTATCAATATTGTTCAATCAAAAATAAGAACTGTGTAACCATGTAATTGTGTTATGAAAGGGGACAGGATGGCTTGGGTCTAGACATATCATTTTTTAATTTTGTCTAGATAAGATACATAGTGGTTTCTTAGATTTTTTTTAAATGAGTTTAAATGACTGGGTTATTACTCTCCGCTCGAAGGCAGAGATTTCGAAGCACGGCAGGACATCCCGATTTAACTGCCGTCCATAACTGCTTCTGCAGGTAATTATATAGTAACGGGAAGAGTCCATTCCTCGTAGAAGGGCACCACTACAATATTCTCATTGACTTTCCTGATCGATTCAGGGAAATGAATGTTATATGTCATACATTTCATAATAAACATAGGAAGAGCGTTTATTAAAATTATATATAAAATTTTACAGAATTAATCTTCAGAAATGCCAAAATACAGATTGAATATTCTGGGTTCGGTTTGAAATTAAAAAAGTTAAATTAAATCTTCCCTCCAGTTGTGGTTTAAATAACAGGGCAGATTGGGTTCTATAGCCTTGGTCGGACACCATTCTACCGCAGAAAGCTATGGCAACCTACTGCGGGATAAACTTCTCTTTCGAGACATGATCGCCCAAGCGTCTATAACGTATGGCACTCTCTTAATTGACTGACTAGTACAAAGACAACAAAAGAATAAAAAAATTCAATTCCTGACCTCGCAGCAACTTGCCTGTTGCTCTATCAGTTTACGTGAAATCGAATAATCGTTTTATGGCAAGCGGGATACAAACGAAGAGAGGCCAGTTACACTTGTCTGGCAGTTTCCTTTTTCGCGAAGTTCTCTCACACTTTCTTTCTCATTCCCTCTCTCTCTCTCCCTCCCTCCCCCTCTCTCTCTCTCAATCTCTCTCTCTCTTTCTCTCCCTTGCTGTGACATTCTCTTTCTTTCACTCTATCTATCTCTCTTCTTGTCTTTGTCTCGGTTTCTGTTTCTCTCTCAATCTCCATGTCTCTTTATCACTTTATGTTGTTTTCATCGTTAAAATAATTTCATTCCCGCGTTTGCTGTCATTCATTTCCTGCGGTTGTTTAACTTCCTTGATAAAATCTTTAAAGACCAGATGGAAGGGATGCTTATGAGGTCCCCTTTTAAATTATTCATTCGTGCAAATTGACTGAATTAGCCCGCTCGTTGCTTGATCTTAACAATGTGCGTCTGATTCAGAGACGTTGATGTGCAGTGCATATCAGTTCATGCGCGGGAATAGTGGACGAGTATCATTGATCGTTCTCATTTTTAGTCTCTGAAGGCAGCTAAAGTGACTTGAGAACCACATCTAGATGCTTGAGTACCCCCATCAGCTGGATATCCCCTGAACAGACAGGCTTACTCAAACTTAACATATTTACAACTAAATTTAATTTCTTTAATTTTTATTTAAATTTGTTTTTATTTACAATTAACTTTAAATTTTAAAAAAATTAATTATAATTATGTTATGCTTTACGATATATGTTGTATTGAGCACTTTTTAAAAAAGTAAATGCCGGAGAACTCGGAATTCTAAAACTGTTGGTTCTCTTCACCTGGATATATATATATGAATGTAATTATTAAAATTTCTTCATGGTGGTCAAAGAAGAGCAATGGCTTTCAGCCAGGAGGAGACTTCAGAAGCGCAATCTTGAACAGGGAGCCTAAAAGATTTTGTCCCAATGGACGTCACGAACGAAATCAAGGAACGAATCCAAATTCACGCTTGGATAACAGAAGTATATTCTCTTGGAAGGAATTACCTGGATGGACTGGGAGCAGATAGAGATGTTTACAAACACCACCGCATGATCAGAGCTGCCAAGAGGGTAGAGCTGTATAGGGATCGAAATAAAGAAGAGTAACATCTCATCCAGGTTTACTGGGGAAACCCGTGGCAAATCCGCCACTTGCCTGAGAAAGTGAGAGTTCAGGGTTTAGATGTAAGCATGATCGGTGACCAAATGTTTAAACCACTTGGCATGATGGGCATTAAAGTTGCCAAAATCATCGAATGTTAATGTCACCGAACACAAATATATTTGCAAACGAATGTAATGAAAATACCTTATTTGTATTGTCCGAAATACTATCATGAGCGGAAAGAGGCAGTACAGGAAAAAGAGATAACTGACTCAGACTAATAGAGAGAGACGGAGGCACATGCAAAAATGGTCGGGAGATTCAAGAAACATCTTCCTAGCTAAAATTTCCTTCTCCCATTTCATTCCATGCGCTGATGGCATAGAGAGTGGAGACTCCATCTGATACCATATTGGTCGAGTTTCGATCCCGGCTGGAAACAGCTGAATGTTTAGCCACACTTATGAGCTTAAACTCTGGGCTTAAGAGATATTCGTGGATATAAACACCCAGGCAGCGCATGTATATATTAGAGCCATTCTTAAAGAGAAGAAGGTAACCAGGAATCGAAAAATCAGAGGTGAAAATTGCAGAATTAAGATTGGTTTCAGAGAGAACTAGGATGTCTGTGGATATTTCGATGAGAAACGATTCCACCCTGCAAAAATTGCCACGAATACTGCTAATGTTAGAGAAAGAAATGTAGAAGGTTTAGATGTTTTTTGTTTGGTTTGTTTAGTTTTATATATTTGATTGTTTATGGTCATGTTTTTGAATATACTACTCTATGTTGAACAAGAAAACTCACGATACATGTTTCTGACAGTAGTTCTATTAGGTCTCACTTAGATACACAAGGAATCCTACCAAACTCTATCCATTACATGCACGTCGACAATACAAATAGCATCATCTACGTGTGAAAAATGGTAAAAGTAATTGAAACATTTAGACAAAACAAATCGGACACTTAATAATATCAAGTACGAACACGGTAAAAATCTGCTTACCGTGTTCGAAAACACACGTGGTGATTTTCTAAGCGCAGCTTAGATGTGGCACAATGCCGAAATTATGAGGCACTCAGTGAGGATCGAACTCACTACTCAATTGTAAATTATTCTAGAATGATAAGATTGTTAACCATTACACCACGCCGAGGCGCCTAACTTGGCATAAAACATACACATCACTAAATAAAACGTAAAATAAAATTTATCCGTGATAATGGCTAAAGTATAGCCGAAAGCGTTCAGATAAACAAAATATCTGAAATTTTTTTTATATAAATTATGTTTTTAAAAGAAAACAATATAAGATCGCAGGAAAAGTTATATAAAAGGATTTTTAAGTCGTCCACATACAAACTTTGTTCGTAATATCATAGCTCATAAGTGTGGCTAAACATTCAGCTGTTTCCAGCCGGGATCGAAACTCGACCGATTTGGTATCATATGGAGTCTCCACTCTCTATGCCATCGGCGCATAGAATGAAATGGGAGAAGGAAATTTTAGCGTGTTATATATATGCTATGTATACACAGGTCAGCCACCGGGAAAACTCGATTCATTACTGAAAAGTATTGATATGTACTATAAATATAATTTGATCTCTACTTTTTGCTAAAACTCTGGGCTTAATGCATCTGACAATTGCCATGCACAAATTGAAAATTGACAGTTGTAAAATTTAAATATTTATAAGCTACTGTTAAGATATTGAACGTGTCAAGTTACTTTTGACAAAAATAAGTAGACAAAAAGTGAATTTAATACAAAAATGAACACATTACGAATAGAGTAACTTAATTGAAATAGAGAATGAGAATGAATTTTAATCATTTCACCACAATAAAGGCAATAAAGCCACTAAGATGTAAATGGTTACGTGGTGTTAGAGAATATGAAAGAAACGCTAATAAGGAGAGAGAATTTTCATGGGTCCTGCTCCGACGAGCTTAGCTCATTGACGCCTCCTCCACAAGAATTTACTCGAGCAATCAGACTGGCAACAACGTCCCACCCTTTTACAGTTAAATCAACCAAATGCAGCCGCCACTTCTACTCTATCAGCTTCTTTTATTACACTTCCCGCCTGTGGAAATCCCTTCCGTATACTTGCTTCCCTGACGGCTACAATATCCAAAAATTTCAATGCAACGTCAATTCCCATCTCTTATCCACTTGACTCCAATCCTTCTCTCGTCTCTTCCCCATCACCTCGTGCATTGATCTTTTTTCACTTTACCCTCGCGACTGTCTTCACACTAGTATTCCTATCCTTCTCTTGCCTTTTCTACGACACCCCCTGTAACTGTGTGGTCTTTCTCTTCACTCTCCTCTTGCTTAAACTTTCACTCTTCTCTTATGTAGCTTCCCTGACGGCTGCAATATCTAAGAATTTAAATGCAACGTCAATTCTCATCTCTTATCCACTAGACTCCAATCCTCCTCTAGTCTTTTCCCCATCACCTTGTGCATTTTTCCTTTCTGACTTTACTCTCGCAACTGTCTTAACACTAATGTTCTTATTCTTCTCTTGCCTTTTCTACGACACCCCCTGTCACGGTTTGGTCTTTCTCTTCACTCTCCTCTTGTTTAAACTTTCACTCTTCTTTTATGTCGCTCCCTGCGCAGCAATGACGGTATCGCCTTACTTGGGGTTAAACGATTAAAAAAAAGATGAATATAGAAACAATACTTAATAGAGCAGAAGATAACAATTGAGCTTACATTTAAATTTTTCAAAACCAAAGTTTAACTGGGATGCAAGAAACCGGAAGTGAGAATTGCAATAGAAAAAATGTTAACTTAGAACTTTACGATTAAATTGTTCATACGTAAAATGATGAGACCTTACTGCCAATCTAGTACTGCGCTGAAATTCTTAAAGTCTAGGTAGCATATAGAAATGTTGATCAGATTAATTAGCAGATAAATTACAGAACATATTTCTTGAGTTCATGTTACTTACCGGTAGTTGTTCAAATTCAATCCTTGGATCACGTATTGTAACGCTGCTAACATTCACAGGATATAGGCAAGGGAAGAGGTAAATATTGAGTAACCTATATACCGAGCTTATGTAAATGGATGGCAGAACAGGAAATGAAAAGAGAAAGAGGTCAAACAGTGCTTAGCACTCCAAATGGTTTGTAGTTGTGTACAGCCATGATCACTTACGTCTTGAAGAGTTATCACATATAAAAGAAAAGAAACACAGAGTCGTAATGGTTTTCGAGAGTGTTGCATTACAGAAAACAGACAATGATTAAATTCCCTCCAGTCTTTTTTCTGGAACTTCTCTTTTTCTGATGTTGTCTTTTTTCAATGTCTTCTTCGAGATTCTATCCCCTTTCGCATTCTTTGAGAACAAACCGATTCCATCTTTTTCTGGCCCATACGTCAATTGATTCCTTTGTAACCTTTCTAGCTTCTTTCTCTTTTTCAAATAAATCTTCTTTGCAACATTTATGACTTTTTCCCCATTATCCAGGCTCCCTTTAAAATCACCCGCCTCTTTTCGCTACGATAATGGCTTGCAATCTGACAGCGATTGTCAGCTGCATTTGAAATCCGACTATCATTATTTTGCTCGAGTCCTGTCTCAAACAAATGGCCGATGGTAAAGGCTGACTTCCATCTCACAGAGCAAGAAAACGAAATCGATAATATAATTATATTTATTAAAGAACATGCCGACAATTCTGTTTTAAAAATTGGTTTCTGAATCTACTCAAAATATTAAAAATTTCCATTTGCAGTTCGGGAATGTCGTTGTTCTCTATGTTTCGAAGATTTAAGCTTAAGATTTCCGATATGAAACAGGAATAAATACCTTACTTCTTTATTGTCATGTTTTAATAGGATTTTAAAAATATTAATCGATAGCGATAATTAATAACCTAAAAATAATGGGTTGATCACTCAACGATTTGTCTATCGTTTATTCTGATGCACCCATTATTCAAAATATAGTATATTCCATTCGATGCTACTGCCATATTTTATTTTTGTTATCCTGTGAATTTAATGAATCAAACCACATGTACTGCAACTGCGGTAGAAGTGGTGTTTCTTTTGTGGACGGCAGTCTGACGGAGTCCAAACATCTCCAGCCTGGTTTTTCCTTCTCCCACACATGTTGCCACCTAAGACCAGTTTGTTCCGCTATTTACCCATCAGTCAGTAAGTTAAGTGCCATACGTGATACATGCTTTAGGTGATCATGTCTCGAAAGAGACATCACTGACTGGGCAGAAGATTATCCCGTAGTAGGTTGCCATTACTTTTTGAGGTAATCTGGTTGCCAGCCAAGGCTATAGAACCCAATCTGTCTTATTATTTGACCCATAACTGGAGGGAAGAGGCGGATTAATACCTTTCCTAAGAATATTTGTCCGTAAGTGAATGCAAGGAATTCAACTGGAATTCGAACTCGGCTTCCCGAGTCGATATCCAGTACACCACAATGCATATCCTATTTACCCATAGCTGCCAAAAAAAGATGCATCCATACCTTTTCCAAGGGTATTGCCACCTGAGTGAATGCAATGGATTTGACAGGAATTTGAATTCAGCTCCCCGATTCTTCAATTCGAGCTGCTATCCATTCCTCCATCGTGCATCACGAGCCATACTTAGGTTGTTCTAAAATACATAAGTGCCATAGTTGATACACGCTTTGGTGATCATGTTTCTTTCTAGACATGATTGATTGGGCAGAAGATTTTCCCGCATGATGGTGCCATTACTTACGGCGGTAGATTGCTTTTCAACCAAGACTATAGAACGCTATCTATCCAGTTATCTAACCTAGAGGTGGAGAGAAGAGACGGAATAATACCTTTCCCGAGGGTATTTGCGCGTAAGTGAATGCAACTGGAATTCGAACTCGGCTCTCTGATTTCTTGTTCCGAGTGGATATCCATTGCACCACAATGCACATCCGCTTTTAAAATAAGGATGGACATTATAAATTACAAACAAAAAGAGAAAATAAAAGCATGTTTATGTTCATTTTTATATGTAGTTAGATTATTAGATAGTAGAACCTTAAGCATTAATGTCTAATGTTTAATGTCATTTCGATTGCGGACGAACGTGTTTATAAATCTGTACAGCATCTTTTCTGAGAAAAGTTTGTGGTTTATTTTTGCCTTACCTCACCTAGGGTTTGAATTCAGAATGATAATTCTCTATTAATAATAGCGTGTATGAATCTCTATAGTTAAGATTTTCATTATTATTTGTAGATTAACATGACTTTGTAGGAAAGATAGTGGAGTGGTTTCTTGTTACCTCGTTCACGTTTTTAAGTTCAAAGTAATCTTCTTCCTGATCATATCTCTCCATATGTTCAATTTTTTTTTTCTGTGAATTGTCATGATTACTTGAGAAACATAATGGAGTAGTTTTCTATCGCTTTCCCTCTGGTTTTTAATTTAGAGTTGTCGTTATGAATTTGGAACATAGACCATCATGACTCACCTTAGATTCTTTTATTATTATTATTATTATTATTATGTCATTTTTCATCATATTTCGATTTCTGCATTGGTCTCACTACCAACCAAGTCTGCGGGGAGACCTAATGCAGGTAGTGGCGTGTTGTTATGACTCCATTTCATGTTTTTCTATCCTCCCTATCATCCCCAGCATTACATAGATAACGTTTTCCTTAGTGTGTGGGCTGTACTTAATAATACAATTTTTTGTATATCTCTTAAGCTGGGGTTTCCAGGGATTCTTTCAATGTGTTGTTTTGTTCCATTTTTTATCATTCCAAGTGCACCTACTATCACTGGCACAACTCTTGTTTTCAATTTCCACATTTTTTCTATTTCAATTTCCAGGTCTTTATATTTTGACAGTTTTTCAAATTCCTTGATTGCTATGTTACAATCCGCTGGACAAGCCATATCAATTAATAGACAAGTTTTCTCCTTCTGGTTTTTAACAATAATGTCTGGCCTGTTTGCTTCAATTTTTCTGTCTGTGTAGATGGTGTAATCCCAGAGAATGGTTACATCTTCTATTTCTGTAACCGGTGCTGGATGATGTTCATACCAGTGTTTGTTTACAGCTTTTCCATAATGTTTGCACATTGCCCAATGTAAATATTGCCCAACTCTATCGTGGCGATTTTCATATTCGTTTGGGGCAAGCACAGAACAGCCTGAGATTAGGTGGTCTATTGTTTCTTGGTGTTTATCACAAAACCTGCATTTTGGATCCATATTATTATGCATAATATTTGCCTGAAAGTTTCTCGTGAAAAGACTTTGGTCTTGTGCTGCAAGTATAAATCCTTCAGTTTCAGACTTTAATCCAGATGCACGTAACCATCGATGAGTATTAACTTTGTCAACATTGGATTTATTGGCACGTACTGGATATTGGCCATGCAGAGGTTTGTCTTGCCAGCGCTGTTTCATCTTTTCAAGAGCTTTATCTTTGGCTTTCATTTTCATATTTTTTGCCGCAATAGTTGGTTCTTGGCTACTGTTTTGCTTTTCTACAGAATCTACTAACTGTAATTCTTGTTTGTATTTACTGCCTTCTTTTATTATTGAATATTTTTTCTTTCTTTCTTCATGTTGCCTTACTAATTGTATCATCCAATCCTTTGTTGTTTCTATGTATGTTAGTAAGCCAATAGTTGTTGTCTTGTATGACAATTCCAGCTGAATAAGACCCCTTCCACCTTCTTTACGGGGTATGTATAGACGGTCTACATCAGCCTTTGGGTGATGCATCCTATGCTTAGAAAGAAGCTTTCTTGTTTTAGCATCCATTCGCCTGATGTCGTTTAGAGTCCAGTTTAAGATGTTGAAGCTATATTGGAACAACTGGGATTGCAAGGCTATTAATGGCCATAACTCTATTCTGTGAATTTAATTCAGTTTTTAATATCATTCGTAGCCTTCTATAGTACTCTTTACGCACTATTTCTTTCATTTTTTTATGGTGAATGTTTTCGCTCTCATTTACACCTAGGTATTTATAAGCTTCTTCTGGTTTCAATTCTTTTATTGTTACAGCAGGGTCTAGGCTAATTGAGGATGTTTCTTGTATTGATCCACGTAAAACTGTAGCTTTAGCACATTTATTCAAATTAAATTTCATTCCAATGTCTTCGCTGAAGCATTTTACAGTTTGCAGAAGACCTTCCAGCTCATTATCATTCTTAGCATATAACTTTAAGTCATCCATGTAAAATAGATGGCTTATTTTCTTTTGGCCTATTTTATAACCACATTCTGTCTTATTAAGTTGACTGGTTAGTGCTATTAATGATATGCAGAATAGTAAGGGAGATAAAGAATCACCTTGAAATATACCTCTTTTGATGTTTATTTCATCAGACTTATAGGTTCCATTTATATGATTGAGGTAAAGGGTTGTTTTCCATATAGACATGCACTGTTTGATGAAATTGATGATGACGGGCGATATCTTGTATTTATTTAAAGTCTTTAAAATCCATTCATGTGGCACACTATCGAATGCCTTTCGGTAGTCTATCCAGGCAGTACTAAGATTTTTCTTTGTCTTGTAGCAGTTTTCCAGGATCATTTTGTTAATTAGCAATTGGTCTTTACAGCCATAACAGCCACGTTTGCACCCTTTTTGTTCAAGCGGTATCATGTCATTTCTTTCTAAGAATAAATATGTTTGTTTTGTTAAAATAGATGTTAGTAGTTTATATGTTGTCGGAAGACATGTAATTGGTCTGTAGTTTTTCGGGTTGTTTGTGTCACCATTCTTGGGTAGAAGAAATGTAATTCCTTTTGTCATCCATGCAGGAATTTTAGTGGGATCGTCAACCATTTCTTGGAGTTCTTTGGCTATTTTTTTATGTGCTGCATTTAAATAATATAGCCAAAAGTTAGGAATTTTATCTATACCTGGAGTTTTCCAATTGTGTGCTTTTTTTAGTGCAAATTTAATATCATCTTCTGTAATTCCAGACCATGTCTGTTCGGGTTTATTCTTCATTCGTTCTATCTCCTGCGTAATCCAATGTACTTCCTTGCTAGGTTCTTTAGGACAAGCCCATATCTTTTCCCAGAACTGTGTGACTTCTTCCATTCTGGGGGGTACTGTCACTTCAATTCTTTTTTTACCTATTTCCCTGTAAAATCTCTTTGTATCAGTCTGAAAGATCTTGTTTTGTCTGTAAAATTTTGCTCTTTTTTCATAGCGTCTTATTCTTTGAGCCTTCAGTTGGATTTTTTGCTTTATTTTTTCTTTATTTGATAAGACGTCATTTTCATTCCTGATGTTATATTTTTTTTCGGCTCTTCTTCTTTTCCTAGTTCTTACATTTATTCCTCTACTCAGTTCATCCAGTACTGACAGTTCACTTCTTAGTTGTTCGATTTCTTTTTCGATTTTTCTTTTCCAAGGTGGATCTTCACGTCTGCGTGACTGCCTTGTTTTTATTTTGATGTTTAATTTTTTTGTTGCTGCTGTTGCTGATGCATATATTACTTCGTTAAGATTTGTATTCGGGTCTTCATCCAGTATTGATTTCAGTGCTGCATTGTACAATTTAATAGTTCGGAGGTTTTGTTTTGTTGGTTGGAATTTTGGGAGCTGTTCACGTTCCTCCATTGTAATACTTTGTATTTGACTTAGCTGGTTTTTTATTTCTATCTTGGCTTCCTGTATATTGTTATTTTCCGTCAAATAATTATCTTCGATGTGTTCTGAACTAATTTTATTTTTGTCTTTTAACTGACTCAGACTCAGATTATTTTTATTATTATTATTATTATTATTATCATTATTATTATTATTAATGAATTCGCATGGTCTCCTGGGAAAGATAATGGAATAGTTGCACATCGCTTTCCCTTTGGTTTTGCATTTATAGTAGGCTTTATCAATTCGGGACATAGAACATCATGGCTCTTCTTAGATTCTTTTTTAATTATAAATGAATTTGCATGATCTCCCGAAAAAGATAATAGAGTAGTTTCCCATCGCTTTCCCTTTGTGTTTGAATTCAGAGTAGTGTTCTCTCCTTGAGATATAAGCCATTATATCACCTGGTAAATTCCGTGCCTTTATCATCTGTGAAATGCCATGATTTCTTAGGAAAGACAATGGATTTGTTTCCCATGGACTTTTCTTGGTTTAGATTTAAGCGTTCTTTCAACAAAGAAACAGGTCACAGATCTCCCCATATTTTGTTTCTGTTATGGTACCCTCCCACGAGGAATGAACTCTTCCTCTTTCTAAATATCTGCGTGACTTCTAAGAAACCGTGAGAATGAGTTGAGAGAAATCAACAGTGCTTTATTCTCCCCATATTCTGTCTTTATTTTCATCTGAAATTAAAGTTAAAATACAATGTTTAGAACGGCTCATGATTAAACATAATAGACATTCATTGTCTCTTATATTTAACAGTATATGTTTAGAATATATATATATATATATATATATATATATATATATATATATATATATTACCGTAACTTCTTTATGATAGTTGATTAGTTTTGAATTCTTCAGTGATTAAACTTTCTCTTTTTTTTTTTATTATTATTTTGAAAGGAAATTACGAGAGCTCTGACATTTTTATTATGAGCAATTTCACAGTCTACAGTCGGTTTTATGTCAATTTGCCAGCTACCTCTTTCACCATATCTGCATGCTTGTTGCCGTTTGGTGGCCAAATTTTGTTTTTTGGAATTAATGTAGAAATGTTGACTTTAGCATATTTGCAAAGAAGGATATTATTATAATAATTTTTTTTCTCTTATGAAAATTTCTTCAGATGCCAAAAAAACTCAAGAAAAATCTTGCAGTCTGTTTTAGATATTTTCAAAGCTCAACTGAATGCGATATGCAGTCAAATGGTAGAATGCGAGCAGGAAAATTGTATAAAGTGAAATATGTAACGAGTTAAAACCTGCCTACAATGAAGTATGGTAAATAAATTATTGCTTATTTATTTCGTGGATTCTTATTTTAGGAGCAGACTCCATCACCCGAAATAATTTCTTTCAGATTTATAGCTTTTGAATTTTGCACCAAACCTTCGTGTTTATTTACGGGATCTTTTGACAAGATATAAAACGGTTATCTTACGATTTAATCGAATGTTGAATACAAACTCGTCGTAAATTATCTCGCGTTTTATAGATAAGATCCACTATTTTCATTGAATTATTCTAGATTTATCTATCGCATTGTACACTCTTCTTGTTGTTCTTTTTTTTGCTGTTGTTGTTCTTCTTCTTCATATTATTATTATTATTATTATTATTATTATTATTATTTTGAAATTACGAGAGCTCTGACATTATTATTATGAGAAATTTCACAGTCTACAGTCGGTTTTATGTCAATTGGCCAGCTACCTCTTTCACTATATCTGCATGCTTGTTGCCGTTTGATTTTAACCTTTGTTTATATTGAATCTACCAATGTTCACTGATTACTGTCGACATCAGATCTATTTTAATGTCGCCTCTTTGTTCTTCCAAAATTCTAATCATTTGCACTTGCTAAGTGGAAAATAAAAAAAAAATTCAATATAATTCAACGTTTTGCTTTAACATATATTTAAATCAGTTTTGATGATATATATATATATATATATATATATATATATATATATATATATATATATATATATATATACTAGCAATATAGCCGGAGTTTCTCGGGTGTAATGAAAGCTTTAAAACTAATCCATGGTCCTGGAGCTCAGACTCTTTGAACGTTGGCACCAAAGACTAAAAAGCAATAGTTGTTTCCAGTTAAAACGAAACCGTAGACAAATGAATGGATGTAAGTCAAATTTTGATATCCTGGTATCGATATAAAGTAAGTTTTTTTCGTCGTAAACTGAATTTTGAAGGCTAAATAAGTCCTCTGAGTAAATGGTATCAAGGCTGAGACTAAAAACTAAAATTATACCTACTTAGAGCCAAACCCGAAGCAAGAACTAAAATAAAAGGGCTGAAATAAATACAGACATACAAGCAGATAAACAGAGGCATACACAAACATCTTGCCTTTTATATATATATATATATATATATATATATATATATATATATATATATATATATATATTATCGATTTTCTGCACTATTGTAAGAACTGCAATCTTGAAACTTCTGAATATCGTTTCTTCGTCTTTGTCTATGAGTGTATCAAATTTGATTAAAATCGGACCACTCCTATAACCCGATTTATTCGATTATCGATTTTCGATATTTATCAGAGATACCTCGACACTAAATTTAGCTAAGAACACTCTCAGACGCTTATAGTGCAACTGTGTAAATTTTCAAGAAAATCGGTTTAGCCGTTTCGGAGTCTATAGGTAACGGATACACACACACAGACACACACACACACACAAAGTTCCATTTATAAATAAGATTAGATTTTTTTTTAATCATTTCACCCCAAGCAAGGCATTCCGCTGCCACTATTGCGCAGGGGGTTACATAGGGGAAGGTGAAGAGAAAGAGAGGTTAGATATAGGAAATGTCAGAAGGAGGGTGATAGACGAGTAAGGATACCGAGGCTGATGGTTGGGTAGATGGGAAGAGTGTTTGAGAGAATGGATGCGAGTTAGTGTGTTAGGAGGTGTCTGCTGACCTTACATTTAAACTCCTGGAGATTGTAGCTGTCGGGGAAGCGATCATGTGGAAGGGAATTCCACAGGCGGAAAGTGCGAGAAAAGAAGATGTTGGAGTAGAAATTGCGGAGACATCTTATCGGTTTCATATATATAAATCAGATTAAATAAATTGCAGACATTGTTTGCTTATTTTAATAAAATCCATTCATACTCACGGATAATCTTTCGCGTATTACGAACAGAAGATGTCAGAAATGAGTTGTAACGTTGACAGATGTTATTTTCATTTATTTCTCAAGGTACCCAAGTAATTTCAACTTCTTTCCTAGATCATCTTCAGGGGTGTGAGTTATGGTAACAAATATAACCGGAAATCATTTTCACCTCTTTGTTTTCGTTTTCAGTGTGTAAATGATAATGATAATATTAGCTGTTTCCTTATAAGAAAACATTCGTCATTTATTGACTGATCAGCCCGAACTACAGTCGGTTGAAATTCAAACAAATCTATTTCTTAAAACAATTTTTCAGGAAAATAATTTTCACATGTCAAGTAGTTTTGTTCGTTATTTTTCAATATTGATAGGAGTTTTCTATGTTTAAGATTTTACTTTATCATCAGGCAATGCTGACTTATTGTTGTGAAAAGGATTTACATAGAAAATATAAATCGTTTTCACAACAATAAGTCAAAATTGACTGATGGCGAGGTAAAGGATGAAACATAGAACTTTCTGTGTCGCAAAGTTCCTGGGACATGAAATGAGGAAGAATGGCTTGGAGAACCTGTTACTAACAGGCCAGATAGCTGGAAAAAGAGATAGGGGAAAGCAGCGGATAACATATTTCAAGGACCTGATCAGGGGATGACGGAACGAGGGTCGCTTGATGTAACAGGAGAAAGCGTGCTAAGAGCCACCAGGAATAGGGAAACGTGAAAATTCATGATTGCCTACGTCCTGAAAGGACAGGGCACATAGAAAAAGAAGAAGAAGAAGAAGAAGAAGAAGAAGAAGAAGAAGAAGAAGAAGAAGAATATACAGTATATCCTCCATTTTTGAGAATTAGAAAATTCACTTTGGTATATTCATGATTAAAGTTCTTGGGACATGCAATGAGGAAGAAGGGCTTGGAGAACCTGATACTAACAGGCTAGATAGAGGGACAAAGAGACAGGGGAAAGCAGCGGATAACATATTTGAAGGACGTGATCAGGTGGATGACGGACTGAGTGTTGCATGGTGCAACAAGAGAAAGTATGCTAAGAGTCACCAGGGACAGGGAGATGTGGAAAGCCATGATCGCCTATGTCCTTTCAGGACATGGCACATAAAAGAAGAAAAAAGAATGTAAATTAAATAAGTATATTTTGATCTACGTTATTAAAAAAGTAAATACTGGAGAACTCAGCATTTTAATACTGTTGTTTCTCTTTACCTGGGTATATATATATATATATATATATATATATATATATATATATATAAAGACTACGATTTCATAGGAATTAACATTGTTTAGAACCTTTTGCTCTATTTAATTAATGAAGGTTTAGAGCACTATAGCATAGTAGTTGAATTTGCCTTTCGGCATTTTTCGGTTTTTTTTTTCAACATCGTCGTTTTCGTTCATGATTTAGTTGGATAAGGATTTTATTTTTTTGGCAAGTTGACCGTTGGTACTATCAATGCTTTTGTTTCTATTTAGCATATATATATATATATATATATATATTATCTCTAAAATCTTCATTGTGTAAACAGAAGGATCATATATTTGGCCTCCAACTCATTTTCATCTAAGAATTGTTTTTCTACATATTGCCCATTTCTTTTACTGATAATTATTTCTTAATTAATTTCAATTTAGTCCGGTTGAGAGAGGTTCGAAACCGGCTACATAGCCTGTTTTTCAATTTTATTTTTTAAATATTATTATTATCATGTGTGTTAAAAATAAAATATTTTGTCTATAATATGGTGGTTATGAAATTATGTACCATTAAACATATTTTCAAATACCCACGTCTAGAGGCTCATCCCTTGTTCCCTGTTTAGGATGTGGTTTCCGGCTTTCTCTTTCCCAATCTTTTCACTTTTTTGTTTATTTTTTTTTCAATTGGAGTAGATACACTGAACTATCGCCCGGTTCACACTCCACCCACGTCTATTGAACAGGTGTAGAGGCTCATCCCTTGTTCCCTGTTTAGGATGTGGTTTCCGGCTTTCTCTTTTCCAATCTATTCACTCTTACGTAGCCCCCTGCGCACCAGTGGCCTTACCGCCTTGCTCGGGGTGATATGATTAAATATATATATATATATATATATATATGTGTGTGTGTGTGTGTGTGTGTGTGTGTGTGTGTGTGTTTATATTTATATATATATATATAAATATGGGATTTAAAATTCGCAATAAAAATAAAGTGAATTTAATAGTCGATTAATAATGCTGATCTCAATTTAACCAAATATTAATATTAATGCCCCACAAAATTGATTTTTGAGTCTGCTCTCATATTCTTCAAATTAAAAGTTACTTTATTCTGATTGGGCTACACTGTCTATGCAACAATGCCTTCCTGATTAAGTGGGTTTGGCTTGTTTTTAACTTTTTAAAACGCTTCAACTTGAAATAAACCTCATCGCTTGATAAGACACAAGTATTGTCGAAAAGAAAATAGCTACTTTTTAGTTATATTATAACATATTCATGTTAGAATTTCTGAATATATATATATATATATATATATATATATATATATATATATATATATATAGCTTGATATGAACAGACTGTTATGGAAAGATATATGAATAGAGAGATAGATAAGTAGAGAGATAGTGAAGAGATTAGGCGTTGTCAGAGTAAATAAGACACCCCCATAACACAAATGTACTAGGCAGTCAATTAGCTGCCATACGTGATACTAGCCTTGGGCGATCATGTCTCGAAAGAGACATGACTGACTGAGCAGATTATCCCGCAGTAGGTAGCCATTGCTTTCTGTCCTATTATTTAACCCATAACTGGAGGAAAGAGACGGATTAATACCTTTCGCAAGGTTATATGTGCATAAATGAATCCAAGGAATTCAACAGGAATTTGTCATTCCGAGTCGATATCCACAGCACCACAATGCACATCGTACTAGGCAAGCCAGCCAGTTAAGTGCCATACGTAAAACACGCTTGGGTGTCATGTCTCGAAAGAGACATGACTGACTAGGCAGAAGATTATCCCGCAGTAGGTTGCCATTACTTTCTGCGGTAGACTGGTTGACAGCTAAGGCTATAGAACCCAAAATGTTCTGTTATTTAAGCCATAACTGGAAGGAAGAGACAGATTAATACATTTCCCAAGGGTATTTGCGCGTAAGTGAATGAAATGAATTCAACTGAAATTTGAACTCGGCTCTCCGATTTCTCGTTCCGGCCGATATCCACTGCACCACTAGGCAAGACTACTTAAAAAAGGGAACTTCAAGAGAGTTCTGAGACAGAGTTCTGTTTGACTGTTCGTTAGAGTACCGTTGGAGTCAGTCGAGACATAACATTATAACCAATATTAGTCAGTTATAACAGTGACAACGGGAAATAAAACATCGACATTTTACAGAGTTTTAAAAAAATACCGTTTTGCGGCAGCTGACATAAAAAAAAAAACATGTGACGAGAAAAAATTAGGAAAGTGAAGAAACTAAAATAAAACAAATAAAACATTCAAATAACCGGAAAGTGTTTTGACAGGGGATGGAAACTGCGACATGAAGATTCAAAGAAGCATTGGCATGACCAAAGGCGCATTTCAAAAGCTAAACAGAATAATGAAAGACAGGAGAATCTCATTAGAAATAAAGAAAAAAAAACGCTGGATTGCTAATTGATATCTGTCCTTCTGTATGGAAATGAATGTTGGACGATCTCATCAAGGATGAAGGATAGCCTTGAGACAGCAGAAATGTTCTTTTACAGAAGGATGCTGAGCATATCATGGACGGAGCACGTGTACAACGATGAAGTGTTGGAAAGGATGCAAACGCGAAAAAAACTCATACTTAAGATCAGGAAGAGACAATGATGTTTGTGGGATACGTAATGAGGAAGGTGGGCCTGGATAATTTAATACTCAGAGGTCGGATAGAGGGAGGGAAAGACAGAAAGCAGAGAGAGACCTAATTGATAGATCTGAGCAATTGGAGGGCGGAGCAGGGTTTGGAAGAGATACCAAGAGAAAAATATTGACAGCGACAAGAGACAAAGCCATATGGAAATGCATGATCGCTTACGACATGAAGAAGACGAAGAAGAAGATTAGGATATATGTGAAGAGACTGAGATTGAAAGATATGAACAGACTTCAATATATATATATATATAGAGAGAGAGAGAGAGTGAGTGAGAGATATATATATATACTACTACACTTATATTGAGTGCTTTGCCCGCAGATTCTCATCCAACTCCACGTTTGATTCATCTGGAATAAGCTCACGCGACTTCCCCGTTAGAACTGAGGCCAAACTGCACGACGTACATATCACCCCGAAGGTAGTATTCCGAGTAATTTCAAAACTTAACCCCCATAAGGCGAGCGGTGACGACGAAATTCCGGTGATAGTCCTTAAGAGGTGCGCCCCTGAACTCTCCCCTGTCCTCTCTAAACTGTTTAACTACTGTCTTTCTGCTTCCTGTTTTCCTGCATGCTGGAAGTTCTCTTTAGTCGTTCCTGTTTTTAAGAATTGTGGTGAACACTTGGACCCATCCAACTATCGCCCTATCAGTCTTCTACCGATATTCGGGAAAGTGTTCGAGGGCATAATCAATGCTGAAATAGTTCAACATCTTACTGCCCACAAACTCTTCTCTGACAAGCAATATGGCTTCCGTTTTGTCAGGTCCACTGCCGATATGCTAACAACCTTTACGGAGTACCTGCTCCAGACCCTCGATGAGTCAGGCGAGGCTCGTGCAGTTGCTCTGGACTTTTGACAGGGTTTGACACTCTGGCCTCCTTTGCAAGCTACGGGGTTACGGCATTACCGGACGCCTGCTTGACCTAATCAAGTCTTTTTTAAACAACCGCAAAATGAAGGTCGTTTTAAATAGGCATGCCTTTTTATCCTAATGCACGAATGCCGGTGTCCTCCAGGGCTCTATCCTGGGCCCGACGCTCTTCCTTATTTTCATCAATGACCTCCCAGATGAGATCAAGTCCCAAGTAGGCATCTACGCAAATGACACGACAATATACTCCCGCTCCAGTAAGAAACCTGGCATGGCGGACAGACACAATCACGCTGCTGACCTTGAACGGGATTTACACTCTGTGGTGAATTGGGGCAAGAAGTGGCTTGTCAACTTCAATGCGTCCAAGACCAAGCTGTTGTCTGTCAACCATTACAGGCAACCTCTCCTGCCTCCCATAAGCATGGACCAAGCGATTCTCCCTTTGTGCAATACACTGCGCCTCCTCGGCCTTACCCTCTCTACTGATCTCAAATGGAACCGCTACATCGAATCCATAGCTAAATCCACTGCTAAGAAGTTTGGATCACTGTACCGATCCAGGACGTTCTTTCCGCCTGAATCCATCCTGCATATATACAAGTCTACCATTCGACCCTGCATGGAGTACTGCTGCCATTTATGGTCAGGCGCCCCTGCCGCTCACCTCAGTGTTCTCGACAGGCTCCAAAGGAGAGTTAGTAACGTGATAGGTGCTGACTTGGCGGCTCGACTACAGCCACTTCCCCACCGACGAGATGTGGCCTCCCTTTGTCTTTTCTATAAGTACTTTCATGGCTTCTGCTCAGATGAACTTAAGTCACTGGTACTCGTGCAACCAGAATGGCAACTGGGTCCCACCCATTCACAGTTAGGTTAGCCAAATGTAGACGACAATTCTACTCCCGCAGCTTATTCTCTCGCACTTCCCGTGGAACTCGCTCCCATATTCTTGCTTTCCTGACGGCTACAACCTCCAGAAATTTAAATGCAATGTCAATACTCATCTACTCTCCACTTGACTCTAGCCCTTCCCTCACCCCGTATATCCTTCCCTTTCTCTCCCTCCTTGCAACTGTCATCACACCTGCATTTTCATCTTTCTATTGCTTCTTCCTAATTGGTTTGTAATCCTCTTCTCCCTCCTCTAATTATTTTATTTCAGTTATGTAGCCCCCCCCCTCGCACATCAGTGGCTTTTACGCCTTGCCCGGAGTGAAATGATTAAAAAGAACATGTAGCAGCATAATATATTATTTTCATACGAATTTATATCAATCCCAATGAGTGTAAATTATCAGGAAAATGTTGTCAGAACCAGCCAATCCCCATCTTTGTTTGTTATCCGTGTAAGATATAGTTGATTATGGCTCTCCACTACTACCTCTCTTTTATATATCTTAGCAATGCTTTTTTAACTATTATTTTTTTTTAACCATCCATCCCTATCCTTGTTCTGCCATTTATTTAAACAAACTTTTAGGTAGGTGTGTCGATATTACAGTCCATCTTTCTTAACTTCAGTATGTAACCTGTGCTTCAAATTATAGAAGCCCTCTGTCCTCGTTATGTGTCCAAGAATTTAAAAATCTCTTACAAATTTATCCATTCTTCATGTGTCCTTTTCATATCCGATATATCCCGTGAGTTTCAAATTTCTCTTTCATGTGTTCCTGAATCTTCAACTTTCTCTTTCTGGTTCTTAGGAAAAGTCCTTTTCAGTGCGTTTTACTTCGTTTCTGATGCCATTTTCCTGTTTTCTAATTCTTTGTTTAGATTATGAAAACCTTATTTTGTAGTTTTTTACAGAAGACAAATACTGATAGGGTATCAAAAGTAATAACAATTCAGAAAATAGAGAATTACAATATATTATTATTATTTGCCAGTGTATGAAACATTTATTTAAAAATAATGAAACCAAAACCTTAAATATAGAATAATAGAAATTGTGGCCATATGAACTAAAGTTATTATTTTCAAAATTTCAACTACTGATTGATAAGTCAGTTAAATAAGTGCCATACATGATGCACACTTGGGCGATCATGTCTCGAAAGTGACATGACTAACTGAACTGAGGATTTTTCCGCTTTAGGTTACCATTATTTTCTGCGACAGATTGGTTGCAAACCAAAGCTATAGAACCCAATCTGTTCTGATATTTAACCCATAGCTGGAGAGAGAAGATTTCCTAAGAGTATTTGCGTGTCAGTAAATACAACGAATTCAACTAGAATTCGAACACGTCTCTCCGATTTCTCGTTCTGTGTTGATAGCCACTGCACCACAATGCACATTCGCGTCTATAAGTAGTGAAGATAATATGATAAAACAAGATTTAAACTAGATGAATAATGAAAATGACATCGAATAATTTTTTTTCAATTTATCCGAGTTCAGTCTGAGGCCCTTTGGAAATCATAACTGTATGAGAGAATAACGTTGCCATCACTGAATACGAAATAAATGGGGATCGTTCATCTAAAAGTACGGCTCTTAGATGTGAAAGACTGAACTCGTGAGGAAGGAGGGCTTGGAGAACCTGTTACTAACAGGCCAGATAGCGGGAAAAAGAAATAGGGCAAAGCAGCGGATAACATATTTGAAGGACCTGATTTGGTGGATGAAGGAACGAGGGTTGCATGGTGCAACAGGAGAAATGGTGCTAAGAGCCACCAGGGGCAGGAAGATGTGGAAAGCCATGATCGCCTTCGTCCTGAAAGGATATGGCACATAAAAGAAGCAAAAGTTCATCGGAAAATCTTGCAAATAGCGACAGAGACGCGAGATTATGCATAAATCAAAGCTCTAGATAAATAAATCTTTGCATGCACAGAAGTAATTTTCAAAAAGAAGAAAGATTTCGTAATTCTGATATTGATGGTTATAGGTGTGTATGTTTTGATAAGACGGGATATTTTAAGGAGTTCAGGAAATCATATTGATTAGATTATTGACATTTGAACATTCTCCTCTCACTATGACGTATATTTATATATTTTCATAAGCACACATTTCAAATGGACAGTAAAAATATGACAAGAAATGTTTGTATATGCGTGACAGCAATAATCTTACGATTGATTCTAAGAATTTTATTGGATTCCATCAAAAATTTCTTTGCAATGTCTAACACATGCATAATATAAAAATTGAATATATATATATATATATATATATATATATATATATATATATATAGGTGTGAGTTTGTAACCCTGGGTTTCACGCTCTTGCGATCGTCAGACAAACTGATTAATTTTTTTAAAAAATTGGTTATATGTAGCGTTGCGTATATTCGTGTATTTTTGTGGAAGTGGTGGAAATCTGTCGTCATGACAGATGCAGACATATATATATATATACATTTGTACACCCATTGACGCGCGCAAGGACACACACACACGCGCGCTCGCTCACTGAGTCTTGCATAAACATATATATGCGAAACGTGCGGGGCTCGGCATATATATGTATGTGTGCCGTTAAAAAACAAATTATATATATATATTGATATTTATAATTATATACATACACTTTTCACATATATATATATTTATACACACACACACGCGCGCGCGCGCACACACACACACACATATATATATATATATATATATATATATATATATATATATATATATTGTTATTTCAACGGTTTATAAAAGTATTATATCACTACGGAAAAAAAAATTATTGTTTCAAAGCATTATTGTTTTTCTTCAGGTGATATTTAAAGAAAAACAAATAGTGAAAATGATTTATTTTAGAAAATATAAAATGAATACTTTATTATTCAGAAAGTTCAGAAGGAGTGATTGGAGGAAAGTAACCAATTTCATTATGAGATCGTCTGTGTTACTCAATCAAAAGTGAGAATTAGGTTGAACTATAAAATTGACCATTTAGGTCGAAGGAAGGTCATTGTTGAGTTATGTCAAAAATGACACTTTTAATTTGTTTGAGGAAGACATTTACTAGGAACATATATTATTCCAGTGTGTGTATATATATAGTGTTGAGTTTTGGTGATGTTTATTGTCAAAATTGTTGTTTTTTCAGTAATTTACTGACAAAAAATATTTTGCAAGCAGGTGTTTTGTCGTAAAGTGCTTGATATCAAGTTCGTAATTGAGCGGTAATAAGATTAATGTGGAGAAGTGTGTCACTTAACTGAGCAGAGTCATAGCGATTGCAAATAATACAACACATTTGAAAAGAATTCAACACCCAAAAGCAATCAAAAGCAATTAACCATCTGTAGAACCACTCACATGCAAAAATAGTAAATTACAACAAGCTGCACATAAATCAGAATAAGACCGGAATATAGCAGCAGATCACAAAAAAAACAAAAAACAAAACAACAAAAAAAACAAAAAACACTGGGGACATCAGAATGGTGCCTTTATGAAGCTTTGAAGTTACAGTTAAGTGACAAACTTCTCCACATAAACTATATATATAATCATCTACATACAAGTCTGTTTAGCTCTATTACAGCTCATCAAAGCGGCTAGATTAACCGGTATCGAAATTCGACTGATTTGCCATTGACTAACGAGAGTATAATGAAATATAGTTTTATGATATAGTATATTTATAGGTGAAAGTGCTCAATGCCAGACATAGAGCGCGTGTAAGTGGGCATTAAAATCAACATTCAGAACCGACAGATTGTTTTATATTATTGTGGATCTTTGTCGCCAATTTGTGGTGGATTTGTCGTGGCGAAAGTTATCCGCAAAGTTGTAGCGACCGGTTTGGTCAGAAAGTAAGACATGAAAACAGAAGGTAGGTTCAAAACAGTGTATTAGTATATCAAGAATGTATGTACCAAGGAACTGTTAGTAATAAGTAAATAGAAACAAGTAAGTCCGAACGGTAAGGTATGCTTCTTATTGCCTGGCTTTAACTCCGCACTAGCTGCCGTACTTGGCTGCCGTTAACTGCCTTTCGGAAGTCACGCAGGTAGTCATATATAACAAGAGGAAGAGTCCATTCCTCGTAGGAAGGTACCATAACATATTAAACGTTCTCGTCAGGCCATGTGCGTTGTTTTGCTCGACTATTTATATATAAAAGTCAGTGATGCATTGTGGGTAGTTTATTGTATTGTTCTAACGGTTATTTTGGTTAGCGATAACCGTTGTGTTTCGAATTATTCTTGGGAGTACTGAGTGGGAACAATTGTGTAGCCAAATGCAGTTTTTGGTCTATATTTTTTTCACCCCAAGCAAAGCAGTACTGCCACTGGTGCGGAGAAGCTTACATAAGAAGAGTGTAAAAAGAAAAAGAACATGTCACGAATGGCGGGGGGTACGGAGAACCAGTAAGAGAAGAATAGGAACAATGGTGTGAAGAGAGCTGCGTGAGAGTAGAGTGGAAAGAGAGAAGGACAAGATACAGAAGATGTCGGGGATAGGATGGGTTTCAAGGAAATAAAAGATGCAATTGACGTTTCATTTAAACTCTTGGAGATTGTAGCTATCAGGGAAGCAAGTATATGGTAGGGCAGTGCGAGGAAAGAAGGTGTGGAATAAAAGTTGCGTTTACATTTGATTGTGTTCAGTGTAAAAGGGTGAGACCTAGTTGCCAGTCTAATAGCTCCAGTAGATTCGTGCAGAGGAGGCACCGGGGGGAACTAAGGTCGTTGGAGCGGAAACCATGAAAGTATTTGTATAGGAGATCGAGGATAATCACATAACGTCAGTGAGAAAATGTCTTGAGTCGAACTGCCAAGTCAGCATCGATTATATTGCAGGTTTTTTGGACTTTGTAAAAAATACCGTGATGAATGGCAGGGCCACCTGAACAGATGTGGCAGCAGTATTCAATGCACGAGCAGAAGGTAGATTTGTATATGTGCAAGATTCGTTCTGGACCGACACAGTGACACGACATTCCAAGCACTTGATTTAGCTGTTGATTCAATGTAACTGTTCTACTTCAATTCAGCTGAGAGAGTTAAGCCAAGGAGGCACAGAGTATTGTATTCAGGAAGACTAGCGTCATTGGTGCTGATGTGGGGAAGGAAAAATTGTCTATAACGGTTAAAGTATAACAGCTTCGTTTTTGAAAGATTAAAATTTACGAACCATTTCTTACTCCAGTTCACCAGAAATTACAAGATCCATTTCAAGATCCATTTCAAGATCAGCAGTGAAGTTTACTTTGTAAGTGTTGGCAGATTTCTTATCGAGGCGTGAGTAAATGGTGGTGTCTTCGGCGTAGATGCCTATTTGTAGATTGTTGATGAAGATCAGAAAAGCGTAGGAAGTATCATATGATAGAATCTGGAAACATGTTTTCAATACGAACTTCATTACGCTATTTAATAAGAACGATTTGATTAAATTAAAGAAGCGTCCAGTTATACTAAACCCTGTAACCTGCGCATAAGATCAGCATTCCGGACTGTAAAATGCTTTGGAGCATATCCAGGCCAACAGCTCGAACTTGACCGTTCTTACCGAGAACCTTGTACATGAAGTCTGTGATGGTCGTTAGCATATCAACATTAGACTTGGCTAAGTCAAAGCGATACGGTATGTGGTCTATGAGATGTTGAACTACTTTAGTATTAATATTTGCATCAAACACACTACCAAAAATCGGTAGGAAGCTGATAGGGAAATAATTAGAAAGGTTTCAGAGAGCACAGAAGAGGACCTCCAGTAGACAGAAAAAGAAGCAGAGAGGTAGTATTTGTAGCGTTTGAAGAGAACAGAAGAGAATTCAGGGGCGGTTTCTTTATGATGATGACTGCGATTTCATCACCTTTGCTTACCTTATGGGGGTTAAAATTTAAAATTATATTAGAGACCAGCTAAGACGTTTATGTAAACGTCACTCAGTTTGTCCTCAGCCCTGGGTTGGAAATCGGGTGTAGATATTCTATCAAATGTAGAGTTGGAGGAGCATCAGCGAGTAAATCGCTCGGCCTTGTTCGGCGAAGCTGTGAGGAACTCAAATTTATGGATTAAAGGTGTGATGAAAGGTTTGATGTCGTTTATAGTGTTTTTAGTCAATTTATTTTGTTATCTTATTGTCATATATATATATATATATATATATATATATATATATATATATATATATATATATTATGCCTATGAATTTTTGACATTTGGAAAAGAATTGATTTCCTGTATCATAATTCGATAAAAATAATGAAGGGTTTATTTTGTTTATTTACAAAAACATCAACCCAACACGGAATTTCTAAAAACTTTATATACGTATAGCAGTACTGTGACTTTTTAGAACATTCTCAAACTGTCTGGAACCTGCTAGAACCTGCTAGAACTTGTTAAGTACTACCAAATTACATCATTAGCAAACTGAAAAATAAAGATTCTACTAATTTGCAATTTTTTTATTTGTCATGTTGTATATTATATAAACTGTTAAATGCATTAAAATACATAAGTTCGAACTCAATACATCATTAGTAAATTGAAGAATAAAGCTTCTGAAATTTTTTTTTTTTGCCTTATTGTGTATATGGTAAATTCGAATTTTCGGTTTAGGGTGACCATTTTCATGAACTAGCACAAATTAATGCCTTTTTTATTACTGTTGACTAAAAGGTCATCGAATTATGACACAGGTTTCAAAAAAGTAATAACTCGAGTGTATAGATAGATAGATAGATAGATAGATAGCATTAAAAAATCCAGTTGAAGGTTGGTAAGTAATCCTAGAGGATCCTAGTAATATCATTTAAATATTAAAACTGATCCAACAGAGAACTCAATGTACGTTTAATTTATAGACCAGATATTCATTTATTTCATCTCTAAATTCAGGTCCCATTTAGTGGGGATAGCTATTTTCACATGTCAGTTCGAGACATGCATTGTCAATCCCAGTCAACCATAGAATAGAGAAACATTCTTGAGAGGAATGTTAGGAAAGATTCAAGCAGAAGAGAAAACTACTACTTCTGACCCAATGGACAAATTACCTGATTTTAACTATCTAAAAAAGATTACTACTATTTTCTCCTCCGCTTGACCCTTTTCTAACCAACATTCTTTACCCCTTCTTTTACTAACCATTGCTTCCGGTACAAGAATTTTTCTCTATACTAGGGTTGACAATGCATGTCTCGAAGTGACATGTTGAAATGGCTATCACTCCTAAATGTGATATCTGAATTTACAGATGAAATATATATATATATATATATAATATATATATATATATATATATATATATATATATATATATAAATTTGTTTTTTATTTAAAATTAATTTAATTTACATTGCGACACGAAAATCTGTTTCGAAATTTTACCTCGTCATTAGCCAATTTTGACTCATTGTCGTGAAAATGATTTACATTTGAATGTAGAAAACAATAGACTTGTTATTTAAAGAGTTACTTGGATGGTGAAAACAGAAAAAATCAGATTTTATGTGTATGTTTAATTTAACTAATCAGAATGAAATTCAAATTTTAAATATTAAAATATAGATTATATGTTTGAAGAATATATGTTTGGTTTCTTCTTTCAAGCTAATAGGAAAGTGTAAGCTCATTGAGCTAAAGTCTAAATTGCTCTTTTTTCGTGTGATGTATCCATTATTGTTACAAGTTTATTGTCTTAGCTTTCTCTGCGTCCCAGCATTTTCTAAAAACATAAAATGAAAGAAAACATTTTTTTTTTTTGACCTCATTTAAAAGACCTTTGGTATGATTGAACTATTGTTATTTCGGTTCAGAGTGCAATTCTTTCAAAGATTTTTCATATACCCTTAACTTGTACAATTTTTGATATCTATTTAATTAATATTATATCATAATACAAAGCTAAATACCGGATATAACCATATTCTAAGGTAAATATTTCGCAATGTTTATATATGACATTTATTTCCTTATGTTTATTTAATCGATTTTTATTCTTAAGAAATTTAATAATATATAGTTTTTCATATAGACACAAGGAGAATGATTCGTTTAAAGACTTACTTATTCAAGCTTTTTTTTTTCAATTTTCCATTTTATTGTGAAAGTTTTATTGGTTTCAGTTAGATACCAAAAATATTTCGATAGGTATGTTATTCCGATATTTAATATTTTTAAATGAATAAGTATGTTGAGGAAAACATTTTTCAGCAAATTCTTAATATAAATCTTTATATTACTAAGGAAAAGAGTAGTTTTCCGTAATTTTCCTTGAAATTATTTTTCGTCCACTTTTTTTATTATGGATGAAGACAGGTTTTTGTGCATTCATTATGAGTTACTCTCCTCCTCCGTCCAATAAGCAAAAGATTCTCAATAAAAATACTCCACAAGCATAATTAAGTCATAATTGTACAGATAATCTAGAAAAATTATAAAAATATTATAATAATAATATGTTATATAAAACTTTAAACTTAGTTAAAAATGAGAATCATTAAAAAACTGAAATCAATAATTTAGACAATAATAAATGTAATTGTAGAAAGCCTATAGATTGTCCTTTAGAGAAAAAGTGTCTTACAGAATCTATTGTTTATCAATGTACTATTTCTTATGCGGAAAACTCTCGTAATATAGATTTATATTAGTACTACTAAGAATTCGTTAAAAAGGATTTTATCAACATACTTCTTCATTTGATAATAATACGTACCGAAACAGCATATCCCTACCGAAATTGTTTTGGTTTCTAAAAGAAACCAATAAAACTCCCACAATAAAATTGATAATTTTAGAAAAAAACTAGAATATGTAAGTCTTTAAATGACCCATGCCCCTTGTATCTACATAAAACATTCTTGAGAATAAAAATCTACTAAATAAACGTAATGAAATAAATGTCATATGTAAACATTGCAAAATCATTAACTTAGAATATGGTTAAAAGGTTTCTTCATAAAAGAACTTACAGTAACTTACAGATGTCTAATATATTTTGTATTATGATATGATAATAATTAAATAGATAATATTTTTTACAAATTAAGAGTTTATGAAAAATTAGAATAAAATGCATTCTGAACCGAAATAAAAAATTGTATAATTATTCTCAAAGGCACCTTCAATTCAGATCAAAAATATATAATGTTTTCTTTCTTTCTTTTTTGTTTTAAAAATCGTTTGGATACAGAGAAAACTAAGACAATAATCTTGTAACAATAATGGATACATCAACACCGGACAAAAAGGTGGTCTAGACGGTATCACAATTTCCCGTTAAGATTGAAAGAATCAATCCTGTATTCCCACCAAATATAACTTATATTTTCAAACATAAAAGTTAAAGTTCATTTTGATGAGTTGAATTAAACACATACATAATTTCTTCTGTTGTCTCACGAATCATATTAAATCTTTAACTAACAAGCGTATTTTTTGTATATTCAAATGAAAATCATTTTCAGAACAATGAGCTAATATTGCCTGATGATGAGGTAAAATTTCGTAGTATAAATTTCCGTGTTGCTAAGTCAATTATATTAATTTTAAATAAAAAAAAATTATATATATATATATGGGCTGAATATATGGATCTGAAGCCGAAATGATGACATAATAAAGTAAGAAATATACTAGGAAACGTAACTTAATTTAACATGTTATGATGTTATGCTTTTATAAAAACATCTTCAGAGATCGAGGTCCAAATAAGAATAATTAAAAAGAGACAGTCTACGGGAATGTTGTGATTTAAGATGATTCTTATTGGTAAGGTGTGTGTCATGTGCATTAAAGCAAAAGATAATTATGTATATATAAATGTATGTGTGTGGAATATTTTTATATGTATGCATGTATAAAAACATTTACTGTTTACCTGTTCGTGTGGATATTAATACTCGTATCAAATATTGAAATGATAGATAATTTCAGAAATATATATGTGAGAAATCGCTTGGTTAACAAGAGTGTATATGTGTGAGAACAATATAAATGTAGAGACTTCCGATTAAATCGCTAAAAAGGCAGCGAAGATAGGGTCATACCGTTGTCATGTTTTTATTGTTGGTTAATAAAGATTGATTGTAATAAATTTTGCGGTTGGATCTTTTATTAAAGATTATTGTTTGTTAATAAAGCTTGATTGTAATAAATTTTGCGCTTGGATGTTTTATTAAAGATTATTGTTGGTTAATAAAGCTTGATTGTAATAAATGTTACGGTTGGATCTTTTATTAAAGATTATTGTTGGTTAATAAAGATTGATTGTAATAAATTTTGCGGTTGGATATCTTATTAAAGATTATTTTTGGTTAATAAAGATTGATTGTAATAAATTTTGCGGTTGGATCTTTTATTAAAGATTATTGTTGGTTAATAAAGCTTGATTGTAATAAATTTTGCGGTTGGATCTTTTATTAAAGATTATTGTTTGTTAATAAAGCTTGATTGTAATACATTTTGCGGTTGGATCTTTTATTAAAGATTATTGTTGGTTAATAAAGCTTGATTGTAATAAATTTTGCGCTTGGATCTTTTATTAAAAATTATTGTTGGTTATTAAAGATTGATTGTAATAAATTTTGCGGTTGGATCTGTTATTAAAGATTATTGTTGGTTAATAAAGATTGATTGTAATAAATTTTGCGGTTGGATCTTTTATTAAAGATTGTTGTTGGTTAATAAAGATTGATTGTAATAAATTTTGCGGTTGGATCTTTTATTAAAGATTATTGTTGGTTAATAAAGATTGATTGTAATAAATTTTGCGGTTGGATCTTTTATTAAAGATTATTGTTGGTTAATAAAGATTGATTGTAATAAATTTTGCGGTTGGATCTTTTATTTAAGATTATTGTTGGTTAATAAAGCTTGATTGTAATAAATTTTGCGGTTGGATCTTTTATTAAAGTATTATTTTATTTATTTGCATGTTTGATTGATAAACGTTCCTTACTTTGCTCTTCTCTTTATTCTATCATAATAGTGTCTGTCGGTTAATTTTACTGATCAACTTTTCAAAATTAAAAATGATCCTTCTCGGACAAGAAGGTATTGCTCTCAGAAATGTATATGACATTCGAACCATTTCAGAGAGAAATATCATTCGTAATTTTGAAAATGTAATCAGTAAAATTAATTAACACAGAATTTTTCTTGACTTTAATAATATTTGCCTTAAAAACATTTGCTGCCTAAATACAAAGAATATTTAATCAAATGGATTAAATTTAACGATAATTCAAAGCATCGTCATATTTTTTTGCCTAACATTTTTCTAATAATTGGCTTCTAATTTATTCTTTTTGGTTTTTGCTCTCATATCACAAAGCCGAATGACACCGCTGAATATTGTACCATCATTTTTCTGTCTTTAGTTTAATCTTTCCAATAAAGTAATCGATTAACTGACAGAGGGAACAATGAATCATTTCATCATCATCATAATGTGAACCTATTACTGTAACAAACTTTCTGTCTACTATTTTATAGAGGACACTTGCAAGACAAAGAGAGAAGACGACAAGGAAACGTGGATTTAGTAAACTATAGTAAATGTTTATTTAGAGTCCAAAGTTCAAAGTTTGTTTACATCCTCCACTTCAAATAGATTCTGGATTGTTTCTAATAATATCTATTTTGACATATCTTATAATAAGCCTATGAATTGTTTTCTTCGTCACGTTGTCAGCATGTGAATATCAGGAAAATTTCTTTTGTCGGCATTTCTAAAATGATATATTGTAACGATTTAATTTTTTTGGACTGCTGTGTTTAACTATATTTCCATATCCACGGCGTTCCCATCTTTGTACGTTCAGGCCATTTTCAGGATCTGATTATATTTTTTAGATGTGGTCTTGTAAATACATACATTATTTACATTTTTCAGTGACAACCAGCAGCAAGGCATCTGATCGTGAGATTAGCGGACTCGAGGAGAGTGAAAATACCTTATAAGTAATGCTGTTCCGTGGTCGACCCTACCAACCAGGCTACCAGTAATCTATGACAATAAAACAAATCCAGCCGTAAGGTGTCTGATTGGGAGATGGGACGTTTTCATGACCGTAAACTCACACTATACTGGTTATGACAATAAAATAAACCTAGCAGCAATACCTCTGACCGAGAGATTAGATGTTTTTACGTGTTTTTCAGAAACCACATTTTAATTGATGTCGTTCCATTGTCCATTCTAGCAACCAGATTGCCAGTATCCT
The DNA here is from genome assembly GCA_037127315.1 of Ascarosepion bandense. NCBI lineage: Eukaryota > Metazoa > Mollusca > Cephalopoda > Sepiida > Sepiidae > Ascarosepion > Ascarosepion bandense. The sequence goes on from JBBBDQ010001568.1 coordinate 5,250,213, forward strand.
GATTACGACAATAAAACAAATCAAGCTATAGGGACTCTGATCGGGTGATTGGGTATTTTCAGGAGCGTAAAAATACAGGTCGGGGATACTAGAATCAAGCAGGTACAAAAATTCAAATACCTGGGTAGTGTTATAACAGAAAACGGAAAGTACGACACAGAGATCCGAAGGCGAATTGGCATGGCGAACGAAGCATTCCAGAAGTTGAGTAAGGTATTGAGAAACAGGACAATTTCGCTAGAAACAAGGAAGAGTGTACTGGATTGCTACGTGTTGTCCGTTTTTCAATATGGCAGTGAAAGAAAGATTGAAGCAACTGAAATGTGGTTCTACAGAAGGATGCTGCGAATATCATGGATCGAACATGTGAGCAATGATAAGGTTTTGGAAAGGATGGAAATGAAAAGGAATATAATACTGAGCATCAGGAAGAGACAGTTGAAGTTCCTGTGACATGCAATGAGGAAGGAGGGCTTGGAGAACCTGATACTAACAGGCCAGATAGAGGGGAAAAGAGACAGGGGAAAGCAACAGATAACATATTTGAAGGACCTAACCAGGTGGATGACGGAACGAGAGTTGCATGGTGTCACAGGAGAAGGCGTGCTCAAAGCCATCACGGATAAGGAAACGTGGAAAGTCATGATCGCCTACGTCCTGAAGGGACAGGGCACATAAAAGAAGAAGAAATCTACTTATTTTTATTATTGTTTTATTGTCTTAGCTAAGAGAATAAAACAAATCCAATAGCAACTTCCCTGATGGGAAAATTTTATATTTTTAAAATCTCCTGAGAATATTAAATGATCCATAAATAGTTGATATGCTTTCTAACAAACCAATCAACGTCTCGGAGTATTAATGCGATATCTTATGAAAATGTATCTTCATGTAGCGCTAGTCTACTTTGAAGATTTCTAACTCTTCTTCTATGTGCAGGGACTTTCAGGAAGTTTGACCAGGCATACTATTGCTTAACTTCGGTGACTGAAAGGATGTCTACACTGAATGAAAAAGTTTTTAAAGATGACTCGAAGTGGTTCCACATCAAAGTAGGGAGGGACTTGCACAGATGGTATGTAGAGGTGAACACTACACTTCACTCACTACAGCAGCTGTTTAACCCTGAATGCTTGCATTTTATTTCTGCATCATGATTTTTCTTTTACTTTTATGTGCGCCTTCCTTCAGCATAGAGAAGATCATGTATCTCCACAGTTTCCAGCCTTTTGTAGCTCTGAATAAATTATCTTTTTCTTCTCTCTCCTAAAGCGTTTTTTACCCTACATTTTCCTCGAGCTCATTATTCTTTGTGTTGTTACACTTCAGGACGTTGGTGATCAAGGCTCTCCACAATTTCGTCCTCTTTGTAGCTCTTTATAAATTTTACTTTTTTATTATCTCTCCTAAATCTTCCACCATCCATTTACTCAAGCTCATTTTTCTTCTGTTTGCCGTGTCCCTTAAGGACGTTGGTAATCATTGCTCTCCACAATCTTCAGTCCTTTTTAACTCTTAATAAATTTTGTCGTTCTGTTATCTCTTGTGAAGTATCTTCTGCTATCAATTTACTCAAGTTCACTAGAGTGTTTGTTGAAGTAGGGGAACCGCGTTATCATAAGAATTATCGGGTAACAGTCGGAAAATGAAAATAGAAAGGAGGTAAGAAAATAAAACAGAGAAATGGCTAAGTAAGTCACTTTCTCAGAAACCATAACAGGGTACCTGACACGCAGATACCGGAATGGAACGTCTTCACATGACATGTGGCAATGGAACGTCTTCACATGACACCAGAATATTGCCAACTGCCTACTGACGACTGCTAGTTTTCCTCTCGCCTTTATTGACATAGAAAAATGTAGAGAGTTCTGGATATAGATATGCTAAGCTGTTCTGCTGTAAAGGGTAAAACTCGGATATGGCTAACCTCAGCAGACATTACCGCACACAATCTGGCGCCTATTTGGCATCTGTATTGACACACGTTCTCCACAATCCGCCATGTGAGCAATATATTTTTAAGCTCTATATGTGCTCTAGAAATTTCTGTCTCTTTCTAATAAGTATGATGACTCATTTTGGTTCCATTTTCTCAAGAAAACTTCTCACGTCTATGATATTCTCAGCTTTCTTCTGTAAAACCACATTTTCTTTGGTTCAAGTCTTTTCTTCATCTGTAAAGAGATGTTGCAGGATTTACTTCTATATATGAGGACCGTTTTGTCTTCATTTTTGATAAAGCTTCATCGTTCCCTACATGTTCTCTCCAAGCTATTCTCAGCATCTTTCTGTAGAATCTCATTTCTGTTTCATCAAGTCTTCTTCATCTGTGAAGAGATTGTTGAATATTCACTGCAGCATACCAGGTTTGCTCTCACATAGCATTACAGTATTCTTTTCTATATTTTAAACGGAATAAAATAATTTAAAGAATGTTTAAAATAGCCGTCATGGATTCTATGTACCGTTTCTATTCAGGACGTGGTTGATTATAAACCTCCACCATTTCACACCTTTTGTAGTTCTTAAAAAATCATATTTTGGATTTGCATAAACATAGGTATGGTTTTGTTTTTAAATTGGAATCTAATATATATATATATATATATATATATATATATATATATATATATATACAACATAATTTGCTGTTGGCAGCAAACATTTGAGAGAGTATGTACATGGAACGAGAACAATTTACTCCACCATCCAAATAAATGGTTTAAAATTCTAATCATCTGAAGAAGGTCGGATGTACAACCAACGAAATGTCATCAATTTGACAATAAAGATGACATAAATAGTTCGAACAATGTAAATAATGTAAATAATTACAACACCTAATCTCAGAAATGTAAACAAATATATAAAAAGTTTTGGACACGAATATTTATATAATTTGGTCAATGCTACATAAGTGTTAGTAAGCTCTACTATATTATTCTAACGCTTACTGAATGGGCGAGAACAGTTTCGATTCAAATTATTCTACAGATTATTGAGTAAGAATGTATGCAAATTTGAATGCGGTTATTTGAAGCTATTTTAATGCAGTTTTTTAACATTTAAGTCATTATTCATAATGAGTTACTTAATCATTTGCAGTTACATGTAGTTATAAGTGCTATCCTAATTTGTAATTTGTTTATTATTTACAGAATATTGTTTATTTTATTTCCTTGGGGCTTGTTTATCTTATTATTTTCGCTTTGTATATTTTGTTATTTTTATAGAAGTATTTTATGAATTATTCGTTCATAGTTTTTTGTTTTTGTATCTGCATTTTGCGATAGGTTCTGATAATTTTTACTGAGTTTTTGTTAGTCGAGAAATTTAATCATATCATTTTTTATTCAGACAAATTTACAGTTTTTAAAATAATCTTTGTAGGCTGATGATTTTTTTACTTATTTTTCCTTATATTTTAAAAGTAGTCAGTTACTAACAAACAATACCTAAATATTAGCAAAATTAATTAGTAAAAGCAGAATTATAATCCTTGAATCAATACGCATACATAAACAAACAACTAATTTTAAATAAAATTAATTATAACTTAAAAGCCGGCATCCTTAAATATATATATATATATTGAAAATTGAAAATTGAAAATATAAGTCCATCCCTACCGTGGCGGATGGCCGAAGACAGTGACAAAATAGTGGCGTTGGGGTCCCTGATCTGATTACAGGCATTTGAGACTTATATTTTCAATTTAATTCTCTTTATTGTTAATAACTTAAATGTTCTATGTTTACTGTGTGTTAATATTTATTCTTTGATAATGGCTTATGTGAGCCGAAAGTTTAGACCCGATAAAAAAATCAAAATTTTTTGTTGTCTTTCAACGATATCACCATCAAGTATATCAGACGGTATGAACGGATCCTACACAAAATTAATAGACAAAACTTGTCTATATTATTCAATGAAACCTGCATTAATGAAAAAATGCTGCCAAAATACACAATATATATATATATATATATATATATTAAGCATAACAGAAAGTTTAAAATAAGCAAAATACTATTATATTAACACGGATAAAAGTATGTACAATAATATTTTGCTAGTCTTGAGTAATTGCTACCCTTCTTTTAAGCATCCTGTTATTTTAAACACAAAACAAGTTTAAACATTTCCGTTGTCCGTTCAAAATAAAGCGCTAGGAAATTAGACTATTAGGCTTGACGATACCAGTTGTTTGAAACCATTGACGTAAGAGGTTGACATTACTAAGTTTAAGATTTAAAAGTTTTGCATGTTAAATATTTTTTTAACATAACATTTTGCTCTTTTTAATACAACTGTTGACTGGTCTAATTTTACTATGTTTGATAAATACATATATATATATATATATATATATATATATATATCACATTGTTCATTTAGTAATGAATTCGAACACTCTCAGTTACTGGCTTGTGTTTACATGGTATATCACGCGCTAAAAGTATGCCTTCCATAGCTCAGAAGTAGAATCCCGACTGATGTCAATTCGGTCGGGTTTCAATCCTGGCTAAAAGCAATCGGATGTCTAACCGTACTGATGAGTTGTAATGCAGCGAAACTGATCTGTCTGCGGGTGACTAATATATATATATATATGCAAATGATGTAATCCTAGTATTATATATATATACAACACCATTTGTTGTTTTGCAGCATACATTTAAGAGAGAGAGAAGAGAGAGAGAGAAGAGAGAGAGAGAGAGAGCAAATTTGGGTGTGTCTATTTGTGCGTATCTGGAAACAGAAATCAACATTGCGTAACCATTGTAGCTTCGGCCCTCGAGCGGTTTTAAGACCATGCGCTGAAAATCGTTTGATACGTCACCGTGCAATTTTGATTCTCATGTCCTTAATATAATTATACACATTCTATCTCTGATACTAAGAACTCTTTCCTACTAAATTATTTTTATACTATACATCTTGTGTATGTGTTTGTGTGTGTGTGTGTGTGTGTGTGTGAGAGAGAGAGAGAGAGAGAGAGAGAGAGAGAGAGAAGGGAAAAGAAAACGAGCCAGGCCCCTAAAGGTAGGAAATTACTCCTAATTTTTCTATATTCGCACGTAACTGAAAATCTTGAAACGTACTGCTCGGCTTTCAGAAAATTGTAAAATCATCCAATATTACTGCTGTTTCTTTTCTCCGAAAGATGTATCCGCCGACGTTCTGAGCTGGTGAAGGAATTCATATGATGGCTGTTGTCGATATTATGGGCATACTAAGAAATACCTCTTAGGTTCATACAACCATGGATGAAAACGCCATATTTTGTTTTAATTTAAAGATTCCGTGCCAGGCGAGCGTTAAAAAAACGTTACATGAGCGTTCTTAAAAATATGGTAAAATTAGTTATTAAAAATTGCCTGAAGACACCCCTTATGGTAGAAACCTAGGTCGCGTAATAACTTGTTTATAAATGGAAAATATTCAAAAGTTCTATAATATAATTGTATTGAACACTTTTAATACAAATATGCACTGGTCTAATGCTACTTTGACCGTAAACTAAGTCTTAAACAATCAATCAATCAATCAATCAATCAATATATATATATATATACATATATATATATATATATATATTACACATGTATATATAATACATGAAAACATGATATAAATGTAATATATATAAATATATATACATATATTTATATATTACATATATATATATATATATATATATATATATATATATATATATATGCATATTCGTTGTATCGTGGCAGCAGATAATTTTCTATAAAAAACAATGAATGCATATTATATTTATTCAGAAGGCGTCCTAAACATCGTATTTGGGATTTAATTTCTGGTGAGAATAAAGACAATATTTGTCTAACATTTGGATATTTTTTTATGCTGTTTCTAAGCTTTCGGCTTACATGAGCCATTTTCAGAATGGTTACAGAGACGTTAACATAAAGACATCCACTATCAAAGATAATATTATCTTGTGTTGACATAAAACATTGCTATGCGACGATAATATTTACCGGATAGCAGACGTAGGTCGTAAATTTTTACTCAATGTAATGTGTTATGACTAGATTGAAATGTGATTTTATTGAGTGGGTTGTATTGATCTAATGTAGATGGCCTCTAATATCTGAAAGTTCTTTTTACTGTGTGTATGTGTGAGCATTATTATGTTATGGACTAAAATCTGTCTAATATTACATACATGATTATGTTTTTTTAAGAAATGTTGTTTAATAGAACTATGATCAGAAAGGTGCTAAGTAAGTCTTCGGGAGAACGCCGTTGTAATAAAACCAATATATGTAGTGAGTTTATTATTAGTACCAGAGATAAAAATCTGAACAGGCGTGTAAATCGATACACTACATAGTTTTTCTGCAGAGGATTTAATTGTGTGGTTGTAGGGATATTAGAAACTATGAGGTCAATTGTTTTAATTTTTTTATAATATATCACGGGATTAATTTGTTTATTATTATCAATTGATTTAACATTTCTACCTATTATGTTTTTGAGTGTTGTTTAATCATGTTTGTAATTATTATGCATTTGGTTGCAATTGTATGAGTTAATAGTGTTATATTTATTTTGACGTGAACTATTATTCTATAGTCTATACTGTATAACCTGCAAATTAATGTTGATGATAGGCTTGAAATGTAACGACGGGCAACGTGTGTATAAAAATACATTCAGTTTATTCCCGGAGAGATTTTAATGACATGCATTGCAGATAATTGCATATTTGTGTGTTCAATCAGAGTATGGTTGAAATATAGGAAAGTATATGTGTAACTTTGAAACTCGAGCAGAGGTACACATTGTTTATACAAAAGTCATTTGCCCGATGACAAATTGAATATTGAGATGTGGTTACCACATATGATAGTGGGTCTTGCATCGAGATGTCTACGTGTATGTTGCAATGCGGAAGAAAAAAGAGAAAAAGAAGCAAAAAAAAAGAACTTTCGAAATATAACAGGTTTTTCTTTTAATGGGTGTGTATTCAGAAAATATGAAAATAAAACTTATGAACTTTGCAGAACTTTCTTTTGATGTTTGTTTTTTTCAGAGAAAAAAAGAAACTAACTTTGTAAACTGTATTGTACTTTCTTCTGGGGTGGTGTCCCTCAAGAAGAAAAGAGAAAACAACAAAAAAATGAAAATTAATAATATTTTATGTATCATTGATTGATATCTAAAGTTATTATATATAAATGGATAACACCCCCCCCCACATATATATATATATATATATATATATATATATATATATATATCTTTAAACAAGATAGACGTCATAATTATCCCAACACGAGGAACCTTTCGGTCAGCACTTGTCAAGGGCTTCGTTGGCTTTATTACAAAGGGTCAAAAATAGAGGACAAAAACAATGGAAGGATTATAAGTGTAACAATTTTTCTTTTTATTTCACTCTTGTGGAATTGTATGTTTACACCCCACTTACATTTTAATATTTATTGAATATTTATTGAATAAAGTTTAGTTTTGAACGAGTTCCATCTTCCCCCAGTATTGTAAGTAATCCGTTGTTTTTGTCCTCTATTTTTGACCCTATATATATATATAAAGAGAGAAAGAAAGTCAGACAAACAGAAGGGCAGACAGACAGAGACAGAAAAGTGAAGACGTACAAATCAACACTGCATGGCCAATGATGTGGTCGACCCTGGAGAAATTCTACGTCTATGGTCTGAAAACCATTGCAGGTGACACTTTGCGGTTTGAATTTTATTTCCATAACATGACTGCAAACTTTATATCTCCGATTATCAAAACATCTTACGATATAAATATTGCAAATATTAAATCTTATTTAATATAACTTTTTATGCAATTATTCCTCTTGCATAATCTCGGCAGAGAACATCATATTTTCTGTTTTCCAAAGCAGGGCATCCAAATTAAGGTTAATAATAATAATTTCTAAACAATTTAAATACATATTTGTATGGATCAGCATTTTTTTTAATCGTGTCACCCCAAGCAAGGCATTCCACTGCGCAGGGTGTCACATAGAGGGATTGGGTATAGGAAATGTCAGAAGGAGGGTGATAGACGACTTAGGATGTACATAGAGGGATAGTTGGAGAGAGTGGATGTGAGTTAGTGTGTTAGGAGGTGTCTACCGTCGGGGAAGCAAGCATGCGGTAGGGAATTCCACAGGCGGGAAGTGCGAGGAAAGAAGCTGTTGGAGTAGAAATTGCGGTTACATTTCATCGGCTTCATTGTAAAAGGGTGGAACCTAGTTGCCAATCTAGTATCTCGTGCAAATTCACATCTAGGGGGCACCAGTGATTTAAGTTCGTCAGAACAGAAGCCATGAAAGTATTTATAGAAGAGGCACAGGGATGCCACGTCACGCCGGTGAGAGAGATACTGCAGGCGGTCAGCCAAGTCGGTATCAATCACATTACAGATTCTTCGCTGTATTTTGTCAAGAACACCGAGGAGAATAGAAGGGGCACCCGACCAGATGTGGCAGCAGTACTCAATACACGGGCGGTTGGTGGATTTATATAATTGCAGGATAGATTCAGGCGGAAAGAATTTCCGAGCCCTGCACAGAGAGCCGACTTTCATAGCTGTGGATTTAGCAATGGATTCGACGTAGTCATTCCACTTGAGGTCCGCTGAGAGTGTCAGGCCAAGCAGGCGTAGTGATTTACTCTCTGGGAGGCAAGCCGGTTCTATGCTAATGGGAGGGAGGTGCGGTTGTCTGTGGTGGTTAATTGACAGCAGCTTCGTTTTGGAAGAATTGAATTTTACGAGCCATTTCTTACCCCAATCCACCACGGATTGGAGGTCCTGCTCAAGCTCAGCAGCGCGGTTCGCCTTGTCACCAACACCCGATTTTTGATCGAGGCGAGAGTAAACTGTGGTATCATCAGCGTACATCCCTACTTGTGATCTTATGGTATCGGGGAGATCATTGATATAAATTAGAAAGAGCGTAGAACCTGGGATAGAGCCTTGGGGTACACCCGCGTTTGTAGGGTAGTTCTGGGAAGCATGTCCGTTTAATACCACCTTCAGTGTGCGGTTAGACAGGAATGACCGGATTAAGTCCAACAAAAGTCCAGTTATGCCATAGCTTTGCAGTTTCCGTAGAAGGTCGGCGTGCCATACTCTGTCGAATGCTTTAGAGATATCCAAAGCGACGGTTCGGGCTTCACCATTCTTGTCGAGAGCCTGGTATATATACTCGGTGATGTTCGTTAGCATATCAGCAGTGGACCTGGTGAAGCGGAAGCCATACTGTTTGTCCGAGAGGAGCTCGTGGGCTGTGAGATGCTGAACGACCTTGGCATTGATAATGGCTTCGAACACTTTACCGAAGATCGGAAGGCTGATGGGGCGGTAATTTGCGGGGTCCGATGGTTCACCAGTGTTCTTGAATATTGGAACCACAGAAGAAGACTTCTAACAGGCAGGAAAGCAGGAGGAAGATAGGCAGAGGTTGTAGAGCTTAGAAAGGATAGAGGACAGTTCAGGGGCACAATTCTTCAAAACTATGATTGGGATTCCATCCCCACCACTCGCTTTGTGAGGGTCCAGTTTTGAGATTATGCTAGAAATCAGCGAGGGCGTGATGTGGACGTCATTCAATTGGGCATCAGTTCTAGATTGGAAATCTGGTCTATGGATTCCAGACGAATCCAGAGTCGAATTGGTCGAGAATCTATGTCCGCTGAGGAGGTGAGGACCACAAACTCGTTTATTAGTGGGGGTATTGAGGACTTACTCTTGCTAAGCACGTGTTTGCAGAGGCGCCAGTAGTCTTTGATACCGAACTTGGAGGATGCTATGCGCTGCTTCATCCTTGCAGCAAAACAGCATCTTAGCTTCGTTAAGTATCTTTTTACACTTATTACGAGCAGAGGCGAAAAGGCACCTGTTTTGGTCCGACACGTGGCTACGATAAAGCCGAAAAAGTGATTCCGGTGAGCAATGGCGGCCGAGCAAGCGGGCATGAACCAGGGAGACGAATGGCATTTAAGCTGAAATTTCCTGGCAGGGATGAATGCATCGATGCCAGCCTTAACCCAGGAGGAGACATCTGATAGGTTGGATGAATATGTACTGATTCAAATTTATTAATTAAAATAAAGAAAAGACAATAACACAGTTTTCGCATAAAATAGTCACGTGTCTTAAGAACATGTCACCATTGTAATATTTGCCCCCACCCCCACCCCGTTGTAAGCAAAAATGACCTTACAGCAAGTCTTACCGTTTACTACAGAAATAGGAAGAAGTAATCGTTCTATTCTAAAAGTTACTTCTCTCGCATTAATGGACAATAATCTCCTTATTTCTTGCTTTCTTCAATCTTCAAATTCAGCGTCAATCATCTTCTGTTCTCCTGTAACCTTCTATTGTTCTCTCTCTTTACAAAAGACTTCTCATTATCTGTCACTCGATAGGTTTGCCTATCGTTTATTAATGACTGCTTGCCGGTCTTTTGAACAAGAGTAGAGGCTGGTTGCTTGTTTATTATCTAGGATTTGGTTTCTGGTTCTTTCTCATGTCAGCTTAAAATCTATATTTCTAATGCATTTTTCTTTCCTCAGTAGTAGTATATAGACTCGCATATCGCCCGGTTCAGATACCTCTCCGGTGTTTTTGGATTGGTTTATACTTTTTTCCTGTTTAGGATTCGGTTTTCAATTCCTTGTGAAACTTCTCCTTTTCAGTCCCTACCGGAGGTCCCTTGTGAGTTGAATGCATAATCTCCTTGATTATGGTAATTCCTATTACTCTTTAACCCTATGTCTTGAGTGGCTCTTGTGCCTTCTAGAAGGTGATCATCACTGTAAAAAACATGCATTTTTGTTGCATTAGTTGTGTTTTTGATGCGAATTTAAATAACACTTTTTTTCTGGTTGATCGTAATTTATGAGTTCTTGAGGGTCTTTAATACTGGATAGAGAAAATGTTACTTGCTAATAATTTAATAGCAAATGCTCATTTTTGGTTAAAAGCAAGTAACTTCAATCCCCATGCCCTTGTGTCATCCACTACTGCAAATTCATCAGATTCAATATCAAGAGTGACAGCTCGGCATTCTTTTAATCATTTGAAACAGACTTATTGATGGGCATTACGCCAAACTCTATCCATTTTAGCGGAGAATATCAATATTAATTAATTTGTCGGGTTTGAATGCTAAAAAGCAAAGTCAATGTTGACTGGTTCTTACAAAGAAAGAAACTCTAATACTAATGTTCACCCAGTTGTGACCTCAGGATTTAAACGATATAACACACAGTAAGTCATATTAAGTCACATTAACAATAAATAAAATGGAAAGAAAGAAAGAAATACACGAAATGACAGAAAGAAAGTAAGAGCGTATTCATGAAAGGAAAAGAATTAAGGAGAAGAAGAAAGAAAGAAAGAAAGAAAGAAAGAAAGAAAGAAAGAAAGAAAGAAGTAAAAATCTACTGGGAAGAAAACAAAGAAAAAATAATGAAAAGGGAGGGAGAGGGTATGAAAAAATGTAAAAAGTAAAAATAAATGGAAAAGAAAGAAAGAAAGAAAGAAAGAAAGAAAGAAAGAAAGAAGAAAACACTGAAAAAAGAAAGAAAAATTTGAAAGACGAGAAAAGAAAGAAAAAAGAATGAAAGAAAAAAGAAAAATAAAGAAGTGGAGATGTAGGGAAATGGAAGAAAGAAAGAAAGAAAGAAAGAAAGAAAGTGGAAAAGGAAAAGAAAGAAGTAAAAATATACTGGAAAAAATAAAGAAAAATAAGAAGAGAGGGGGAATTAAAAATTAAGAAGTAAAAATAAATGGAAAAGAAATAAAGAAAAGTTCGAAGGACGAGAAAAAGGAAATTAGACAAGAAAGAAAGAAAGAAAGAAAGAAAGAAAGACAGAAAGAAAGAGAAAGAAACGCACTGTTGAAAAACGAAGAGAAGCAATGAAGACATTTTAAAAAGGAAAGAAAGGAAAAGAAAACAAACGGAAAAGAAAGAAATATTATAGAAAAATGAGAATGTACGAACACACTAACAAATACTTATTGACTTACTAGATAGATAGATAGATAGATAGATAGATAGATAGATAGATAGATAGTTATGGACTGACTGAAATAGATAGATAGATAGATAGATAGATAGATAGATAGATAGATAGATAGATAGATAGATAGATATGGACTGACTGAAATAGATAGATAGATAGATAGATAGATAGATAGATAGATATGGACTGACTGAAATAGATAGATAGATAGATAGATAGATAGATAGATAGATAGATATGGACTGACTGAAATAGAAATAGATAGATAGATAGATAGATAGATAGATAGATAGATAGATAGGACTGACTGAAATAGATAGATAGATGATAGATAGATAGATAGATAGATAGATAGATAGATAGATAGATATGGACTGACTGAAATAGATAGATAGATAGATAGATAGATAGATAGATAGATAGATAGATAGATATGGATATGACTGAAATAGAAATAGATAGATAGATAGATAGATAGATAGATAGATAGATAGATAGATAGATAGATAGATAGATAGATTCAGAGAGAAGTCGGCAAATATACGCATGGAGAAAGAACGAAAAAGAACTGACAAGATATCGTGAGCTATGGATTGGGTAAAATCGGCGCATATCAAAAGAAAGCATACGGATCACTGAGATTGCTTATCGGAAAGAGAACGGAGCCGGAGACACAGTGACGAAATATTTTCGATTTTATTAAGCAATCAAGTTGGGCCTCTTCATTACAGCCGCGACCGACGATAAGCTTATTATACTCTCTGGGTCAATACTCGAGTCATTTATTGCATAGGCGCATTTTATTCATAGCCGAACTGAGGAAAACATCGATCAATGCTGAATACTTCATCTGCATTTTGATAATTCAAACGCTTTCTCTGGGACGCCGGAGACAAATTAATGCACAACATACTGGCAGGGCTGATTATTAAATATTCAAATATACGTAATGCAAAGTATTAAGAATGGAAGACAACGTCTTAAACTATCTGACGCTGCTTGCAGGCCTTGTTGGCTCGTTTACATTTTCTAGTGACCCTTATTAGTTCTCTTGTGTAGAACGGGAACTTTTACTTATTACTTCGTTACTTGTTGGTTGAGTTAATAGGCGTAAAGCTTTGCATTTCTGATATAGTATTTACAGTAGGTTTCGGTGAATTTGTCGATCTCGAAAATTTTACATCAAATTTCTGATTTGGTCTGTACCAAACATACCGTAGGCTACCAGTGGCCCAAAACATATGCCTACCAGTAAATAAATTTAGGCTACAACATACAATATCAAAAAATATATATAATATCTATATTGAAACACTATATAGAAACCAACCTACAACATACACTGATCGGAATAATTTAGCAAACATTGAAAGCATATTAGATCTTCTGATAAACATATTACAGTCTATATAAACTCGTATGAAGTATTAATACTGTAGGTTGCACATCATATTAGGTAGTTTTGATAATATCGTTATGTATCGTAAGTTTTGTCTATATTTCTGAGATGAGGTAGTATTTACAGTATTTATATTATTTGGGCTATTGTCTCATCTGTTTCCATCTACGCTCCGGTGCTATGAATCTTGAAGCGAACACTTTATTACAATCACTGGGGTATATGAACACCATTAATCTTTTGGAAGTCATGAGTTATCTCATAAACGTAATGTCCTATTTGGGATTTATAAACCCTTTTTACCAGAGTTATTTGTTCACCACTGCTGTAGCCTGGTATTGAACTCACAACTCTTTGGGTCAAGTCACAGAAATTAACCAACGTTTATAAAGTCTGGGCCATATGTACTTAAGGACAAGTACAACTGAATTTTTGGGACTTATAAACCTAATATCCAGTAACGTTTTTTTTACCAAATTTCATATTCTAATTTTTTTTATGTTAATGATTTTCTCTAATTGCTTGTAATAAAGGGTTCAGTTCGAAATTCCTAGCACCTGAAGAAGACCGGGGCCTACAACGGCCGAAATGTCGTACAAATGGCAACAAAGATGATGACAATAGTCCAAATAATAAAAATACTGTATCGTAAGTTATTGTAAAATACAGTATCAGTCATTCGCCATTTGCATCTTAGTGTTGATGTTTGCGCAACAGAATTAATGGAATACTGAATTTTTGTGACTATTTTATTACTTTTTATTGCTTTCAGTGTTAATATGCCAAATATGTTCATCAAGCATAAATTTTAGTGGGATGTATTTGTGGCAGCTTGCTGTAGGGTCATTATGTGTGGAGCACAGTTGAGTAAGGGACCAACAAATCTTCTTGTAACACCAAAGATGTACTGAAGGCAAGGATTATGGCAGCATTCACCAACATTTTTTTTTTAATCATTTCACCCCGAGCAAGGCAGAAACGCCACTGATGTGCAGGAGGTTACATAAATGTGAAAAGATTAATTAGAAAAGAGTGAGGAGTACAAGCTAGTTAGAAAGGAACAATAGAAAGCTGAGAAAGGGAAGGTTATGCAGGGGAGGGGAGAGAGCTAGAGTCCAGTGGTTAGTAGATGAGTATTAACTTTGCATTTAAATTTCTGGAGGTTGTAGCCGTGAGGAAAGCAAGAATACGGGAGTGAGTTCCACAGGCGGGAAGTGCGAGAGAGGAAGCTGCAGGAGTAGAATTGTCGTCTGCATTTGGCTAACCTGAGTGTGAATGGGTGGGACCCAGTTGCCAGTCTGGTTGCACGGGTAAACACCTGTTGAGGAGGCATCAGTGACTTAAGCTCATCCGAGCAGAAGCCATAAACACAGACACTGTCCAGAAGAGTTACAGGAGATTCCAAAATTATCTTAAAACCAATGACGATTTTATTGAATAGATTAACTCTTTGGTATTTCAAGATATCTTCTGTAATTTTGGTAAATATATACAAGGCGGCAATGAAGTCATTGTACAGTTATTTATAATAAAAGTGTATGAGGAAAAAAACGAGAAATATCAATGACCTCAAACAATTTATTTGAGATGCGTTTGTAGACTTAATCCGTCAAAACTATTTTGTTGTGATATTAGTAGAGGCGTTCTCTCATGTTGTAGGAAATGCATTGAATTTGGTGGATTGCAGTTCGAGCAGTATCGGTAATTAATTTACAATTTTTTACTTTAGCATATTCTTGTTATTAACCAGAATTAACCTGATCCATTTAAATAAAAACATTCTGCACTGCTGATTGTCTTAATTATTATCGTAAGTAACTGTATAGTGACATAATTGCCACCATATATAACTGTTAAAATGAGACGTCAGCGTTATTTTCATTTTTATATAATTTAGACGACAGTTTATCCATCGCATGTCTGTGTGTCTCTCTCACTCTCTCTCGCTGTGTGTGTGTGTGTGTGTGTGTGTGTGTGTGTGCAAAGATAAATAAATAGATAGATAATTTAATATCTTCTTCATCTTCTTCTGTGCCTTCTACCTTCATGATTTTGGCGATCATGTTCTTCCATATCTTTCTATCACTTGTCGCTCTTAATACCCCCTTTTCTTATGCCACTCGGTCCCCATCTATATACCTAAGTATATCAAGTATGAAATGCGTTGCTTGCCCTTATCTCTCTTCCCCTATATCTGTCAGGTGAACATTCCCGTGAAGTTCTCAAATACCTTCTTCCTCATTACATGTATCAAAACTTCAGCTGTATTTTCCTGATATTAAGTATCAGTTTCCTTATCGTGTTCATTCTCTCTAAAACTTCGTCGTTGCTCACATGTTCTGTGAATGGTATCCTCAGCATCCTTCTATAGAAACACATTTCGATTGCTTCAAGTTTATCCTTCATCTTCGACGAGATTGTCCAGCATTAGCTGCCATATTGAAGGACAGACATCAAATAACAACTCAGTACTCTCTTCTTTGTTTCTAGCGAAATTTTCCTGTCTCTTAATACTCTACCCAGTTTTTGAAATGCATACTTGGCCATTCCAGTACTCCGTATCGCACTTTCTGTCCTCTGTTTAAATACGCTTCCCAGGTATTTAAGTTTCTGCACCTGTTTGTAGCAATAACTTTTAATTCGCATTTTGTGCTCTTCCTTTGTTACTGATTACCATACATTCATTTTTTTTTTTTGTAGTTTATATGTAGTCCTTTTTCTGCTTTTATTAAAACTTCCTGTAGGAGACCTTGTAGTTTCTTTCCTGTATGTGCTATCAGCGCTGTATAATCTGCTTATCATATATTGTTCAGATTACGGCCGACAATGACGAATTGTAACAGAACTTGCAGATCTTTCAGAATTGTCTCGCTGTATACGTTGAACAGATCCGGTGAGAATGCACATCCTTGTCTTACACCCATTTCTATCCTTGTATATCTGCTAAACTCGTTTCATATCCTTATGCAGGCGGTTTGCTGTCAGTACATGTTCTTTATTACTCTAAGTCAGTGGTTCTCAAACTATTTTATAATTTCTTGCATGGCAGTCTCTTTATAAGATTTTAGATGACTCGAGGACACTTTTATACTTACCACAGTTTACATATAGGCTACTGAAATAGAACGTTTTTGGCAAACAAATATTTATTCAAACAATAACAACTCAAAAATATTTATTAAAAAAATGGCAGCCAATTTCTATAGATACAAAAACATTTTTCGGGAATCAATTATTCATTTCGAAAATGGCAACCTTCAGTATTAAAAGTACATTCAATGGCATGGGTGTATTTACTTGGCCTCAACCAGATTTGGCTTTGTTTTGGTGAGTGCAACTCTCATGTCATTTGTTGCTTCTAATCCTTTTCGGGATTTTTCAAATTTAATCACACAATTCACCTCAACTTCAGTCAAAGCAACTCGAATAAAATCACGCAAACTAGAACACGAATACTTTCTTCTTCTTTGTATAGGGTGGATTACCTTTGCAATGCCTTTTCCTCTTACATAACTAAAACATAAGCAAGGGCCAAAATAGAATTAAGGAAGGTAACTTAAGAAATAAAAATAATTCATACAAAAATAAAAAGGAGGTAAATAAAGGAGAGTTGGAGATGAAAAAATATAATCTCTCTTTCCAATAACAACGCTGCCATTATGACAATGGTAACAATCTCAAATAGTCAATAATTTCAACTGAGTGGCCTCTCCTCGGTCTCCTCGAAACCCTTTCCCAGTCCTCTAGAACACCGCGGACCCCAGTTTGAGAACGTCTGCTCTAGGGTTTTTCCTGAATATGTCCTTATCAGATGCTCATGGCGTTACTTGTCGAATGTTTAGTCGATAGAACACAGGTTCGCGTCCTTCTGCATTTCTATTGCATTTTCCGATAGTTCCATTTCGTAACTTTTCATAACATTTCATAAACTTTACTTTGATTACATTTATTTACATTCGGATACGAAAACAGAGCAGTTATGAATATTAAGAAAACAAGAATTTATGCATTTTATGGATTAATTCAGCTAACTGCAAATTACTTCGTGTTGGAGTGGTTGAGACATATCAGTTTAATTTGACGGCTTCCTTTGGTCAATAGGAGTCGCAGGTTCAAATCCTTTCATTAATATACAGTTTAATTATAAAAAACGGAATATCTGCTCAAATACGAGTATCCATTAAAAATAATTCTCAAACAAATAAATTTAAAAACATATAGGAGTGTACGGCGTATTCTTTTCCCAGATGCTATTTTTTATAAAATATATAATATCTGTACAATTTATCAGCAAAAATTCCTAAAGGGAAATAATATTAAAGGCAGCAGAAGTTCAAGAAATTCAAGAAATATGGTCCATGTTTTCGGCGTTATTTTTTTCGTCTTTTACAATGATACAATGTAAACTAGTGTAGGGTATGTTGTTAGGAGTAACTGATAGAAATTCTGTTCCACTTGTTTACAACACGGTGGTAAAGTTTTATATTTTATAGCTGCCATATAAGCAAACCCCTAGTTTTAAAAATATTATTTTAAACTTGAAAACAAGACTTGTATGCCGCAACTTACAGTAATATTTAAATATCTGGGGAGTGTGTGTGTAAAGTGTGTGCGTGAGTAAGTCCGTACTAAATGTGAATAAAATAATTATTTTAGACATATTCATTTATCAATATAATATTCACTTTATCATTGAACTTAATTCAGTGATAAATATTAATCACTCATATAGAATATTCTACAGAGAAAATTATAGATCAAAGTTTAGATATTAGTTCTGCGATTTCTATTTTCTTGAATTGTGGTCAGCTTAGGAAGCATCGAGAAGCTTCCTGCGAACCCGTTGTTCGTGGCCAGGGGAGATAAAATTCTAAGCAGTCAGACGTCGTAAGGGCGGCCGATTTCATACAGCAGATTGAGAACATCATCAACCACGCCACCAGCTAGTTGTTGAGGCCATTACCTAAACACTCGTTTGGCCATAGTGCATATATATATATATATATATATATATATATATATATATATTGTTTGATTCCGAATTCTTGTTTTCAGTCAACTTTGCTCTTCATAAATTTAAATTAAATGTCGTTATCTGTTCAGTTCATATATATATATATATATATATATATATATATATGTGTGTGTGTGTGTGTGTGTGTGTGTGTGTGTGTGTGTGTGTGTGTGTGTGAGTATGAGTGTGCGTGCCTATCAATACAAAATTAGACACTGAAGTGGTGACAGTGTCTTTCATACTAAACGCAGTCAGCAAGCCTGACAACTGAGTTTTGACTATAATTTCCACACACACACACACACACACACACACACACACACACACACATATATATATATATATATATATATATATATACGTTTATACACATGGATATTTATTTCAAACATATTTGGTTAAATAATATCGACAACTTCTGTCTGTGATGTCTTTTTATGAATTTTTTTTTAATTTTCGAATTTCTGGTTTTATATTATTGTTAGATGTATCTTGCAAAACGAATGTTTTAACATACGAATATATGCAGGGAAAAGTAATATGAAATAAAATTAATATAAACTTTGGCAACTTTCCCGATATCGTAAAAAATCTATTTCGGAAATTTGTAAAATTTGATAAAAACTATAAACAGAACTTGTCGATATTATTGAATCAAACAAGTTTGATAATATATATATATATATATATATATATATATATATAGCCAGCAATATTTCTTTTAAGCATTTTCTGTTAAAAACGTCCGACAAATTACCTATATTGGACATGCTAGAACTTCTTCGACTAGACATCTTACATGTAACCTATCAAAGCAAAGTGCAATAAAAAAAAACATTTATTAACCCATAACTTCCAAGAATCCTTAAGAAAACATATGGTCGAAAATAGATAAATACCATTTAAATCACAATATCAAAAGCACCTCGCTATAAAAGAGGCACTGTATATCAAAAAATTCTCTCCTACCATCAACTTTACATTATTTAACAGTGGAAATAGAATTTTGAAAGTTGTTTTTAAATAGAAAAAAACGTTCACGCGATTTCCAGTCACGCTCGTCACGTGATAGGTTTTAAAGAACGCTCTTTTTTATAAGCACAAAATAAATTATGTTACAGTCAAAACATGGGGATAAAATAACAGCATCGGAATCATAACAACCTTGAGCATGGCCAGTAAAGTGTCTCAAAGCGCTTGGAAACTTAATAATTATGGAAAATTTTTACATTCCTTATCTCCAGCAAAAAAGAAACATGTAAGAAACCTGGAAAAATTAAATTAAATATAATAAACTCTTCCTTGTCGGTTGTTTTAACAAAACATGTATATATATATATATATATATATATATATATATATATATATATATATATATTAAACATGTTTTGTTAAAACTTCCTTGTCGGTTGTTTTAACAAAACATGTATATATATATATATATATATATATATATATATATATATTAAACATGTTTTGTTAAAACAACCGACAAGGAATATATAAGGAATATATATATATATATATATATATATATATATATATATATATATATATGAGATAAAAAATCAAAGAAATACTTGAGAAACAACAAAATATGGATTTATTGTAGGGTAGTCAACATTATACTGTTTCGGTTGTTGTAACCATCATCAGAGCTTATATATAACATTGTTCAACGTTTTGTGTTGTTACGGCCTGTGAATATATTTAGAAATGTGATAAAAACTTTTTTTTTAAAAAAAAAACATTTTAAGGCTGTTTGAAAGAATTGCAGTAAACTATGACGTCATTCACAAAATATTTATAACGTTTAAATTTCAGCTCAACGACTTTTTCAAATGTCAAAACCTTATATATTTCGTAATAGTTTACTGCAATTCTTTCAAACAACCTTACAAATTTTAAATTTTTATCACATTTCTAAATTTATTCAGAGTCCGTAACAATACAAAAAAATTCACAATAGTATATATAAGCCCTGATGATGGCTATAAGAACCGAAACATTATAATATTAGCTACCCAACAATAAATTCATTTTGTTGTTTCTCAAGTATTTATTTGATTTTTTTTGTCTCAATTTGTCGGAATTTTTCCATTTCCCTTAAAGTATATATATATATATATATATACTTAAGAACTGCGTTTATTATTTTTGGTAATTATTGCCGTTGCCAAGCGGAGTTTTATGTCAACACAAAATAAAATCGTCGGTGATGGTGAATTTTATAATATTTCAGTTTAAACTACCTCTCTGAAGATGGCTCATGTGAGCCGAAAGCTTAGAAGAAAACCAATAAATAATTATCCAAATGTTGGAGAATTTTTGTCTTTATTTTCAACTGAAATTAAAGCAAAAATACGACGTTTAGAACGGCTCATGATTAAACATAATAGACATTCATTGTCTCTTATATTTAATAGAATATGTCTAGAAAATATATATATATATATATATATATATATATATATATATATATATAATTAAGCATGCAGTGTGGGTATAGAAGAATCCAAAGGTGTATCCTGTACATACACTGGTAATATAACTCTCTAAGAGACCTCTAAATATATATGTATATAAATACATATAGAGCAAACATAAGAAAATTAAGGCAGGCACGTTATTTCAGGCGAACCATCATCAGCTTCCGTCTTTTTTGTACAAAAGATTTTACACGAATCGTGTAAAATCCTTTGTAAAATAAAGACGGAAATAGGCTTATACTTCCGATTTATCATGAAATAACGTGTCTGCCTTAATATATATTTAGATAGATAGATAGATAGATAGATAGATAGATAGATAGATAGATAGATAGATAGATAGATAGATGTATTCTCATATCATTGGGATTCATTATTCATGCCAGTCTTTTCTACAATATACTGGCTTTTCGAAATCAGATAACGGAATTTTGTCGATATTAATATGAATGGATTTTAGCTGTTCGTCATTTATTCTCAAATTAATCTATGCTCTTTGATTTTGTCTATTTATAAATTGAATGCATTGTATTTTTCTCTGTCTGTAATTACATTTTGTAGAACTTATCCATTCGGCTTGTTCCATTTAACGAATATAATTGAATAAGTGTATTGTCATATTCATCTATTTGACAATATTTGTTGCTTTCGAAATTCGGAATGAAACTTTTATTCAACACGAACAGAGATATAGTGTTTGCAGAAGTCCATTCAATTTTCTCATAGGGAGTTTGCTCTTCACTGTCTCTATTGATTTCTGTTAAAATAGAATTAGTCTATGTCTGTCGGCGTAGATCGCATGATATTCCAAGGAGCCGTCTTAAATTTTTTAAATGCGTGGAAAGCCAATTATTACTGTTGCGGCGTAAATAATTCCTGTTTTTTCGAACAAATTGTAACGTATAACATTGTAACAAATTGTAACATTGTAACGTATAACATTGTAACAAATTGTAACATTGTAACGTGTAACATTGTAACAAATTGTAACATTGTAACGTATAACATTTTATCACAAATAATAATCATCAGTGCTAAAACCAAATATGGAGCACATCAACATGCCTTTTCACTCGGCAGTTTTTGGTGTACACAGCAGATCTAAACTTATTTATAAATGGGACTTTGTCTCTGTGTGCGTGTGTGTGTGTGTGTATGTGTGCGTATGTCTGTGTGTGTCCGTTACCTATAGGCTGAACCGAGTTTCTTAAAAATTTATGCAGTTGTACTATAAGCGTCTGCAAGTGTTCTTAGCTAGTTTTTGTGTCGAGGTACCTCCGATAAATATCGAAAATCAATAATCAAAAAAATCGGGTTATAGAAGTATATTTTAATCAAATTTGATACACTCATAGACAAAGACATAAGGAACGATATTCAGAAGTTTCAAGGTTTCTGTTCTTACAGTAGTGCAGAAAATCGATAATATATATATAAAAAGCAAGATGTTTGTGTGTGTGTCTGTTTATCTGTCTGTATGTCCTTTATACAAATCCATAATTTTTGTCCGATTCTCACCAAACTTCACACAAATATTCTTTAGGCTGAGTCTGAGCTCCAGGATCATGTATTAGTTTTAAAGCTTTCATTTGACCCGAGCAACGTCGAGCTATACTGCTAGTTAAAGTATAAAACTAATGGAGGGATTTCAAGAGCATTTACGTTGCATAAATGTTATTGGAGTTAAAGCAATGAAATGACGCTATGGAGACATCTAGAAAAGAAAGAGGTATGTGGTTAACTGACGGGCAAGTATAAAATTGGTTTTCACAGTTTTGATTAAGAGAAAATTTTGAAGGAAGATGAATTCAGGCCAAGGCGTTCATCGGACTTAGATGATGAATTAAGTAAAATAAAAGATGAAACCAAAATACAAATCAAACTCAAACACGTAAAAACATTTAAAAGTCAGTTAATTCATTTTTTTAACAGAAGACGGAAATTGTTATACTAAGTAGATTTGGAATAGCTAAAAAAGCATTAAAAAATCTAAGCAGTGTATTAGGAAACAGAAAAAAAACATCGTTAGTGTTAATGTTAGGATTGGACTCTTCCTCTTTATATATATATATATATAGTTATCTGTGTGACTTCTGGAGAAGCAGTCAACGACCAGTTGACTGCCATGGGCCCTGTCGAGCTCTCTGCCTTCGGGTTTTTATCTTGTCGAGGATCCGCCGAAAGTTAGAGTCTCGACTGGAAAAAATTAGACAGAAATTTTAGCCGAGCCTGAGTAACCCGCATTAAAAAGGGCTTTGTGCCACACTTTGCTTTAGTGGGAAGGCTACTGAATACTGAAGTTAACGAGTAGTTAACTGCCTAGCGCACTGTCAAAATCTCTGGCTTTGGGCGGAGAGTAATATCCCAATCGAGTCTCTCTGCCGGAGTGTAGAGTCTCGTCTGGAAAAAATTAGACAGGAATTTTTGCCCGGACAAGTATAAATTGTGCCATGAATTTTTGACGGACAAGTATAAAATTGGTTTGCACATTTTTGATTTAGAGAAAATACCGAAAGAAAGTTAAGTTCAGACCAAGGCGTTCATCGGACTTAGATGATGAATTAAGCAAAATTAAAAATGAACCCAAAATGCAAATCAAACTTAAACACGTTAAATCATTTAATAGTCAGAGAATTTATTTTTTTTAACCCTCTAGGGCCATTCGTATCATATTTGATACAGTATTTCCCTATAAGGAAACATTTGGTATTTCCCTATAAGGAAACATTTGGTATTCATTGACTGAGCAGTCAGTACTGCTTTCATTTGAAATTTATAAAATATTTCTCTTAAAAAATTTTTCAGGAAAATATTTCTTTCAAGGCTTGTTTTCATACTGTATCAAATATGTTACGAATGGCCCTAGAGGGTTAACAGAAGAAGGAAAATGTGATACAAAAATCCGAAGTCGAATTGGAACAGCAAAAGAAGCATTACAAAAGCTAAGCAGTGTATTAAGACTCAGAAAATACAGTGTTAGTGTTATGGTGCCTTCCTTCGTGGAATGGACTCTTCCTCTTGTTATATGTAGGTAGAAGTATAAAACGGCCGAATTATTGTGAATATGAGTATAAAGATGAGCACAACACTCCGAACACTGCAAATAATACAAATAAATTTCGTAAACTCTCTCCAAATGAAATCAATAATAAAATACAATTGCGTGTTTTGTTTTATCTTTTCTTCGCCGTCGGAATTCCATTAATAATGAAGATGAATATTTATTTATTTTTTTCAATATGTTTTTAAAACTTAATTCTATCTGTTCTTAGTTCGTACATGTATTACGTTACATTTGTTGTTGATATTCTACCAAGGTTTTGCCGAAGCTCTCACTAATGCAGGCGCCCTATATGCTGCTGAGAATATGTGATGCCTTCTTTAGAGTAATTTATAACAAAGATGGGAAAGAGGAAAAAATCAGATGCTTTATTAAATTTCCTTTCTTCTGAAAAATCGATAACCCTCATTAATTCCTTTTCTTTCATGAGGCCCTCTGTCTTCGTGCTTTAGCGGCCAATTTCATCAAACAGTTTGAAAGAACAAAAGATGAAAGTAACGCCAAGAAAAAAAGTGCCAAAAAATTAATCAATAGTTTATTAGTAAACAAGAAACATCATTTAATTCGTTCAAAATATACTGACAATGATGTGAATAAGCATTGCAATATTGAAATGGCGTGTACTTTTATGCAAATTGTTCACTTTTATTGTTTATAAAACTATTTAATATAGGATTGATAAAGGTTGATTTTGTACTAGAAGAGGTTAATATAGTAGTACTCTGGGAAAGTCTGTTCCATAAATTATCGTATCTTGTAAAACTGTTCGAAGGGAACTTCATTCTTACTAATGAAATACGAAATAAATGATGATGTATAAGGCATGATTATTGAAACAAGGAAATGAAGCTTCTCAGAATGTAGCTGGAGGATTTCGGCTGTGGTTGTGGAGCTGTATAAGCGGAAATTAATTCATCGCCTGAAAGGCTGCGTAAAGTACTATCACACAGTCAATGCTGTTAAGTAAGGACTAGACAACAATGTTCTATTTTTTGTCTGGTCTGACTCTTGTAAATATAGATTATACAAAGAGGATTCAAATATTTTTGGAGTATTAAAATGAACTACACATTCTTCCAACGCCTCCGGTGATTGATCGTAGATTTGAGTTCCAGGGTGTGCTGGACGATTTCGCAAAGACGATCAAATTAAATAGCGTCATTGCGAATGTAACCAATCATAAGACACAATGGTGGTATAATTTGGGATACGCACACCATATTAAGGTAAAATAAATAAGTATATTTAATGCTGTTAAATACAATAAATGTGGCACAAGACCAAAGGGGTTAAGGGGAAATTTAATCAATATTAACTATCCTACACCTAGCTAATCAAATTCGCGACCCGTTCATCCATTACATTTTGCTCATTCACCACAAATAATCATCCATGACCATTTTATCATACAAATTGTCCAAATGTTTTGTTCCTGAAATATCTAAAAATATTGCGATATGAAGTGAGTTGGGAGGGTGTGAACCCACGAAACAAAACTAAAATATGACAGGTTATTTCGGATCCGTACACCCTACAAAAATAAAAGAGGCCGGTGTATTGTCTACAGGGTGTTGCAGCAAGACGACCATATCAAGGCGGGCACGAAGTGAGTCACACGCTATGGCGAGCATGTCCTTGTCAATAGCAACAAACCCCTCTACGATGGCAGCTTTCAGATCTCGTTCATCCAGGGCATCACCACAATCCTCAGCACATCCTGGTAGATCTCAGCGGTGACTCTCAGGCTCTTTTGAAATATGAATGGAGGCATGACGCCCCCCACTCGCTGGAGATGACGCCAAAGACAGAGATGGGAAACTTTGTATGCTTCATGACGGGAACGTCATCGATGTCTTTGCAGCTCTACCTGTCGTTCTTCCCGTTGCTTGTCTGGTCCTGGATGAAATTCTTTTCATCAGAGAAGAACCTCAGCATCTGTGCGGACCCGTGCTTGAGCTCATTCAGCAAATCCCCATTGACTATTTCTTCTGAGGCGTGATCAAGGCCAAGGCCAACAAGCACGCCCACAACACGGTCGACTCTCTGAAAGCTGCCATAGTGGAGGCGTTCGCTAAAGCGTGTGACTCATTTCGCGCCCGCCTTGAGATGGTCAGCACTGCAGGTGGCGGTTACATTGAAAAATAATGTAGTATGTAACTCTAACTGTTGCTAAATAAACTATCGGGTCTCGGCATATACAAGTTTTTTTTATTGCCTATTTCATTTTGTCGGATTTTTCTGCAACACCCTTTATAGACAGAGTCAAAAAGTTTACTTACTAACAGAGAGGCAAGGATGAAATTCATATTAAAGTGGGAAAATCAAAGACTGTCCCAGTGAAGATGAAAAAGGCAGGGGCAAAAATAAACTGGGGAATCTTGACATGGATCATATATAAGAGAATGCCAGGAACGATATTTACTCATACTAAGTAAAAAAAACACAATCGTGCTTAACCAGTGGACGGTTTGTTAAGAAACTGCCCCGTTGTGTCAAAAAGGATTTTAAAAAAAGAAAACCAAGTTTTCCACTTTCACCCATCTTTTGCTGAAATTAGTTGACAAAGAACTGTAGCCTAAATAATCTGAGCAGATCCTGACCAGATTCTTCGAGACCTCCTCCAGATACAAGCGACACTTAGGCGGTGAACGGTCAGTGGACCGATGAATGACATTTAAAGCCGAACAACACTCTCTGAGAAAATGATGGATTCCGGGAATTACGACGATGCTCACCCCAAGAAACTGGAGGAATGATGGTAAGGCTATAGAAAGCATCTTTAGCACTTTTCTCTAAAACCAAATCCCCTGTCAAAGCCAACTTCAATGCGTGTGGAATCCTTATCCCTCTGTGGACTCAGATCTCATTGCAGACCTGATGCTTTCCACCACCCAAGAAGAAAGAGGAGGCCGAGCGTCCGAACGACTTTCTATAGTCCTTGCAGAGCGAGACTACAAGCAACCGGTAAAGGATTAGGGTGCAAAAATACGTGAAGCATACCTCAGCCGTACCATTCATGGACAAATCCTTCGGGGCTAAGACCAGACTACTGCTTCAAACTTTACTTGTACCTTCGACCAATCTTTCTCCAGCTGTAACCCGAACCACACTCCAAACTAATAGACACTTAGCTGCAAGATTTGTTGTGGTTTATATTGATCCCCGGGACCTTCTCGTGCCGTTCAAACGCCTTCGTTACCACCTCATTTTTACATCGGCACGACAGGAAAATAAAGACGTCATCGGCATGACAGGAAAATAAAGACGTCATCAGCAAACGCAGTAACCCTGCTTAAAACACTCTCAGGGACAGCAATTTCACGTAGAGCCTGACTACACACCCCGTCATTTAGCCAGCAAAGGAGAAGTTCCAATGCCAAAGTAGAGGTAATTGCGTAAAATCTTGACGAACTGACAGTGAGAGTGCAAAAGTGTGTGACATCTTTCCGTTCACCTTTATAACAGTACTGGGTGGGTGGGTGGGTGGGGACATACAGGTAGCTTATCCACCTGAAGAAGTTAGGTTTGAATAAGCGGCCTGCAGGGCAGCAGCCAGGTACTAATGGTTGACCCTATCGAACGCCTTGGACTGATCCAAATTGATCAACGCAGCTTGATCTTCGTCTTTTACACCCTTTCGGATCACGTGGCTCAAATGCAGGTTGCTCTGAATTAGAAAGCGCTTCACAACATAAGTCTGCTCAGGTTCTAACAGAATTGCAGACAATCCGACAGAATCTTATCCAAAATATTTAACTCTGTGTTATGTGCCTGTGCTTATCTACATCATGCCTACCTTACTTGTTCTTTTTCTTTTACAGCTTTATCACACCACTAGAGATCCAGTCGGGGAGGAACCTCTACTAGAACCGGATGTTGAACACGAAAGTCAAAGTTGGGCGACAGCTTTCAATTACAATTCATACCACAGACCATCCAGTTCCGGAGACTTGACACTACCAACCATTAATGCCAAGTAAACTTCGCTTCAGTCGGCAGAAGCCTAGGAACATCAGCCAAATAGCTGGGAAATACTTTGCAACAGCGACCAGAATCTTTGGTAAACTGGCTCTCGAAATATCACTGAAATGACTTGTACCTGTCTTTAGTCGATCTCAGGGTACGCTCCTTGGAATATAACGATCGGAACTTGAAGGGATCTCTTCCTTACGCAATTATGCTACTACGTTCACGGATTCGCTAGACATATCGTTTAATCAGTGTCTAATTATCAGACATTGGTAGCGCTCGTTAAACGCACGTTGCAGAGCTTTCCTAGCTATCTATAGGGGATACTCCCAGTCTCCGCCCAGGACTGACTATTCTTGAGCTTCTTTACCTTCTAATTTTTATCTAGAGCGAGTCGTTTTCTGTATTCAGTGGTGAAAGACATAATCCTATCTTTATGCTCTCTCACCGCCTATTCCCAATAACCACCTCACTAGTTTCTGTTGCACTAATCTACTTAGCAGTTGCCGGAAATCCCGAATGTCCAGGAACGAAAGGTTGAACTTCCAGTGTCCAGCCATTCACCTAACGCTATCCGGGCACAGATGAGTCTATGGTCGGAGTAGACTAACCAGTGGAACATGTCTAGAAAATTTATATTGACTCTTCTCACTAGAATTCTATCTAAGTAGCTGGCTACTAGGGTAGATAACCACTTGAGAGCTGACGACTGCATCTCCCGCCCTGGGTGAAAGACCCGGTATCTATCGACAAAACCAAACTCGCCGAACACATCCGCAAAGCTACGATCGGCCGGCCCTCCGCTAGCTCTCCGCTGCCTGACTATTTCGGGGTTCAGGATGGAATTGCAGTCACCCATTAAAACTAAACACAACGAATCCGCCAGAAACGATCCAAACTGACAGAAAAAAACGAGTTACGTTTCGTCTGGTCGAAAACTATTGTATCTCCTGGATCGCGGCTATATCCAAGCCAGTGTATGTAAACGCGTCAGCTAAAAGTAAATATATCTTTTATTCAGATTATCCTCTTTACAGATTATATTTGAGAAAATTTACACATACATACAACTAATCAATATCTCTCAATGAGACAACCCCAACTATTTACCCCATAACTAAGGGGAAGACATATTTGATTCACAATTACGTATAAGGGAATGTAATAAACCTGAGTGGAATTCGAGGTGAATCTGAACCCGGTACATCCGTATAAATATAAAAAGAGAAAAAGAGAGAGAGAGAGTGAGAGAGAGAAAGAGAGAGAGATATGTGGGGGAAGGAGAATAAGATAGATAGATAGATAGATAGATAGATAGATAAACTTATCTTCGATAAAGCGATTATTAATTTAAAGATGTTGTTTCGAAAATCGAAATGCGTAACGTAAATTTCTTTTCCCTTTTTTCATTCAATTACCTATCATTTCATGAGCTATAGATTGAGTTTTATATTTTGTCTTATATATATATATATATATATATGAATGTTGGAAAGGATGTGTGTTGGGGCCGAATCATCGTTTCCAGCAAATGTTTTAAAAACAAGATAGAAACTGGCATGTGAGCAGCGCCTGTACAATTGGGGTGCTCGTGAAAATAAAATATGTCTCCTTTTCGATTTATAGCCACACGACTTTACGTTCTGTCGGGAATAACACAAACTTATTGCTCCACTGGAACGAAATATTAGCCGCAGAAATCGAACTTAAGTCGATAGCTCTCATCCCGTTGTGAGGGCCCCTCGTTCTCGTTCATCACTTCGATGTCCAGCATTGACAAAGGCTGTAAGATGATACAAAAGTGAAAGCGATAGCACTTTAGTAGTCGCTATTTGGAGCACAGAAAACAGGCGGCTTCATTTAGAAAATATTCGAGTTTGACTAGATTTGAAGATTAACAGTAATGTAAGATATCTTTATTTTATTATTTTTGTTGTCCGTAAGAATCGTGTTGTAAGAAGATGTTGGAAGATGACACTCGTCAACTATATTTCAATTATAGCAGAACGCGGTAGACCAGATGTGACCCTTGAGATATTTTATCCACTCCCTGTACTGAAGGGATTTATTATCAAAACGTGTTATACGCAAAGCTTTCTTGAAGAAATTTCTACTATGAGTAAAATTGTAAAAATATTATCAAAGATCATTTAGTATAACGATCACTTAACGTTTAAACTGCGGGGAAAAAGTTTCACGAATTTTTACGCCGAACAAATACAAAAAGAGAAAATTAATTTTTATTAAATGTTAATTGTTAAGAGCTAAAAAGGTAAGTAAGATATGAAAAACCCTGATCGTCAACTTGCTGAAGAGACAGAGCACTGAGAAGAAGAAGAAGAAGAAGAAGAAGAAGAAGAAGAAGAAGAAGAAAAGAATAAAATAAAGAAAACTGGGGGAGGAGGAGAAAAAGAAGACAAAATCTGAGGAAGAACAAAAAATAAGAATAAGAACATTAAAAACAACTACAATAATAATAATAATAATAATAATAATAATAATAATAATAATAATAATAATATTGTCCAGCGCATTGTAACATAGCAATCAAGGAATTTGAAAAACTGTCAAAATATAAAGACCTGGAAATTGAAATAGAAAAAAATGTGGAAATTGAAAACAAGAGTTGTGCCAATGATAGTAGGTGCACTTGGAATGATAAAAAATGGAACAAAACAACACATTGAAATAATCCCTGGAAACTCCAGCTTAAGAGATATACAAAAAATTGTCTTATTAAGTACAGCCCACACACTGAGGAAAACTTTATCTATGTAATGCTAGGGATGATAGGGAAGATAGAAAAACATTAAATGGAGTCATAACAACACGCCACGACCTGCCTTAGGTCTCCCCGCAGACTTGGTTGGTAGTGAGACCAAAGCAGAAATCGAAATATGATGAAAAAATGACATAATAATAATTCATCACGATAGAGAGGGGCAATATTTACATTGGACAATGTGCAAACACTATGGAAAATATGTAAACAAACAATGGTATGAACATCACCCAGCAGCGGTTACAGAAATAGAAGATGTCACTATTCTATGGGATTACACCATCTACACAGACAGAAAAATTGAAGCAAATAGGCCGGACATTATTGGTAAAAACCAAATAGAAAAACTTGCCTATTAATTGATATGGCTTGTCCAGCGGATTGTAACATAGCAACCAAGGAATTCGAAAAACTGTCAAAATTTAAAAACCTGGAAATTGAAATAGAAAAAACAGAGAAACTGAAAATAAGAATCATACTAGTGATAGTAAATGCACTGGGAATGATAAAAAATGCTAATAAACCCAGTGTTGATAAAGTTAATACTCATCGATGGTTACGTCTACCTGGATTAAGGTCTGAAACTGAAGGCTTTATTCTTGCAGCACAAGACCAAAGTCTTTTCACTAGAAACCTTAAGCAAATGTTATACAAAATAATGTGGATCCAAAATGCAGGTTCTGTGATAAATACCAAGAAACAAGAGATAATCTCATCTCAGGACGTTTTGTACATGCTCCAAATGAATATAAAATCTACAAGATAGAGTGGGTGAATATTTACAGTGGACAATGTGCAAACACTGTTGAAAATATGTAAACAAACACTGATATGAACATCACCCAGTACCAGTTACAGAAATAGATGTCACCATTCTATGTGATTACACCATCTACACGGACAGGAAGAGTGAAGCAAATGGGCCGGACATTATTGTTAAAAACCAAAAAGAAAAAAATACTAATAATTGATATGGCTTGTCCAGCGGATTGTAACAGAGCAACCAAGGAATTCGAAAAACTGTCAAAATATAAAGACGTGGAAATTGAAAGAGAAATGTGGAAATTGAAAACAAGAATCGTACCATTGATAGTAGGTGCACTTGGAATGCTAAAAAAAAAAAAAACAATGTAACAAAACAACACACTGAAAGAATCCCTGGAAACTCCAGCTTAAGAGATATACAAAAAATTGTCTTGATAAGTACAGCCCACACATTAAGGAGAACTTTGTCTATTTAACGCTAATGTTAATGAAGATAGAAAAAAACATGAAAAGAAGCTATAACAACACACCACGACCTGCCTTAGGTCTTTTCTGCAGACTTGGTAGGTAGTGCAACCATAGCAGAAATAAAATTGATGAAATATGAAATAATAATAAAAAAAAAACATGGCTGAAAGAAGAAGGATGAAAGAAGAAGAAAAAGAAGTAAAGGCGGGTGAGGAGGAGGAAAAGAAGAAGAAAAAGAAGTAAAGGCGGGTGAGGAGGAGGAAAAGAAGAAGAAAAAGAAGTAAAGGCGGGTGAGGAGGAGGAAAAGAAGAAGAAAAAGAAGTAAAGGCGGGTGAGGAGGAGGAAAAGAAGAAGAAAAAGAAGTAAAGGCGGGTGAGGAGGAGGAAAAGAAGAAGAAAAAGAAGTAAAGGCGGGTGAGGAGGAGGAAAAGAAGAAGAAAAAGAAGTAAAGGCGGGTGAGGAGGAGGAAAAGAAGAAGAAAAAGAAGTAAAGGCGGGTGAGGAGGAGGAAAAGAAGAAGAAAAAGAAGTAAAGGCGGGTGAGGAGGAGGAAAAGAAGAAGAAAAAGAAGTAAAGGCGGGTGAGGAAGAGGAAAAGAAGAAGAAAAAGAAGTAAAGGCGGGTGAGGAGGAGGAAAAGAAGAAGAAAAAGAGGAAAGTAGAAGGATAAGGTATCCTTTTTATATTTACTTGTTTGGTTGTCATAGCAAATTTCAAAACTAAATTGATTGGGCGATTGATATGCAACTTATATAAGAGAATATAATTAAAACTTTTGTTTAAACAGACGAAGTAACAAAAATGATTTCAAAAGCGACATGGATCGGCTTTTCCCTATTATCTAGTGTTTGTTGCCATAGAGAAAGGAGAATTATCGTTCGAGACACATTTAAAATTAATTAAATGTGTGTTATTGCATGTTTTCACTTGTGCGTGTAAATGTCTAATTCAATGAAAACCTAAAAATTTTGCTACAAGTAATTTTATTTTTTTACTGAAAATTTTTAAAAATTATAGTCAGTCAGTTAAGTGCCATGCGTGATACACGTTTAGGCAATCATGTCTCGAAAGAGACATGACTGACTATGCAGAAGATTTTCCAGTAGTAGGTTGCCATTACTTTCTGCAGTAAACTGATTGCCAACGAATCAAAGCTATAGAACCCAATCTCTTCTGCTATTTTAACCATATCTGGAGGGAGAAGAGGCGGATTAATACCTTTCCTAAGGATATTTGCATGTAAGTAAATGAAATGAATTCAACTTGAATTCGAACTCTGCTTTCTGATTTCTCTTATAATAAATCTTATAAATATTGTAATAAAAAATGCTTTGTAGATTTAAAAAAAATAACGTCGAGGAATAAGTCCATTAAAGTTTTAGACTACCGGTTACATTTGAAGGAAGAGAAAATAATACTAATAATCAGAAAGAAATTACAAATTTATTGTAATTTCGTTTTAGAAGAATTCACTTTTACACATGATTATTTTTTTTAATTTAATATAAACTTGCTTTATCTTCATAAATAATAAACTGAACATTTAATAATATGTAATGGTTGACGACTAGTATTCAAGAATGCTTGTCTACTAGAGTGGCTAGCTAATCCCTGTTGTAGACGCATGCTCAGGCAAATTTGTGTTTGTTCAACACCCAACTGCAGCAATGCTCAGCGGGCCTTAGTTACAGTTTCTTAGTTACAGTTTCCCTAGCACGAACAACAGTTTGAACAAAGCCAGGATGACTCGCGACTTTAGGCTGGCTCAATACTCGACTGCTTCAAATGGATTCCGTCTACCCAATTTCAGCCATAATGCTTGGGTTCAAACCGTAGTATGGATTTCAGTCACTTCCAAAGGTGCCGCACGATAGCATCGCCTCCACCAGACCGATAATATCAACAAATCACCTTCCAGACAAATCGACCATGGTGAGATTCGAACCCGGATCTTATGGTCAGAAATTGATCATTCTAACCACATTTACGCACCCATTAGACATTTACTCTGTGTCTTATATCGGTATCAAAAAATTTTAAAAGATTAATAAGGTTTTTTCTTCATCCCTACAAAAAGTTATTTTTTCTCCTGTGTGCATTGCAAATTATGAGCTTCGTTTTGAAATTTGTTTAACGGCATATCAACCTCTAAGGATTATTTAATGCCAAAAAGGTAGGGTTTTAAGGTATTTTTCTAAATGTTTAGTTATAGTAGAAAGGTTGATTTAGTCCGATTTTGATGAGAAAGTTGCTTTTTTATTTTAGAAAACTGAAGACTTCTTCTAGTTTTGTATTCACAAAAGTATTGTTGGTAATATTTTTTCCTTCAAAAATGTATTGTTGGTAATATTTTTCCTTCAAAAATGTATATTTTTCTATAAAAGTCTATTTTTATGTATATATTTCTCTAAATGTCTATTTCTATACTTTCATAGTGTTTTGACTTCAGTTTGGGGGTTAACTATTTTCCCAGAGCTGAGACCCTAACAGGTGCAACCTCTCCGAGTCAAGGTAGATCTGGGAACAACAGCAATTAAAAGCTGGTTCCATGCTCCTCACAATCACCCAATCAGAGGCCTTACTGATGGATGCAGTTTACCGTCATACCCAGGACCTGAGAGCGCTGCGCATTGTGTAACTGGGAACTTTAGATAAGATGCTTTTGTTTTCTTTCTAATTATTTGTATTGTTTTCTCTTACTTCAACCACTGAATTTTTAAAAGACTTGACAAATGCCTGTACGATTACTGCGGCACCTACCCTAAATGTAACCGGAAGTCTAAAAATCTCAAGGATAAGAGAAGCAACAAGAAAACTTAAAATTCTATTAGAAAGAAGTGTGTCAAACTTTTCGTGTCCAGAAAAAAAGGAGTGAAGGCTTGAAGAATTTAATACTCACAGGTCGTATTGAAGGCAAAAGTAGCAGAAAAGACAGTTAATAACATACAAAAGAGGAACGAAAAGTTAAAGTTGGAGAGCCATTACCAGAGTAACGTTCGCATGACACCCACGCAGACTGGTGCCCATATAACGGACGATGGGGAACACCGAACTCAAAAACTGGCTTGAAAATAACATCTATAGTTGATGATGGTGGGAAGGGTATTGGTGATAGGAAAGGATAAAAGAAATTCAATTCTAGCTACGCCTATTGGATCCAAAAATGACGTTTGATAAGAAATACTCTCTTAAAAACAAAAAGAATAGTAAAAGAAAAGCTGACACGCTGATACTCAATAATATTTAACAGTCGTAGGTTTTCTGTAGTAGTTTCCTCATTTTTAATGTCAGATTCACGTTGCTTTCGGTCGTCGTTCTCAAGGATATATGGTCCAGTGAATAAAAGCATTGGTTCGGTCCAGTGATTTGATCCAAAGCGTTTTAAGTTCAGTACCTGGATGTGCGTTGTGGTGCAAAGAATATATGCTCAGACCGAGAAATCGGGGAGCCGAGTTCGAATTCCACTTGAATTCCATGCATATACATACGTGCAAATACTCTTGGAAAAAGTATTAATCCATCTCTTCGCTCCATTTATGGGTTAAATAACAAAACAGATTAGGTTCTATAGCCTTTGCTGGAGACCAGTCTACCGCAGAAAGTAATGGCAACCTACTGCGGGAAAATCTTCTGCCTAGTCAGTCATCTCTCTTTCTAGATATGATCGCACAAGCGTGTATCTCGTATAACTGATCTGGCTACAGAAGTTATGAAAAAAACTTAGAGAGTTGAGTTAAATGAAGGTAGCGAAGACATCTTGAAGTGGCATGACTCATGGAACGAGATCAATGTACCACAGCAATAGAAAAAATGTTTAGTTCAAAATTTCTATTACATGACGAGAGTCGGAGCGTATGAAGACCGACACGCCGTGAATATAACCATAAATATGATATCAACAATCTGAAAAATGTAAATAATTATATTTTATTTAAAGTATAAAACGAACAGGACAAACATTCTGTTGAAATATTTTTAACATTATCAACAACTGTGTTTTTATTTTCTTTTTTCTTTTTTTTTTCTTAAATCGAAATCATCCCTTCACGGCTATTAGCTACTTTAATCAGTTTCATTTTCTGTCTGTTTGTATGTTTGTTTATTTGTCTGTCTGTCCGTGAGGAGGATATCTGAAGCCATTGTGAAGGGATTCAGATGAAACTTTCAGGGATGATTAGACTCATGACTGGCAGAAACTGATTAAATTTTGGGTTCAATCCAGTACGGGATAAAGGTTCGGGGTTATTTTTCCGGTTTTAAAAATAAAATTTACGGTTTTATATTTCACATACCAAATAGTGAATTGCCTTCCCTAGATCATTTTGAATACTGAATTACTTCCCTTGTTTTATTTTAAATTGTTCATTTACTTTTGAGAACAGTCGATTTTTTTATTTTTATTTTTTTTGTCGTATCATCTTTCTTGAGTTTATTGAAGTTATTCTTTCTCATTTTAATAATCATCTCTTGCTAAACACTGGGAAAATGTCGACATTGCCTTGGCGGAGGTTCGCGGTTTTAGACTACTATTTCTAGTTAGTATTATTTTTATTTCTTTTGATTTTTGGTGCATACTCGATTCTGTCCGTGTCCCAACCACAGGCCTATAGTCAGAAATGGGATCGCGACATTTTCCACGAGTAATTTAAGAGAAAGAAAAGGTTACACATATTGTACATAAAGACTTTTGGAAGAAGTGGTCTCTACTTTTGAGTACATTTTTTTTACCAGGAATCCCTTCAGTGAGTCTATTGGACACTAGTTACATATTTCGAATTATTGTCCTCATCTTTTCAACCATGTTTACGACGTTTCGACCGTTCAGTGCTCCGGCCTTCTTCCGGAGATGCAGCGTACAACGGCTGAAACGTCGTAAACATGGCAGCAAAGATGCGGACAGTAGTTCGAATAATTTAAATAGGGTAAATACTACTTCATCTCAAAAGTATAGACAAATACTTTGTCTATTGGAAGCCGTTCCAAGCAATCCGAGTGCTCTATCTACAGCTGGAATTATGAATGTTCTTATGAGTCACATTTTTGAGATTTCGATTTCAAGGTTTTTGTATTTTGATATTTTTAAAGAATTCTGTCCGTGTGTATTGTAATGTCTCATAACATTTTTACAGGTAAGACATCCATAACCAGGTCAGCTAGTAAACTCGATCTCTCTCAAGAAAGAAGATACGACAAAAGAAATCGACTGTTCTCAAAAGTAAATGAACGAGTTTCTTGCATTATTCTTTCCGTAAGATTTTCAAGATTTATTGTGAATGTGACCTTATAGATTTGGCAGCACTTCTAGTTTTACAGCTAGTTTCGCCCTTTACAAGGCCCGAGAGCCATTCTAGGTAGGTGGTTACATAGCAAGGAGTGCAGCTTATGCGAATAGGAGAAAAAAATAACGTTCAACCCAAGATTTGAACAAGTCAAGATTGTAGTCATCGAGGAAGGATTCTTTTCAGAATATGTTACATAGAGCAGCGGTTTATCGGAAGAAGATGTTGGAGTAGAACTTACTTCTTACGGAATACTGGAGAAATATGTTAGTTTACCACAAAGTGAGGGACCTGGCGAGTCGTAGAAGTGAATGTTAGAACAGGCGGAACCAAGGAATGCAGTTCGCTCAAGCATTTTGCATGGACGTAGCAATAAAGCAGTAACTCTCAAGAAACAAAATTCTTATAAGCTAAAATAATATTTTCTGGGTTTAAATAAAAGGCTTAATATGCCGATGAATAAACAAATAATCAGCTTTGGAAGGCAACATTTGCTTTTACAGTGCGACTTCGGATTTCGGTGTTACATTTTCCATAATATTTTTACAACTTTCAAGATACTTAAACTTATCTCAGATCAAGAACGGGGTATTGTTGCCGTATCTGGGCTCATACTGACCGAACACGGTTGGAAATTAAAAACTGATAACTCGGGTTATCGAACAAACTCCAGAAAGGATCTTTCCTTAACAACTTCAATTTTAGTCTACAGTCAATTTTTATCTATCCTACGTATCCTCATAATATACACTTTTTACGTCCTCCTTTCCTTTCTTCGCTCTAACAAAAATTTCAGTCAGTGACATGCTACGTTGAATAGTTCTTGGGCTTTTTGATGGGGGTAACACGCTGAAAATCTTTCTAGATTTTGATATCTTTAGTTCGTATCCAGTAGACATTACTATCATTAAGTTATAGAAATATATGGAAACTGGTGCGATGTGGTGTAATTGGTAATGTCTCAGAATAAGAAATCCGTTCGAATTCCAGTTACATTACCCGGAAATAGTAAAGGATTTGCGTTGTGGTGCAGTAGATATCGACTCGGAACAAGAAATCTGACAGCCGATTTTGAATTCCAGTTAAATTCATTGCATTCACTTTCGTGCAAATACCCTTCCGTCAATTCGCCCTTCAGCTATGGGTTAAATAGCACGTTAGATTGGTTTCTATAACCTTGTCTGGCAACCAGTCTACCGCAGAAAGCAATGGTAACGTACTGCAAGAAAATCTTCTGCAGTCAGTCATATGTCTTTCGAGACATGATCGCCCAAGCGTATATTACGTCAGGCGCTTAACTGACTAACTGAAAGGTATGAATCTATTTCCCAATCTACTGGTTTATTAACAGAACAGATTGGGTTCTAAAGACTTAGTTGGCAACCAGTCTCTCACAAAAAGCAACGACAAGTTACAGCGGGAAAATCTTCTGCGTAGACAGTCATGTCTCTTTCGAGACATGATCACCGCTTAAGTGCTTATCATGTATGGCTCTTGACTGATTGATTGGATAGTCAGTTTCTAGTTCAATAGTAAATTCTCAGCTAAGTACTAATCCTTCAGTCAGTTAAGAGCCATACGTGATACACGCTTGGGCGATCATGTCTCGAAATAGACATGACTGACTGGGCAGAAGATTATCCCGCAGTAGGTTGCCATTGCTTTCTGCGGTAGACTGGTTGCCGACCAAGGCTATAGAACCCAATTTGTCCTGCTATTTAACCCATAACTGGAAGGAAGAGACGGATTAATACCTTTCCCAAGGGTATTTGCGCGTAAGTGAATACAATGGATTCAACTGGAATTCGAACTCGGCTACCCGGTTTCTCGTTCCGAGCCGATATCCACTGTACCACAACGCTCATCCTTAAGTAGAATAAATCCTGTTTAATCTAATCAATTATCTCTTTAAAGTTACAGAACTATAGCCAATCTTGTTTTTTTTTTTTTTACCATTTTTGGAGAATACAATCTGAAGGTTTTAACAATGAGCTATGGTTGCATACAGAAGTAGAATTTATGACAAAGAGGACAACAAAAAGAATTCAACTAATTATAGCTAATAAAAGTCGCAATACATCTTCATGGCCTTCTACACCTCCCTATATCTAGTAGCTCTTAACACTCTTTCACTTGTTACTCCTCTCAAACTCTGCTTTGCCATCCATTTGCTCAAGCACATCAATATGTGAAGCGTTGCTTTCTCCTGTCTGTCTATCCTTCTATCTAACCTGTGAATATCGGATGCTCTTAGTACTCCTACCTCATTATGTGCTCCAGGAATTTTTCTTATACTAAGGATGTTTCCTTTTCGTTTCTATCCTCTACAGAACCTCGTCGTTACTCAGATATTCGGTCCATGGTATTCTATGCATCCTTCTGTAGAAACACATTTCTTTTGCTTCAAGTTTTTCCTTCGTCTTTGAGGAGATTGTCCTGCTTTTAATGCCATATTTACGAACAAACATCACCTATCAATCAAGTATTATCTTCTTTGTTTCTAACGAAATTTTCCTGTCTCTCAATACTCTACACATCTTCTGGAATTCCTCCTTGGCCATGTCAATTCACTTTCAGATCTCAGTGTTGAAATTATCGTTCTCTGTTAAATTGGCGCACGCTATTTTTTTAGTATATAAGTTATAAAACAATCGTCTCTAGGGAACAACGAAGAATATGAAAAAAAAAAACAAAAAAAAAAAACAAAACAAAAACAATCCAACATGAAAATCTTCACCAATGTATTTCTCACAACATTTTCAATATGAGTTTAGACATCGTACGTACAATTAGGATGTGCGTTGTGGTGCAGTAGATATCGACTCGGAACGACAAATCGGGGAGACGAGTTCGAATTCCAGTTGAACTCCTTGCATTCACTTACGCACAAATAACCTTGGGAAAGGTATTAATCTGTCTCTTCCCTCCATTTATAGGTTAAATAATAGAACAGATTTGGTTCTATAGCTTTGGCTGGCAACCAGTCTACCACAGAAAGCAATGGCAGCCTACTGCGGGATAATCTTCTGTCCCAGTCAGTCATGTCTCTTTCGAGATGAGATCGCCCAAAGCGTGTATCACTTACGGCACACAATTGAGTGATTGACGTACAATTAATGACATCTTTATGCACACATTTTCATGTAAATCTTTAGTTTTAATAAACTGTTGTTTTTGTTTGTCTATACTTTTGAGATGAGGTAGTATTAACATACTAATTAGCTGAGGAAGGCCAAAGGGTACAACGGCCGAAACGTAGTGAATATGGAAATAATTATGAGGACAATAGACCGAACAATGTAAATAATGTTGGTAGTTGTTGTTTACAATGTCGTTTATAATTTAATTCCTACGTGTATGGTCTACGATATAAATACCCGCATCTCAACAACAAAACCGTAACATCGAAAATCAACATAAAAATTCCTCGGAAAACCAATGAAAATACTTCAAATCCTGATACTTACTTCAAAATATCAACAACATACTCTATCAAATGTCATCATTCAAGTTAAAAATAGTAAAAAAAGATGGCAAGATAATTGTTGCCAATAGATAAAGTATTATCTAAAACTGGAAAAAAAGCAGTTATATCAAGTCCCCTGAATCGATCATAAAATTAAAAACAAGGAATTGGTAAATATTTAACATTTCAAATACCTCAGTGTTTGAATCTGTTATAACAAATCTAGGAGAGGAGCTAAGGAAATTGAATATAGAATATCCTATGGCTGTGGTAGTTTCAACCAAATCCGCAAGTTGCTACAAAACATTAATCTAAGAACTCGATTCACGTTCTTAAATTATTTTGTCCAGTCAAGGCTTTCATGCTACATTTTCTCGTAAATATATCAACAGTCGCTTCATGATCAAAAATTACTTCCAGAGAATAAAGCATGTCGGTTTTTGCAAGGACATTTCTTCTTCTTCCTAGGAGACTGGTGCTACAGAGTCGCAAACAATGATCCGTATCAAATAAAAGAAACTCCATCCCCTGGGGACTTTCGCCAAAATCCACATCTAAAATATATAACACATGTGACAGGAGCAGAAATGGATGATATACAAGGGAGACGAATTCGAACAAAGTTTTGGGAAAAACGTTCCACCATTACTGCAAACAGAGATAATATTTAGCGAATTGAGAAACCTATTATCCGAAATAATGTTTTCACCGAAAGTAACACTGGCTGTTCAGTCAATGACAACCAAATGCTTCTTTGTCCTCCCTATTATAATAAATACTGTTATATATATATATATATATATATATATATATATATATATATATATCCGGGTGACGAGAACCAACAGTTTCAAATTCCGAGTTCTCTGGCATATTATTTTTAAGTGCTCAATACAATAAATATTGCAAAGCATAATATAACCATATAATTAATTTTTTTTAATTAAAAAGGTAGAAATCTCGAACAGAAATTTCCGTGTTACAATGTTTTTAAAAAAAACAAATTTAAGTATATGATTATATTATACTCTACAATAGTTATTGTATTGAGCACTTTTATAAAAAAAAAAGCAGTTGACGAGGTAGAATCTGGAAACATGAAAATTTCCGTGTCACAATGATTTTTTATTAAAAAACAAAATTTAATTGTATGATTATATATATATATATATATATATATATATATATATATATAGGAAAAATGACAGACCCATAAAAAATAGAGAGGATAGTCCTAAAGATTTTAGCTGATTAATATAAATTATTAAATAGATAAAAATTGAGAGCTCAATCCAGAGCAATATGAAATATTGAGAAAAAACTCAACATATAATTAAACGGTTATAAATCAGGATTTTTAAAATTACCCACTGGTTTGTCAAACCGACAAAAATAAAATGTTACATTTAACTCGGAATATTAAAATCAAATTCTGCATAGTGTAGAAATAAGGTTAGTTGAAGGGTAAAATATTTGAAAGGATTCGGATATATATATATATATATATATATATATATATATATATATATATATATATACCGATGGTTATATATATATATATATATATATATATATATATATATTTCAAGGTGGTGATGGTGTGTTGGGCTGCTGGATCATGTAATTTAAATTGTGTGTATTTTGGCAGCATTTTTTCATTAATGCAGGTTTCATTGAATAATATAGACAAGTTTTGTCTATTAATTTTGTGTAGGATCCGTTCA
Organism: Ascarosepion bandense; assembly: GCA_037127315.1. NCBI lineage: Eukaryota > Metazoa > Mollusca > Cephalopoda > Sepiida > Sepiidae > Ascarosepion > Ascarosepion bandense. The sequence goes on from JBBBDQ010001568.1 coordinate 5,292,677, forward strand.
TACCGTCTGATATACTTGATGGTGATGTCGTTGAAAGACAACAAAAAATCACAATAATTGTTGATATTTTTATCGGGTCTAAGCTTTCGGCTCACATCAGCCATTATCAAAGAGTAAATATTAACACACAGTAAACATAGAACATTTAAGTTATTAACAATAAAGAGAACTGAATTGAAAATATAAGTCCATCCCTACCGTGACGGATGGCCGAAGACAGTATATGTCCGGTCCGTAAACGGTGAGGTTAATCCAACAAGATTACCTTAATATAAAATATTAAGTGTTATATCTATATAGAGAGCTCAATGGATGGAAAACTCAACACGTCATTTCAAATGGTTATAAACTATAGTTCATTTCTATGAGCGAATTAGCTCATTTCATCAGACCTTACAATATTCTTTCCATTTGGTTAAAAAAATTTCCGGAATGAGCATTTTCTTTCACTGAAGAGAAGTATAAAAATAAAAAATAAAAATGAAAATAAAATACAAATAAAAATAAGAAAGAAAAGGAAAAGAGATAGAAGGAAAGAGGAAAAGAGTAAAAGTGTCCGGATTTAGGCATTGGCGTCAGATCTGTCTGGGATTGCCCAGGCCTTCCTGAAGGGGTTGACCTGTAAAGGAATTTCTAATGCTTTGAACACTGGTGTTTGTTTGACCCCTTAAAACCAACCCATCCATTTATACTAACTTATATCCATATATACATATGTGTACATTCCAACATATACAAATGTGACTTTGTCTACATATATTTACCGCCTTACCCTTTTTAGTATTTACTTACGGATCCTGGCGACCGTATACTCATACATGTACATCTCATAAAGACGGGACTTCCGCACGTATAAGTAGCGTTATATATATACACATACATATAACTGCTAGTAATTCTCACACATATTCCCAAATTACGCCAATATTTTCATACTTCCATACATTCAGTGGATTTTTGTATATATGCCTACCCATCCGCATACATGTAGATGTATATGCAAACACAACTATAATTATATAAGTACAGGTGCAACTTTTAACTCTATGCATAAAGACAATGTACGTCTGAGTACATTTAATTCCCAAATGAGATGGTATATTTTCTTTTCATACGTCTTAATAAACCTTACTCATCTATATCCATATATACCGGCCTACCTCATTCGGATTGTTAATGCTAACCTGTACACCAATGGGTAGAATGATCAGTACATGGGGGTATAATCAGTTTCAGGAATGTATAATTGATTGTATCTAAAATTAACATAACTTACATATAATCAGGTGTTATCACATGATAGAAAAACTTATACATAATTAGGTTCGTTCTTATATATGCAAAATACTTAACCTAGGTGCCCCATATACCCAAATACATAATACATATAAACATGCACAAAATTCTATAGAAGCATGCACAAAGTTTGGTGCACGCATATATATAAGATACATGTCTCACCTTACACTTGGGTGCCCTATTCTACACGTGAAATATTTATGTCGAAGTCATTATAGTGAACTTTTTTCTTTTACAAAGTTTATGATGGGGTATTCCTTTAAAACTACTTACACCAATAATATAAAGTCATTGTGTACTTAATTAATAATTCTATTTTTTCGTCTAAGCATAAATTGCATCTACTTCTAAAGCTAGTGGAGATTTGAGATTTCCCTATAATCTTCCATTCAATCTGAGGGGAAAGATTTTTGTCTTTCAATTCCCAGAAATATTTAAAGAGAGCGGTTTGATGTTTTAGGTGGGGTTTAGAAAATGACTGAATGTATATATATGTAGATAAAGACCGTTTGGTATATATATATATATATATATATATATATATATATAAAGACCGTTTGGTATATATATATATATATATATATATATATATATATATATACCAAACGGTCTTTATCTATATATATATATATATATATACACCCAAAAGTTTTTATTATAATAGAGATAATATATAAAGTTTGTAGCAATAATTATTATTAATAATAATAATAATAATAATAATAATAATAATAATATATATATTGTTAATTATTACTTTAGGACACGAACAAACTTCAAACTATTACAAAATTGTGCATTTTGTTTCTACATTGGAAGAATAATATCTCATCAGTTAGTTAATAATGATGATAATAATAATTATTGCAGTCATTGGTCTATTTTTATTTTGAGCGCTGTTTTAAATTAACATTTTGGCCGTTGACATTATTTTCTTCGTTTCTTATTCATTTGGATATATATATATATATATATATGTGTGTGTGTGTGTGTGTGTGTGTGTGTGTGTGTTCTTTACTACTCGACTACATAATTATTGCCAAAAATAAGATAATAAACCACAGTTCAAGAGCAACCACGTAGCATAAGCTTTCATAACGGGTAATAAATTTTGATATCTTTAAGTGAATTAACTGAGCTGACGCTACCTGATTATTATCTCTTTCGCTATGATCAGAACAGGAAGGATATATTCCTTTCTGTCACGCTCAGGGGCAATAACCAGTGTAGAAATAGCCAATAATCCTCTCAAATATTAGCCATCATTTTTTATGGCATGGGTACACTTGAAACAAATATTACATTACTTCACCATAGATCAGTTGCTCTAGTGTAGAACACAGATAAAACGTAGTATTGATAAATGTTACTGTATATGCAGAAGGTAAGTATATCGAAACACATTATAATAACAAGACAAAATCATTAATAATTTTATAAACAATCCTTGCATTTAAATATTTGTTAAATGTATATTTTCCTCAAACTGTACTGTATTATTCCGTTCTCACCGAGGCCGCATTATGAATATCGACGTGAATTGAAATGTACAATCCCCGGAAAATTCTCACTGGAATGTAATATTAATCAGAAAAGGCAAATTGTTAGCATTTTGTCGGCTCTGAGTGGCCAACTGGCATGTCAATACTAAAAAACGTCTATCATCCTGGTTATCCATTAGAAGATGGCCACTATACCAACATTCTTCATGTCAGTTACGATATCAATGTTTCTTTTGATAAAGTGATCAAGTGTTGCCTTAATACGACATCCTAAATAGATTTATGTCTCCCCCTAACAGGATAAAGATTCTGGGGCGGTTTCCATCGCTGCCAAATCTATCTATCTATCTATCTATCTATCTATCTATCTATCTATCTATCTATCTATCTATCTATCTATCTATCAGTCAGTCCATATCTATCTATCTATCTATCTATCTATCTATCTATCTATCTATTTCAGTCAGTCCATATCTATCTATCTATCTATCTATCTATCTATCTATCTATCTATCATATCTAGTCTATCTATCTATCTATCTATCTATCTATCTATCTATCTATTTCAGTCAGTCCATATCTATCTATCTATCTATCTATCTATCTATCTATCTATCTATCTATCTATCTATCTATCTATTTCAGTCAGTCCATATCTATCTATCTATCTATCTATCTATCTATCTATCTATCTATCTATCTATCTATCTATTTCAGTCAGTCCATCATATCTATCTATCTATCTATCTATCTATCTATCTATCTATCTATCTATCTATCTATAAATGCGCTTGTGTATGTTCACATATTTCTGTCGTTTTTCTGTTAGCAACACAATTTCACGGAATTATGTTCAATGAAAAAATTATGTTTGAAAAATTAGACTAAAAAAAAAGAATTTGTGGAAAGACATGTCCATAAATTGACCTAGTTTTCTCATTAAATACTTTTAAAAAATCCTATGTATTCGTTAAATGCTATTTTAATATCGATCTGGCTGATCGAAGATTTCGCCAGTGAATGGAAATCATAACAAATAAAACAAATTGTTTTTCTTTTGTTTTCTGCAAATCGATTGTTCAAATTCGCATTGTGAAGTTTTTCAATTCTACTCTTTGGAATTATTTCGAACCAATTTGGTACAGATAATTATTAAAGTTGTTTTGTTTTTAAAGAATGCTGTCATTGAAACTAATTTATATGCAACGAGGAACCAATGTGCAACTATATTGTCATATTTATGCACACACGCACACACACATGCATGTGTGTATGTGTGTGTGTGCGCGTGTGTGTGATCAAAGTGGAGAAGTTTGTCACGTAATTGAACATAGTCATACCGACTTCGAAGTTTCGCGAGGGCAGAATTATATTCACACTCGTCAGGGCTTAATTTCAAACTGCTGTTTATCCCGCTTTTATGCTTATTTATCTCGAGCTTAATATTTTAGTATTTGAGTGGCCGTACTGATGCTTAACCCTCTAGGGCCATTCGTATCATATTTGATACAGTATTTCCCTATAAGGAAACATTTGGTATTTCCCTATCAGGAAACATTTGGTATTCATTGACTGAGCAGTCAGTACTGCTTTCATTTGAAATTTATAAAATATTTCTCTTAAAAAATTTTTCAGGAAAATATTTCTTTCAAGGCTTGTTTTTATACTGTATCAAATATGATACGAATGGCCCTAGAGGGTTAATTATTTTGATTTTTTTATTTACAGGTGGTTGATTTCCTTTTTATTGCTTTTTATTGTGCTAATTTGTGTTTAGTGTGGGTGAATCTTATATATATATATATATACATACATATATATATATATTTATATATATATATATATATATATGAGTTGCTATCAAACACTGATCAAATATGAATCGGAATCCGAGAGCATTAAAAGATTAAGAAGATAGAAAACGTTTTAACATGTTTCACTTTTTATTATTCTCATAGCTTGAATCTTGACAAAAAAGAAATTATGGTATTCTTATTTTTGTGTTGCTTGATATCAGTTAGTCTGGTTTCCCATTATTTTAAACTGTTATGGAGCGTTAGTATAATTTATGGCTTTCCGAACTCAAGATGAGATGACGTGTCCTTTCGAATCTCTAAAGAGTAATGAATTCCAAGCGTGACTGAAGTAGCTGAAATATTATTTTGTGTATGCAAGTTAGTCATGATTCTAGTTCTTTATGAGGGTTTCGGATGATAATGCACATTCGAAAGTGTGTGTGCGCGTTTGTGTGTGTAGCAGTAGACATTATTTATGTTTGGTGGATGCTTATATATATATATATATATATATATATATGAATTAGAACATTCTCCCCACTGACGTATGAATACATGATATATCACACGGTAAATGTCTGCCTCCTTCCGAGCGCCTATAGCTAATTCGGTCGGGTTTCAATCCTGGGTAAAAAGCAATCGGATGTCTAACCGTACTGATAAGCTGTGAAACAGATCTCTCTGCGGATGACTATACATATATATATATATACAGATATATATTGTTTAATACTTAGTTTTTGGTCATAACAGGGTTAGACCAGTACACATTTGTATTAAAAAGTGTTCAATACAATTATATTGTAGAACTTTTGAATATTTTTTATATTTAAACGAGTTATTTCGCTACCCAGGTTTCTACCTTGAGTGGTGTCTTCAGGCGATTTTTAATAACTTTTTTATGAAAATATCGCCTGAAGACATCACTCATGGTAGAAACCTGGGTAGCAAAATAACTCGTTTAAAAATAGAAAATATTCAATATATATACATATATTCAGATACTTTAATTCAAGCGGAAAAAGCAGGAAGGTAAATTACAAAAACCCGATCCTAATTAATATTAAAATTTTATTTTAATATTAAAAAATGATACAGGAAGAGAGCTCCATGTAATAAATTATTACAGAGCAAATATAAATTAACTAGGATTATTTTTTTGTTGCTGAGGTGATGTGTTATTCCCTGTAGGGATTTCATATCGAAATGGTCATTCAACATCCTTGAATTAATCCTAGTTAATTTAGTATATATATATATATATATATATATATATATGTGTGTGTGTGTGTGTGTGTGTGTATTATTTAGGTCTTGTCATAATTAAATTAGACCAGTAGACATTTGTATTAAAAAGTGTTCAATTCAATTATATTGTAGAGTTTTAAAATATTTTTCTTTTTTAAACGAGTTATTACACAACCTATAATTCTACCATGTGGTCGTTTCAGGTGATTTGCAATATATTCTTAAATTATTGAGATGTGTGTAAAATGATAGTCAGTAGGCGAGAAATCAGCAGAATGTAGTGGATGTAAATTTTTCTCGTAAGTCAGTGAGTTGCTGCAGTCTCATTCTAGCATTATGTGATCAAGTATTGTCATGAAGATGAATTAGAGTTCGTAGATTAACTAGTAACTGTCGCATAAATGAATGTGCATTTTATTTTGTTTATGGCAGTAAAATTCGGTCGTGTTTTTTCTAGTTTGATTCCAGAAAGCTGTAACAAATAGCGCGAATGGTGGACCAGCTGACTATCGTTATAATCCTCTGATGGTTCAATATACGTTTCGGAAAATGTTTGGGTCTTTCGTGATGATCAAGTGACTGAGTTGATCTTTTACAGGGTCTATTTCTCATCACAAGTCACCATTTGATCAAGAAATGTAACATTCGAATTTCGCATTGATCACCTTTCAAAACGACGAACTTCCTCTGAGTTCATGTAGAACCCATTTATCAGGTCTCTTCACCTTGTCAATTTTCTAGGGATGAGTCGATATTGTTTAAGTGAAGACACCCATTAGCTGAGACGTTTATATTAGACATTTACGTGAGTTTTCTTTGGCCTATGTTTTCCTATATTGATTGTCAGTTGCTGATTGATATCCGCTGACATTATCTTCAAGACACATTGTGAGATACGGACACAAGTTTCACGGGGTAACAAGTGACATAAATGAAAAACAGAATAAATATGACAAATGCTAATTAATAGCACAAAGATGCTCTGGCACAATCAGTAATAAACGAGCACAAAAAAACGAAGCATAAAACTCAAAAACAAACAACACAGCATCAATGAAATAATGTAAGAACTAACATAATAAATATATTTCAATAAAAATATGAATAAACAAAAATAAAAATACCGGTGTGTCAAAAATGACGACAAAATATTTAAGAAAATTATTAGATGTTTCCTTACAAATCTTCAACACTGACCGTGACAGGATCAATATATATATATATATAGTATATATAGTCATCCGCAGACAGATCTGTTTCGCAGCTTATCAGTACGGTTAGACATCCGATTGCATTTACACCCAGGATTGAAACCCGACCGAATTGGCGTCATTCGGCTATTCTACCACTGAGTTATGGGCGCTCACTAGAAGGAGGCAGACTTTTAGCGTATGATGTATCATACGTCAATAGCTAGTGTGCTCTAATTCATTACTGAATGAGCGATGTGTAGATGCTAGAGTAACTACTGTTTTTTCAAAGTTTATATTGAAAATAAATTGGATGCTTTTATAAATCCATTGGTAATATCTTATTTCGCGGAGCTCTTACAAACCTCTTATGACACCAAATCCTTCACAAAAATGAATGGGTTAGATTTATCCAGACAAAACATCAAGGAGAAAGACAGGGGGGGTAACATGGGCGAGGGGTTAGACTTACAGTGTTGGTTATTACTGTTATTAACAGATTTACAGTGTTATTACTAACAAGTACAACTCACACTTTACGAAGGGCTTGATCCGTGTAGTGTGTATGTGATTTTATTAACTTTTTAAGTTTTTGTCATTGCTGACGTTACGTTTCCGGTAAAGAAATGTGTATACAACAGAAATCAAATGTGTTTCCATGATATGGTAGTCCCTACAGACTGTAATGTATCGATTATCTTCAAAGTACTATAAAAATAGAAGAACCTTAAAATGAGGCACGTAATAAGGAAGGAGGACTTGGAAAATCTGATCCTCACAGGACAGATTGAGGGAAAGGGAAAAAGAGGAAGACGCAAGTTACATAATGAGTTTAAGCAAATTAATGGAGGACAGGGTTTAGTAGAAATGACAAAACGTTAAAACTTGTTAAGAATTACATTAGACAGGAAGATGTGAAGGGACATGATCACCTACATTTTGAAGTACATGCCACATGAAAGAGAGGTAAAATTTGTTTAAACTGCTGTCCTAAATTTTGTTTCCTAATACGGTTGAGAAAATATTTTTCTTCTTCCATGTGACATGTCCCTTCGGGACGTAGGTGATCATAGCCTTCCACATCTTTCTATCCCTTGTAGCTCTTAACACTTTTTCATTTGTTACCCCTTCCAAAACCTGCTCCCCTATCTATTTGCTCAAGTTCATCAAATATGCTTTTTCCTGTTTCTCTTTCTCTCTTTCTCTCTCGGGAGCATCAGGTTCTCCAAACACTCTCTCTTCATTACATGTCCCAGAACTTTAGCTGTCTTTTTCTAATATTAAAAATGAGTTCCCATTTCGTTTCTTTCCTCTCCAAAACCTCGTCGTTACTCGCACGTTCGATTCATCCTTCAGTAGACCCACATTTCGATTACTCTAAGTCTTTCCTTCTTTGATGAGATTACCATATTGAAGGACTGAAATCACATCACAATCCAGTACTCTCTTCTTTGTTCCCGGCATAATTTTCCTATCTTTTAATACTCTACCCAGCTTCTAGAATGCATCTTGATTTATTCTTTTGACAGTCGACTCTACAAAATCTTGATCACCTTCGTGTTCCGGTTCCCCTTAAAATTTCAGAAGAAAAACGCAATCTTGGAACCAATTCTGTGTTCTAGAGATTTTCTCTAAGTGAACTTTGAATGCAAAACACTCTTTGATCATTGATTCTTTTATTTCAAATACATTACTTTTTTTTATTGTGCATCATGTATTCTGTAAGCCGTGTCTGTTTCTGTCCAATTTAGGTCGGCAATTTGTCTAATTCGAGGTGTCTAGAGAAAACGACGAAACCTGATGTTCATAATCTTAACCCAGTCACCTAAGACCCAATTACCTCGTCAAAAAGCATGAAAAGCAAAGATTTTTTTCTTTCTTTCTTGCAAAGATTTTCTCTCAGCGTCGAAATCATAAACTAAAAAATAGTGACGCATATTATGATTAAATTCAAACCCGTAATTAAGAGTAATTCTTTTCCACTTTGAAAAAATGAATAAAAACGTACTGATTCGATATTTAATTATTGTTCTCTCTCAGTTGACAGCAATGTCATTTTTCCTTGTATTTTGCTTCGTCATCTCTGTAAAGTCTTACACATTCGCAAAGGTGTTGTTAAGTACTGAACCACTGCCATAAGTAATTTCCGTTTGTGTGAACCTAATATAATGATGTATGTATCATCTTAATTAACTGTTTCTTAAATATATCATAACAGACTGTGTAAAGTGGGTTGCTTACAATATTATTTAATGCAATGGAGCGGGAGGTTAAATTTTCAAAACCGATATCGAAATGTGAGTTCCTTGGAAGAAAAGCAATTTTGTGCATACGGTTGGATTTTCCCGGAGTTCTTAAAATCTAGTGAAACACTAAATGTGCATTTATACGTCCAGCATGTAGAACATGTCCATGAAAGTCTATCCATTTTGTTATTTCTTTTAGTACAAGGCCGCATGCAACAATGAAAAAATATGAAACTCGGTTGGTCTATTCTACCTCACTCTCAAGCTGTATATACCTGAACTTGCATATATTTTCGACCGCTTCAAAACACTTTCACTGGGAAAATGTTCTTTGATGAAAGCTAGATTGAAGAGCACTTTGAAATTTTTTAAACGTAAGTACATGCGGAATTTTATTTGAAATATGCCAAAGAACTGCCCGATAACTGGCAACAATTTATTAAAAATAATGGCTACGATAAAAATATATAAATCTTTTGAGGACTAAAATTCATAAGCAAAAATGAACATTATTCATAGCAATAATATATAAATAAATTTTTTTTATTGTCGTTTCACACAAAGCAAGGCTGTGTTCTATATTCTTGACATCAGCAGAATATAATTGACCTTAAATATTATTTCTGTCAAAGGCGAAAAAGAAAACTGGCGATGATTTCGATCGAAACTGGAATGCCAAAAAATAAAAAGTGTATTGTGTCAAAACCGCCGGTTTTCAAGGTCACGATATATAAAAAAAATGGAATGCGGTCTTGACCCGCAGTATATATATATATATATTTTTTAATCGTATCACCCCGAGCAAGGCGGTAACGCCACTGATGTGCAAGGGCTACGTAATAGTGAAAAGACTGGAAAAGAGAAAGCCGGAACCTGCATCCTAAACAGGGAACAAGGGATGAGCCTCTTAACCTGTTCAATAGACGTAGATGGAGTGTGAACCGGGCGATAGATAGATCTATCTACTCCAATTAAAAAAAAAAACAAAGTGAGAAGATTTGGAAAGAGAAAGCCGGAAACCACATCCTAAACAGGGAACAAGGGATAAGTCTCTTAACCTGTTCAATAGACGTGGGTGGAGTGTGAACCGGGCGATAGATAGATCTATCTACTCCAGTTATGATTTACATTAAATATTTCTTTGGAAGGCGGAAACAAAAAACAGATTAAACAATGATTTCTATTGAAACTGGAATGTTGAAAAAAAATACATTGTGTCGAATGTAATTTACATTAAATTATTTCGGTCAGAAGCGAAATAATGTAGAAACAACGTTCAAGGCCGAAAATACAAAACAATGAGGAAAATAATTATATTTTAGTGAGCCGACAAAAATATGATTTTGGTGTCAGAAACAATGAAAAATAAACAAGTGTTGCATCAGCCGCGTCAAAGTTGAAAAAATTAAACAATGGAAAACATGAATGTGATGACGTAAAATGCAACTGGCTAAAGGCAATAATCGATGGGCCTGCCCGGAAATGACGTAACTAGGTGATGCTCGGCTGACCTGGACTTAGATATAAGACAAGGTTTTCCGGGTCAAAAATATAAGAGAACGCAAGGAAGACAGCTCCATATATGTATGTTGTTCGTATTGGTCGTTGGTGTCAAGGGGATTATGATGCAGCAGCAGTAATATGTACCAAACGCGAGTAGTATTTAACAGCAGTACTGCAACTTGTGCGATGAGGCATCATGAGAGGAGAGCGAAAAGAAAAAAGAAATAAGTTACAGAGGTTTCGGAAAATGGATAAGTGTAAAATGAGAATATTGGCGTGAAAAGGCTTATGTAAGAGTAAAAAGAAAAGGAAGAAACACAAGATACAGAAGGTATCAATAGAAAGGACAATAGAAAGATGGGTGCCAAGGAAATAATTGATGGCAATTGACGTTGCACTTAAACTCTTGGAGATTGTAGATATTAGGGAAGTAAGTATACAGAAGGGATTCCCACAGGCGTGAAGTACAAGAAAAACTGTTATAGTAGAGGTGAAGCTACATTTCACTATTCTGATTGTAAAATGAGAACTAGTTACCAGTCTAGTAGCTCAAGGAAATTCGTGTAATAGATTCACCAGGGAGGTAAGTTCGTCGGAGTAGAACCCGTGAAAATATTTCTAGAGGGACAGAGACAGAGGGAATCTACATCCCAACGGTGAGAAAGTCACTGGAGTCGAGCTCCTAGATCGAGATCGATTAACTTACAGATTTTCCTTTGAATTTTGTCGAGGACACCGAGATGAATAGCAGGGCCACCCGACCAGTATTCAGTGCACAGACGGATGGCAGATTTTTATATTTGCATAATGGATTCTGACGAGAAAAACATCCTGGCCTGAAACAGTGAGCTGCCTTTCTTAGAAGATTTTATATTGATTCAATGTAGTTGTTTCAATGAAGTCGGCTGAGAGAGTGAGGCTCAGGTAGTGCTTTCAGGGAGACTAGTGTGATCCATGATGATGGGTGTCAGGACAGATTGTCTATGGTGGTTAAATGAAAGAAGCTTGGTTTTGGAGGTATCAAGATTTACGAGCCATTTTTTACCCCAGTCCACCATAGATTGGTGGTACTTTACAGCGAGATTTGCTTTATCAGCATGAGCAGATTTGCTTTGTCAGTATTGGCAGATTTCTCATTTAGTCGGAAGTAAATGGTGATGTTTTCAGCGTAGATGCCTGCTTGGGATAATATTATATAAGTAAATGTAAAAAGTAATATATAAGTTTGTTCGGAAAATGATGTTCGATTTTAGAATCGCCTTTGTTATACCTAAATTATTGTATTCGAGTTTCTTACGTCTAGTTACAAATTTATTTAGTCTTTACAATAAAACTCTAAACGATTTGACGTCAAGAAATATAGCACTTCCTGCCATCTATTTTGTAACGGATTGTCTTCAGGCTTAAAAATACTCTCAAATATTTGGAAAATGGTGTTGGTTCCAAAAGATACAAAAACAACCGCCTACTCAAATTTGAATTTTTTTATAAAATTTTTGCATTATTACTGTTACTGTTGTAGGTTATGTGAACTGGTGAATAATATCGAGAAGAAGTGTATTTTTATGAAACAGCAAAATATATATATATATATATATATATATATATATATATATATATGTGTGTGTGTGTGTGTGTGTGTGTGTGTGTAAATATATATACACATATATATATATATATATATATATATATATATATATATATATATAAAAACTGACTACCAAAAGAAAAACAGACATTGTTTTGATAAATATTTGATTGTTGTCAAAATTAAGAAAACGAGCGAAATTTTTCATGTCAGGAAAATATTTTGTGTTGGGCCAGCGTAGCCAATGTCAGAAAATATGGGTCTTATAATAATGTAAACAATATGTCAGAATATGACGTAATTTCTGATATAACAGACAGAAATTACTAGTAGTAAGCAGTCGGTTGAGAGTTGAGATACAATACAGACCGGGAAAAACACAGAAAAAACCGCGGAAGAGCGCAGTCTCTGGCCCCTCGATGCGTGTGTGTTGTCGCCTTGAGGCATCTCTCTCACGTCACCTGATGAGAAAATAAATGATATGCTGTCTACATTTGTTTATATATTCGTGTTACGGTCATTATTTTATCAAGTGAGAATATCGTTATTTATTACCGTATTAAAGGCAAGCAATTTTATAAGAGAGAAGATAACAAGTTTTGGGACACCGTCGTCGAATTAATAGTCGTCGTTTCATCGAAGCGTATACAACATATATGTGGTTTTGCTTGCAGTTAAAATTTTGTCATCCTCGGCTCTAGGTTTTGGCAATATTAGTCGTTGAAGATGCGGTTATTGAAGGGGATACAACGTTGGTCATTTTGGTTTCCATGTCATATAGCATACGTTCTTTGGTTAACGTAATGGTATACCACATATATAGAACTGATATATTACATTATTTTCTCTTGCTTCTTTGTTTGGATGTGCGGTGTGGTGCAGTAGATATCGGTTCGGAACGAGAAATCGGAGAGCCGAGCTCGAATTCCAGTTGAATTCCTTGCATTCACTAACGCGCAAATACCCTTGGGAAAGGTATTAATCCGTCTCTTCCCTGCAGTTATGGAGTAAATAAAAGGACATATTATGTTTTATAGCCTTGACTGGCAACCAGTCTACCGCTGAATCTAATAACAACCTACTGCGGGAAAATTTTCTGCTTAGTCTTGTATTTTTCGAGAAAGGATCGCCTAAGCGTGTATTACGTATGGCACTTAACTGATTAATCTGGATTAAAGAATTGAATTGCAGTATAGATTGGGTTCTATAGCCTTGGTTGACAACGAGTCTACCGCTGAAAGTAATGGCAACCAACTGCTGGAAAATATTCTGCCCAGTCAGTCATGTATTTTTCGAGTGTCACGAATTAACTGACTGTCTTGCATATATATATATATTGTTTGCTTAATGTTACTTTTGCCCTGTTATTTTCTTTCTCTTATTATTGTTCTTTGCAAATTTAGTCAATTATGTTTGTTGCGCATTTCTGCCAATTGCATTCAACCATAGCCTATTAGTCTATAAATGGTTGTCCCTATTCGAGAAATTAAGGGAAATATGGTAATTGTGGCAAAGCTTCGCATTTGAAATTAGTGAGTTTCTGCAGTATCATCCTAGCAACTTATGTTGACTAAAGTTATGAGGTAGAATTTGCGATCGTCATTTACACAGTTCTAGGCAGATTTCGTTTATCTGAATGTTCATTGTATCCAATTTTTTTAAAATAAACATTTCGCCCTAAGCAAGCAGAACCACTACTGGTACGCAGGGGTTAGAGTGAGAGAAAAAACAAGGTGCAGGTGATGTCGAAGAAAGATCAGAGGCGGACTGAATCAAGTAGACAGAGGATGATTGAAGTATTTAAACTTTTGCATATTGTAGCTGTAAAGGAAGCAAGAAAATGGGAGGGAGTTCCACAAACGGGAAACGCGCGTAAAAAAGTTATTAGAGAAAAAGAGGCAGTTACATTTATTTCGACAGTAAAGGGTGAGATTTAGATATCAGTCCGCATAAATACATAGAGTAAAGAAACCAAGGAAAAACTCGTCAGAGCAATTGCTATGAAAATACCTGTAGATTAGACACAGGGGAGCCACATCATGTCAGTTCCTTACAGCAAACTTTGGGAGTGTTTATCTGGTTATACTCCAGAAATCTGTCATTTTTAACGCAAATGGCGGATCACCAATCTTCTGTGTGTGCAAATTCGGTCCTTCTTCATGATAAAGACATTAAAGCCGATCTCTCACAGTACTTGATAAAAGTAAGAGGGACAGAAAGAAACCCCGTAACAAATTTGTGGAAATGGCTATCCCCACAAAAAATGAAGTAGGTCGTATAAATACAACCCTTATGTGCGTTGTGGCGCAGTGGATATCGGCCCGGAACGAGAAATCGGGGAAACCGAGTTCGAATTCCAGTTGAATTCATTGCATTCACTTACGCGCAGATACCCTTGGGAAAGGTATTAATCCGTCTCTTCCCTCCAGTTATGGGTTAAATAACAGGACAGATTGGGTTCTATAGCCTTGGTCGGCAACCAGTCTACCGCAGAAAGCAATGGCAACCTACTGCGGGATAATCTTCTGCCCAGTCAGTCATGTCTCTTTCGAGACATGATCGCCCAAGCGTGTATCGCGCATGGCACTTAACTGACTGACTGACTAAGAGATAGAATTTCTGGAAAGTTACGGAGCGCCATGATCATTTACAACCTGAAGGGAAATAGTCCATCGATGATGAAGAAAAAGGAAAAATATTATTTAGTTCTAATTTTTTTTCTGACATTTAACACCAATTATACTTCTAATCACCCCCATTACTGACCGTCTACATAGATATTTACATAGTCCTTTAAGAAGTGACGTTTTCCATTTTGGGAATGCTAGAGTTAAACCAAGTACGGGTTAAATAATCTCCTATATCTATTTCTTATATACGTAAAGATAAATTATATTAAATGAAACCTAGTGAACGAAAATCTGGTCCCTCAAGGAACACATTACTGTTGCATTAACTAATTTCTGATCAGAGCTTCTTATTGATCCCTATGATTGTTACCATGGTAAACGAACAATTTTCAGATCTTAACCGTGTGATTTATGTTAGTATGCCACATTAATAATGTTCGTGTTATTCCGCGAATCACTTCTCTATGGAATAGACTCCCAATAGGATGCTTCCCCGATTACTAAAATCATGACATTTGTATGCCTAAATTTAACCGTTATCTTCCCTCTTGTTCTTACAAACTAGCCCTTAACATAACAATCTCGAGTGGCTCTCAGGTCTTTTATAGGGTGAACTTGACTTAAAAAAGAACTGTTTCTTTGGTGACTATCAGGTTATACCATGAGTAAAGTCCAAGTTTAAGAATAGAAAACTATCAACGCCCTGTGTTCATTAGAGGTTACTTATTAGATATACCCTTCTGTTTTGACGCGTTTTTTCTTCATACATATTTTATAATCAGTGTCACCCCCAACAATGTAAACCCACTAAGTTGAAAATGGTTATTAGGTGTGGTAAAAACTCAATAAGTCTGGTCGGTACAACGACTGTAATGTGATAATTACAGCAACGAAGAAGACATTATTTATTTATTTTCGTCTATGTGAATATTCGAGAAATCTTATTTTTAAAAAAGCGCTAATTTTGATTGTTCGCCGTCCGATTGTTCCAAATATAAACCACTCACCATCACCAAAAAGATACAACCGTAAATTTGATTGCAAAAGCAATAATTCTAAGAAAAACTTTTAAGTTGTATCGGTACAAAGAAAGAAACTTGGCAAAGTTTGAAGTTGATCGGAAATTCCAAATCCATGAAGCAAACAAGTTTTTGATGAAGTGCAGAGTAGAAATAATTTCTTGAAATGCGTAGGGTATAGAAAAATTGGCTTGGAATATCTATTCATATTGATTTTGCCAAGAGAAATTATGCCAAAACATCTTGCTAAAGAGCAAAGTACTTCAGTAGAGAGACCGCAACAATTACCTAGTCCGATTGGGCCCGTTGAGAGCCGTTGCCAGAGACTGTTCAAGTGAACAGCTTTCTGAAGAACTTTATATGCAGTTAACGAAGAAGAAGAAGAAGAAGAAGAAGAAGAAGAAGAAGAAGAAGAAGAAGAAATTAATGTACTGTTAACAAAGAAATATTATAAATGAATGCACCATTAACAAAGAGAAAAACGAAGAAGAGGAAAAGAAATGAAAAGAAATGAAAACAGAGAAGCGTCAGACATTATTTCACTGTTAATGAGGAGAAGTCAGTATTAAAATTAAATGCCCCGTTAACGAAGAAAGAAAAATGAAGAAGAGAAAAAGAAAAGAATCAAAGAAAAGACGGAGAAGCATTAGGAATTAATTTACTGTTAAATTACTTGTGTCCATTACTATGTAAAACTCCTCCACGAGTTGTTCTTGGGCCTTGTACATCATTGTAAAGAAAAAAACGTTTTTAAGAGATCATCATTCTTAATGTAAGGGCTCACTACGACATGGTGTAATGGTTCCCTCACTAGATCAATTATGACTGGTAGTGAGTTCGATCCACCCTGAAGGTTCGATAGTTTCGGTACTGTGTCACATCTTAACTACGCTTAGATAATTCCTATATCCCTTTGACAATACTTAACAAGCTTGTCTCAGTTATGACTGAATAGTATGTTCGATCCTCAATAGGTACCCCATAAATTTAGCCTTGTGTCACATGTTTTAAATTCAACGTCTTTCTTAGCGTAAATATTAAATAAGCTCTTTTCAAAATGCACAATTATAAAAAAAAAAAAGCATGAAATATTCCTGGTTTCTCGTCAAATATTTAATTCAACAAAATGCTGCAAATTGTTTAAAGATCAGTATTTACATTATTCGGAATATTGTCCTCATCTTTGTTGCCA
This sequence comes from Ascarosepion bandense, assembly GCA_037127315.1. NCBI lineage: Eukaryota > Metazoa > Mollusca > Cephalopoda > Sepiida > Sepiidae > Ascarosepion > Ascarosepion bandense. The sequence continues at coordinate 5,309,890 of JBBBDQ010001568.1, forward strand.
TTTGTACGAAGTTTTGGCGTTCTTCAAGTGCTAGGAATTTCGAAGAGAACCCTTTACTACAATCACTGGTGTATATCATCTCCATCTCTTTGCGTAGAGCCTCTTTTTAGTAGTAATGAGTTATCTCTGTTTAACCCTGGAAGTTACTTAAAATTGCTTATAGAATTTAATTGATTATTTTTTTTTTTAATGTCATGAATCTGTTTCTGATCTTAAGTCTCTGGTTAGGACCCGTCAGGAAACGTGTATATAACAGAAATCAAACGAAATAATAATAATAATAATAATAATAATAATAATAAGAAGAAGAAGAAGAAGAAGAAGAAGAAGAAGAAGAAGAAGAAGAAGAATGTTTTCACTAGAAACTTTCAGGCAAATATTATGCATAATAATATGGATCCAAAATGCAGGTTTTGTGATAAACACCAAGAAACAATAGACCACCTAATTTCAGGCTGTTCTGTGCTTGCTCCAAATGAATATAAAAATCGCCACGATAGAGTTGGGCAATATTTACATTGGACAATGTGCAAACATTATGGAAAATCTGTAAACAAACACTGGTATGAACATCACCCAGCACCAGTTACAGAAATAGAAGATGTAACCATTCTATGGGATTACACCATCTACACAGACAGAAAAATTGAAGCAAACAGGTCAAACATTATTGTTAAAAACCAGAAGGAGAAAACTTGTCTATTAACTGATTGTAACATAGCAATCAAGGAATTTGAAAAACTGTAAAAATATAAAGACCTGGAAATTGAAATAGAAAAAATGTGGAAATTGAAAACAAGAGTTGTGCCAGTGATAGTAGGTGCACTTGGAATGATAAAAAATGGAACAAAACAACACATTGAAAGAATCCCTGGAAACCCCAGCTTAAGAGATATACAAAAAATTGTCTTATTAAGTACAGCCCACACACTAAGGAAAACTTTATCTATGTAATGCTAGGGATGATGGGGAAGAGAGAAAAACATGAAATGGAGCCATAACAACACGTCATGACCTGCCTTAGGTCTTCCCGCAGGCTTGGTTGGTAGTGAGACCAAAGCAGAAATCGAAATATGATGAAAAATGACATAATAATAATATGAAGAAAAAGAAGAAAAAGCAAAAATAGTAGCACTTATGATACAATTTTGAGTACAGCCTTAAAATGTTACATAATATAAATAAATTAGTCTTTGCGCTAGAAAGAAAAGAGAAGAAAATATTCTGTAACAACAACAACAACAACAACAATAATAATAAGAGCAGTCAAAGAATCCAAACTACTGCCAAGACAATACCAACATTATCTCAGCGATTAGCAAGAGATGGTTATTAAAATGACAATAAATACAATGAATTTGACCGCTCTCAAGAAAAAAAAATATGAAAAAGAAAAAGAAATGAAAAATCTAAAGTGAAATTGAACAGTAAATGTTGGAAGAGTTCGTTTTTACTTTATAATATTCCAAGTTGTATTTTGACTCATTCTTGTGTATTTCCAATCATTTTCTTCTTTTTTGTAATCATTTCTTTTTCCATAAATATTAAATTTATATTATAAATTATAAATTAGGCTGCAAAAATAGTGGAACAGTTCTTTTTTACTTTTTAATATCCTAAAAGTTTATTTTTACTAATTCTTTTGTTTATTTTATTTTATTTGTTTATTTTTTTATTTTGGATAATAAGTATTAAATTTACATTGTAAATAATATTATGTTCGTAGTAAAAATAATGCGTTCAGAAACTAGATTTGACGTAACGCAATATAGTAGAGGTAATTCAGTATTTGGCATGTGAAACATACAAGAAAATAAATTGAAAAAAAAGGAAAAATAACCCCGAAACATTATCCCGTAGCAGATCGTACCCGAGTCTCAGTGTATATCTGTTCATGTGTGCCGGTGTACTGAGGAAGTATCATGGCTGATTGTCAAGAATATTGATTTTTTTATGAATGTGGCAGATAAGGTCATTTGAAACTCATATTTAGATAATTCCATACACCTTCAATGAAAGACGTTCTTATTTGTAACACGGTGCCACTTTGTCAACGTACTAATCTCTCATAAAATACTACTAATATTACTATAAATAATACTAAGAGTAATTATGATAATAATCAAACCATATAATAAGTATCAGTGTGTATTTATTTTCTTTCCTACCTGTCGTGGGAAGGGAAGTAAATCAACTTCATTTAGCAAATTTATACGTGATTACTTTCCTTAGTCGTTTTTATAATATACATAAATATATATTTATCTATATTCCGACAAAATTACCTCCTGAGCAAAATGAATTGTTTAATTAATTATTTTGTCTACGTTTCTTAGACTGCAGACTTATTGGTTCAAGATTTTCATGTGAAGCACTCAGAGACATCTGTCTATTGAGAGATCACATTACTTCAACTTGGACTAGACTAGCTTTGTGGTGTTTGTCGTTCTGTTGCTATTCGTTTTTTTTCCGAGATATTTTTCCATTTCACAGTTATATCAAACACATAATCTTTTTTTTTAATATGAAAACATATGAATGTCTAAAAATGTGAAGAGAATGTGTTAATTAAACAGTTTATTGGCCTTTATTTTAGTTGCGAATTCTTTATCTCCGCTTTATTGAATCTCAATACACTGTTCCTGAATGTGTAACTTCGTAAAAGTTCGAGAAGTAAAGAACACAGCAGACGAAATCAATAATAGATTTAAGATGAAGATGGATAATTTATTGTAGAAAATGAAGAAAAGTGCTTTAAGAAAAAACTTTTTGAATAAATGAATTACGATTTTGCTTCTTTTTTTTTTTTCATGTTAGATTTTTTATTTGATATGATTATTTTATAACTTATCAACTCTTTGTTTGAGTCTAAACATATTTGGGATTGTATAATAATCCTTTTTTGCGCGTGAATATTACATTAAAACTAGGATATAACATTGATTGTTCGAGATCAGTCACTTAAGTGCCATACGTGATACATGCTTTGGGCGATCACGTCCCGAAAGAGACATGACTGACTGGGCAGAAGATTATCCCGCAATACGTTGCCTTTGCTTTCTGTGGTAGATTTGTTACCGACCAAGGCTATAGAATCCAAGCTGTCCTATTTTTTAACCCATAACTAGAGGGAAGATACGGATTAACACCTTTCCCAAGGGTATTTGTGCGTACGTGAATGCAAGGAATCTAAATGGAATTCGAACTCGCCTCCCCGATTTGTCAATCCGAGTCGATATCCACTGCACTACAACGCACATAAAAAGAGATAGATCCATAAATAGATTCGTTGCATTCATTATACTATTTAGAAATGTATTAATCCGTCATTTCTTTCTCCAGCTATGGGTTAAAAAGCAGAACAGATTGGGTTCTATAGGCCTGGTTGGCAACCAGTCTACCGCAGAATGTAATGGCAACCTACTGCGGAAAAATCTTCTGCTCAGTCAGTCATGTCTCTTTCGAGACATGATCGCTCAAGCGTTTATCATACAAAACTTACCTGACTGACTGACCATAACTTTTAATGGTTAATTGCATGTACTCGGCTCTCCGATTTCTCATTCCAAGACTGCATCCATTACAACACTCGTCTATGCCGCATATTCAACATAGACTGTGACGAGATATAAGAATACATCACGCAAAATATGCAATTTCTACAGCAATGCAGATACTTTTACGATAGTCAATGACCAGCTTTTTATAGAGTTACACTGAATGAGTACCGAGAGATTAACAACGACGATATTAACCTATGATTGCAAAACTTTACGGTCCTAATTAACTCTGAAGTCACTTAGAGACACGATGAATTGCCTGACTACGAAGGAATAATTCTCGAATCAAGAATGCCATATTTACAAGGACAATATATTAAAGCTTGAGACTTTTCATTTCTCTATAAGACATCGTCTGTATCCATCATTTTCCTTTATCGTCGAATGCATGCACGCCAATTAGAAATAATATAGAATTACTAGTTTGCATCCTGTTACAAAATATTCAAATTTCGCGCCTAAATGTTTTGTATATTTAAAATACTACATTTAATAGAAATATGTTAGGTTGTCCAAAACGTTTATGCCAATTTTTACTCGTTCATGTTCCTACACGTTGGAGCACGCTAATGTTATAGACAGATATAACATGCCTACATTTATGATCAAAGGACATTTCAGACTATCTCTCGAGAAAAAAAGATTAAAATTACTTAATTCATCTGAATTTTGCATCTCTATGAAAATGAAAGATTATAAGGTTATTTTATAAGGTTCCTTACAAACATCAAAAAAGATATGTGTTGCGTACGTTGAAGTTGTAGCTCACAAAAAGAGGTTCACTAAGTTTAGAGTTGGTGATTGCAATTCTGTTGTTGAAGAACGCTCAGGCAGACACCCCCCACCCACTACGGATGATGATTAAATCAGGATATTGATTAAGAATAAATCGCATTAAACAACGCAGGAATAGGAAGAAACACTAAATTTATCAAAATCAACCATCCATGAACACTTATTGAAGTTTGGGTACTCAAATTGCTACACTGTTTTGGTACCACATGATCTGAATGAAAATAATCTTTTGGATCACATTTCCATCTGTGAACGCAATGAAAATGCACTATTTTAAATTGTGATGGGTGATGAGAAATGGACCGTTCACAACAATATTCAGCTAAAAAGACCCTTCTTTAAGCGTCATAAACCAACTTTATCTACCCAAAAAGCAGGTCTTTGTCTTAAGAAAGTCATGCAGTGCATCTGAAGAGATTATAAAGTAATCCTGTACTATGATCTTCTGGCAAGTAGCCGATCAATTGATTCTGAAAAGTACTGCTCGCGACTGGCCGAATTAAAGGCAGCAATTCAAGAAAAGCGCTTAGAACTGGTGAACAGGAAAGATGTTGCTTTTTCATCAGTATAATGCCAGACCTCACGTTTCTTTAGTGACCAGACAAAAATTGTTGAAGCTTGGCTGGGATGCGTTACGCAAACTGCCATATTCACCAGACATTGCTCCTTTGGATTTTCTTTTATTCAGGTCCTTGCAAAATAATCTCAATGGTAAAAATATTAATTATTTAGATAACATAATGACCATCTTTTTCAGTTCTTTGCCGAGAAACCAGCGAAATTCTGAAAAGAAGAAATCTTTAAGTTCAAGGGAAAATATTGTGCAACAAGTTGCTTCATATTTAGTTAAATACATATTTAATGGCTTAATTTTGTTTGGTGTTTTGATTTCCATTGCAATCGACATGAACTTTCTAGACAACCCCATATATTCAATTTATATGCAGGGGTAATAGAAGTAGCTACAAAGGGCTACATACTTTGTTTAATAACCGAAAAGACAAATTAAACCTCTCGGTACAGATTAGCGTTTCAATTACATACAGATTGTATAGAGGTACGGTTTCGTGTGCGCATGCACATTGTAGTTCAATTCAAACCAATAGTTAATTGATAAAGGCTTGAGCGACCATGTCTCTTTCTGAAGTAGCTTACCGTTTCTTTCTGCGGTAGACTTGATGCCAATTAAGGCTCTACAATTCATCCTATGTGCGGAAGAAATACTCGATCCTTATTTTTACCAATTGTATTTGCTCGTAAGTAAATGTAATGAACCCAACTAGAAATCGAACGCTGTTCTCTGAGTTCTTATTCCTAGCCAATATCACTTACACCACAACGAAAACACTGATTCAATTATAGACCTAAAAATATTTACAAAATTTAATAAGAAATTTTTTTAAATATCTATTCATTACCAAATGATTTTCGAAAAGTTCAGTAACATCTGATTATGATCTGTTTTCTAAGGGATTAAATATATTTTTCTCTTTCTTGCAAATTTCCGATTTTATTGCTCAGATTTTATTGCTCAGTTAGTAGGGTTGTCTAAACTGAGTCGTTCTATTATGCTCGAACACAGGTTGCCTATGCATCTCTCCAGAAGGGTTTGTAATTACGCACAAACAAATTGTGACGGACAAAGAATCAGCCGTTCTTTTATAATATATGTCACTCCTATAAACTATCTCCGACGGGATGACCTCTGGGAGATTGGTTGTTTTAAGGAGCGGGGAACCATCTATTTTATTTCTGTTGTTCCCAGGTTTATTCTGACATGGGGTGGAAGTACCTATTAGTGGTTTTAGCTATGGGCAAATAAGGAACCCTCATTTTACAGTAAAATTACGTTTTATAGTAAAATTACATTGGATAGTAAAATTACGTTGTATAGCAAAATTACATTATATAGTAAAATTACATTTTATAGCAAAATTACATTTTATAGTAAAAATACATTTTATAGAAAATACATTTTATAGAAAATACATTTTATAGTAAAATTACATTTTATATCAACATTACATTCATAGTAAAGTTAGATGTTTTAGTAAAATTACATTTTATACGAAATCCCATGTTATAGTAAAATTACATTTTATAGAAATTACATTTTAAGATAAAATCATATTTTACAGTAAAACTACATTTTTCAGTAAAACTACATTTTACAGTAAAATTACATTTTATACTAAAATTGCATTGAATAGTAAAACTACTCAAAACTATAAAAACGTCCTACTGAGGATTTTTTCCGAGAACAAAGGTACAATTTTATCAAAACATTAATAACAGCAGCATATACCCTTGTGCAAACTAATTGAAACATTTGCTTTAGTTTTTTTTCTTTTATCATACGGTCAGTTTTAGACCCACTGGAGTGACAGAGTGTAATGAATTTCTATTTTTTTTTCTCAGATTAGATGATTTGCACTTGTGTTTAGTAATATGAATCTATTTTCGGGTGTATGACAAAAATTGTTTGGCCTTGAAAAATATTGCATTAGATTTTTATCATGTCCATACATTATTTTCTCGATTGTCGATTAGTCATCCTTTGGTCATTGTTTATGATGGACGTTAATCTAACGAAGCGTATGAAAATTGTAACACTGCACGAAAAAACTGGCAGGCCTTACAGAGAGATCGTGGAAAGTGTTGATGTCAGCCTTCCAAATGTTAGTCGTGTCATCAGGGTAAAGACACAAACTGGATCCATGAGTCCAAAAGTCCAGTAAATGAAAATGCTGTCGGAAGAGAAAGACAGCGTCAAGAGAGTCAAGAGAGTATACGAGATCAGAGTAAGTGTGAAGGATTTTAGGGAGACATTATTTATTTTGTTTCAATTAATTTACACAAGGATGTATAATTGTTTTAACCTTCTGACGAGTGGATTGCAAAATTACAAAAATTCGTATGCAAATAAGTTACTGAATATAACATCAATCAGCTAAGTGACAAGTTGTATTTATCCTATATATGTATATACAATTATATACATTGTTTTTACAACTTTAAACTAACAAACGCAGCTTGAAATACCTTAAAATAATAATAATAATAATAATAATAATAATAATAATATATATATATATATATATATATATATATATATATTGCTGGATATGACATAAACTGCAACCAGTAGTGTGACTCTAAATTTACTATTTGAAGCCTAGGGGAATGTGAATTTACGCATTAAATGTCATTACACCCTGGTCCACTCTATCCCAGAGGTGCAGTACCTATAAGAGTACTACACCTCAGGATAGAGTGGACCTTCGCGACCTATGGGTCAAATACTTTGAGTGTATGCTTGAGTGTTTTTGTTATGTGAATATACTGCATGTGTGTGTGGGGGGGACAGCTATGTAATTATGTACTTTTGCATTATGTGTGTGAGTGTGTGTGCTTATTTCTACGGACTTTTCAAGGCCTGAGCAAAGTCACTATCGGCGCCCCCAAGCCACCAGCTCTCATACCAGAGACAGCAAACTCTGACATCAAAACCTTATGTATATTGTGTGATCCACCGTGCACTATCCAATGTATTTAAGGCCACGGGGAGGTCATACCTCGTGATAATATAACGTGAAATCATCACAAAAACCTAAGGCGTGTCCCACAGTGCACCCCTATGGGTCATGTTGTTTTGTTGAAGAGAGTGTGCTTTGCGCTGTAAAAGAAAATGACCACTTTAAACAAATCTTAGTGCAGCAGATTAATCGGTAGTTGTATGGCTAATAAGTAAACACAAGTGCATGCAGGACATAAATCCCATAAATAAGTGTAAAACGAAGTTCACTATCCACTGATGACCTTCTGATGAGCTGTGATCTTCAGATGACTCTCTCTCTCTCTCTCTCTCTCTCTCTATATATATATATATATATATATATTAAATAAACTTTAATTTTGATTGTAAATGTTCAAATTAATAATAACGAAAAAAATAATTACAACGTTCAACACATTGTTTTAAAACACTGCTCAATATAAAAATAGAGCAATGGATATTTATTATTAATTATTATGTTAGAACATGTAGTTTGCACATGTTCTAATGTAAACATAATATATATATATATATATTACCGGCCATAATTATTAGGCCACCCCACTGTTTAAAAAAATGATGTATTTCATACTATCTTTTAGTATTTATTGCCAAGTGAATAATTGTAAATGAAAGTAGAATGGTTCTTTTGTTAATACTGCACAATAACATATGTTGTAAATGAATTTATAAATATTTATTAGTATATTGCAGTTGCATCAATGAAAAAAAGTCATCTTTGCTTCCTTGCCTTGTAAAATTTTGTAAAGTAATAATAACAAAAGAACCATTCTATTTTTATTTGGCAATAAATAGTAAAAATAGTATGAAATACATCATTTATTAAAAAAAATAGGGTGGTCTAATAATTATGACCGGTAATATATATATATACAAATGAATCAGAAATGAAGATAAAATTTACAACCTTCAAAATACTAATTTAAAACAGTGCTCAATATATATATATATATATATATATATATATACAGGTTTCATTGAATAGTATAGACAAGTTCTGTCTATTTATTTTGTGTAAGATCCTTTCGTATGGTCAGATTAGCTTGATAGTGTTGTCATGGAAAGACGACAAGAAATCGCAATAATTGTTGATTTTTTATCAGGTCTGAGCTTTCGGCTTACATAAGCCATCATCAAAGGATGAACATTTAATATTCAGTGAACATAGAACATTTAAATTATTAACAGACTGGAGTTATACAGAGAAAATTCAATAGGTCCATTTTTTTGCGTCGCACGTGGCTGCAGGCCGAGAAGGAATGGTGGTAGTGGGTTTTTGGTCAAATGAGAGTATAGTGGCATGAGGGGATTGGTCTGGGAACTGCTACTACTGTGGTGTAGGGGGTAAGTATAATAACTATGACCTCTCCCGTCGATTATAGGCATTGAAGTATGTTTGTGGAGGTGTCGAAATTTATTTTATTTAGGCTAGGTTTAAACTGTTTGATGTAGATAGCTAGAATTTTAAGTTTTCGTTTATTATTTTCTTGTCTAAGTATATACGTATTTTCAACAAGTGTTTTCCTAAGAAGTGTATGTTGATAGCCGTGGTGTTTTAAATGTCGGAATATGTTAGAATTTTCATATAAGTGCCTCCGCGAAAGTTAGCGAGTTAGTAGTATGTCCATGTAGGTATTATTTAGTTTGTTAGAGATAAATTCTCGAAAGGGGCATTTGAATTTATACACTACATTGTTTTTTTGCAAATCGCTAACGGTGGGGAATAGTCGTTGCGGACGATTGAGTTGGATGTTGTGGATTTAGCGTAATATATGATAAATTTAATTCTTTTGTTGGGGTCTGTCGGAGAGATATTAGTGTTTATGAGTTTTTTTAGGATATTTTCATCTAGATGGTAGTTGGTGTGCATTTGCCTACGATATATGAGAGTGATATTTTGGGGATTTATTAGGCTATTACCATGTGTTGTTTTTTTCGTGTTCAGGTTTTTAATGAAATATCGTATTTGTTCATCAACTATGTAATTAGGAAAATTATTGTTATCATATATATATGTTTATGTGTGTGGCTAATATATAAATAAAGTTCAAATAAAATCTAAATCACAGAAAATCTTAGTTATTGTCTCTTCTGTCATCTTGAGCAAATTTCTCTCGATGTAGTGTCTCAAAATAGATATGTTTTTCCTTGGTTGAATGGCACTTCATCAGGTTTTATCTAATTAACCCCAACGCCGCCAAAATAAAAATAAACTTGTTATCTCTTCTCTGTTTGAAGCTTAGTAGCAACTCATGCGACACAAACCAAAGACAAAACAATAATATTAGTATACATAATACTTACAACTTTTACAGAAAGGAAACTGCAGGGAATTGTATGAACACCAATGAAACCCAGTTGCAGTAATAATACCTATTACAATTTTATAGGACATTAAAATGCACACAGCCAGAACTATGAAACTTAATCGCTTATATACAGTGATCTATGACCACAAAAAAGAAGGTGATTTCTTAATGACATGGCGATCCTGGAGACTGTAAAGTATACTTTTGGATGAATAACAAGTATATCAAAATACTAATTTCAAGTGGAAATCAATAATTACAGTTATGATTGGATTCTTCGGACTAACTGGAAACGGTTCCCATAAACCTATTGAAGAGCTTTATGCCTTAAAGACATACAAAATATCGTTCTCACAAGTATAGCTCACACATTACGAAGAGCTTTACCGATGTCATATGTGTGTGATCTTAGTTTGTATTTGTTTTTTTGTTATAAAGTTATTTATGACCTTATGCCTCAGGTTGTGACAAATGTGTACATAACAGAAATACAATGAAATAATAATAATAATAATAATAATAATAATAATAATAATAATAATAATAATAAAAACCGTGATACACACAAATCACTGTGAAGATAATGCTGTAAGTTTAAAAGTGCTGGAAAGGTGTGATCTGAGTCAGTTAAAAGACGAAAATAAAACGAGTTCAGAACACATCTAACATAATTATTTGACTGAAAATAAGAACAGTATACAAGAAGCCAAGGAAGAAATCAAGAACCATATAAGTCAAATACAAAATATTGCAACGGGGGAACGAGAACAGCTCCCAAAATTACAGCCAACAATGCATAACCTCCGAACTATTAAACTCTACAATGCAGCACTCAAATTAATCTTGGATGAAGACACTCATACAAATCTCAATGAAGCAATATATGCATCAGCAATAGCAGCAACAAAAAAATTGAACATCAAATTAAAAACAAGGCAGTCTCGCAGACATGAAGATCCACCTTGGAAAAGAAAAATAGAAAAAGAAATCGAACAACTTAGAAGTGAACTATCAGTACTGGATGAACTGAGTAGATGAATAAATGTAAGAACTAGGAAAAGCAGAAAAGTCGAAAGAAAATACAACATTAGAAATGAAAATGAAGTCCTATCAATTAAGGAAAAATAAAGCAAAAAATAAAACTGAAGTCTCAAAGAATAAGACGCTATGAGAAAAGATCAAGATTTTACAGACAAAACAAGATTTTTCAAACCGAGGCAAAGAGATTTTACAGGGAAATAGGTAAAAAAAGAATTGAAGTGACATTCCCCCACCCCCAGAATGGAAGAAGTTACACAGTTCTGGGAAAATATATGGGCTTGCCCTAAAGAACATAGCAAGGAAGTAGATTGGATTGCACAAGAGATAGAAAGAATGAAAAATAAACCAGAAGAGACATGGGCTGGAATTACAGAAGAGGATGTTAAATTTGCACTAAAAAAAGCACACAATTAGAAATTCCCAGATATAGATAAAATTCCAAGCTTTTGGCTATATTATTTAAATACAGCACATAAAAAACTAGCCAAAGAACTTCAAGAAATGGTTGACGATCCCACAAAAATTCCTGCATGGATGACCAAAGGAATTACATTTCTTCTATCCAAGAATGGTGACACAAACAACTCGAAAAACTACAGACCAATTACATGTCTTCCGACAACATATAAACTATTAACATCTATTTTAACAAAACAGACATATTTATTCTTAGAAAGAAATGACATGATACCGCTTGAACAAAAAGGGTGCAAACGTGGCTGTTATGGATGTAAAGACCAACTGCTTATTAACAAAATGATCCTGGAAAACTGCTACAGTACAAAAAAAAATCTTAGTACTGCCTGGATAGATTATCGTAAGGCATTCGATAGTGTGCCACATTCCTGGATTTAAAAGACTTTAAATATATACAAGATATCACCCGTCATCATCAATTTCATCAAACAGTGCATGTCTATATGGAAAACAACCCTTTACCTCAATCATATAAATGGAACCTATAAGTCTGATGAAATAAACATCAAAAGAGGTATATTTCAAGGTGATTCTTTATCTCCCTTACTATTCTGCATATCATTAATAGCACTAACCAGTCAACTTAATAAGACAGAATGTGGTTATAAAATAGGCCAAAAGAAAATAAGCCATCTATTTTACATGGATGACTTAAAGTTATATGCTAAGAATGATAATGAACTGGAAGGTCTTCTGCAAACTGTGAAATGCTTCAGCGAAGACATTGGAATGAAATTCAATTTGAATAAATGTGCTAAAGCTACAGTTTTACGTGGATCAATACAAGAAACATCCTCAATTAGCTTAGACCCTGCTGTAATAATAAAAGAATTGAAACCAGAAGAAGCTTATAAATACCTAGGTGTAAATGAGAGTGAAAACATTCACTATAAAAAAATGAAAGAAATAGAGCGTAAAGAGTACTATAGAAGGTTACGAATGATATTAAAAACTGAATTGAATTTCAGAACAGAGTTATGGCCATTAACAGCCTTGCAATCCCAGTTGTCCAATATAGCTTCAACATCTTAAACTGGACTCTAAATGGACTTCAACATCTTAAACTGGACTCTTGTTTTAGCATCCATTCAGGCGAATGGATGCTAAAACAAGAAAGCTTCTTTCTAAGCATAAGATGCATCATCCAAAGGCTGATGTAGACCGTCTATACATACCCCGTAAAGAAGGTGGAAGAGGTCTTATTCAGCTGGAAGTCATACAAGACAACAACTATTGGCTTACTAACATACATAGAAACAAAAAGGATTGGATTATACCATTAGTAAGGCAACATGAAGAAAGAAAGAAAAATATTCAATAATAAAAGAAGGCAGTAAATACAAACAAGATTTACAGTTAGTAGATTCTGTAGAAAAGCAAAACAGAAGCCAAGAACCAACTATTGCGGCAAAAAATATGAAAATGAAAGCCAAAGATAAATCTCTTGAACAGATGAAACAACGCTGGCAAGACAAACCTCTGCATGGCCAATATCCAGAACGTGCCAATAAATCCAATGTTGACAAAGTTAATACTCATCGATGGTTACGTGCATCTGGATTAATGTCTGAAACTGAAGGCTTTATTCTTGCAGCACAAGACCAAAGTCTTTTCACCAGAAACTTTCAGGCAAATATTATGCATAATAATATGGATCCAAAATGCAGGTTTTTAGATAAACACCAAGAAACAATAGACCACCTAATCTCAGGCTGTTCTTTGCTTGCCCTAAATGAATATAAAATGCGCCACGATAGAGTTGGGCAACATTTACATTGGACAATGTGCAAACATTATGGAAAATCTGTAAACAAACACTGGTATGAAACAAACACCTGTTACAGAAATAGAAGATGTAACCATTCTATGGGATTACACCATCTACACAGACAGAAAAATTGAAGCAAACAGGCCAGACATTATTGTTAAAACCCAGAAGGAGAAAACTTGTCTATTAATTGATATGGCTTGTCCAGCGGATTGTAACATAGCAATCAAGGAATTTGAAAAACTGTCAAAATATAAAGACCTGGAAATTGAAATACAAAAAAATGTGGAAATTGAAAACAAGAGTTGTGCCAGTGATAGTAGGTTCATTTGCAATGATAAAAAATGGAACAAAACAACACATTGAAAGAATCCCTGGAAACCCCAGCTTAAGAGATATACAAAAAATTGTCTTATTAAGTACAGCCCACACACTAAGGAAAACTTTATCTGTGTAATGCTAGGGATGATAGGGAAGATAGAAAAACATGAAATGGAGCCATAACAACACGCCACGACCTGCCTTAGGTCTCCCCGCAGAATTGATTGGTAGTGAGACCAAAGCAGAAATCGAAATATGATGAAAAATGACATAATAATAATAACAATAAAACATTATTATTACGTGGAAAAATCTTGCAGATATTAAACTGGGATTTGGAAATAAAGCCATTGCACAAAGCTTGTCTTCTCAGATTAAAAAGGATATTTCAAGAAGTATCAATACAAAAACGAAAAAAATGACCACTTTATTTTCTTTAGTTACTTGACTTGAAAATAAACATTTTCCCCGTATCAATATTATGTCATGTACATAATGATAATAATTTCATTGTAGTACGGTGTGTAAATTGTCGCTAGTTTATGTTTCAATTCCACGCATTCTTGTGTTGAATTTGAATTTTTAATTTTGTCGATTGCATGATATTGTAGGCTTAATTGTGAAGAATCAGTGATAAAAAGAATGCCATGACACAATTCACTCTGCTAGAAATATAGAAATGGCATACTGTACTGTTCGGCATTCGCGCAACGAACATTTCAGATTGATCGGGTGTCAGTGAAAAGGATTTTTAAAGAGTTGAATGAGTCTAATGGGGATTATGAAGGTGTTTGGAGTGGAGTGTAGCGATGGTAACGTTATGTCTCACTGAGCTTCAGACTCAAAATAGACGACTACATCAAATACCTTGGAGATAGTGCTGCCCTGGGTCAAAAGGATGGCTGCTGAAAGACTTTATGTCTGGCAACAGGACTTTGTACCGTGCCACACATGCAGGAGAGTCCAGTCATAGCGACCAAATTACTACTTATATTCGGCCACTTAATTCCCTAGACTGAAACCCCCTTGATTATTGTGTGTGAGGAGCAGAAACTAAGAAGACCCTTAAACTGAAAGCAAAGATTATGGCAGAACTCACCAACTTAATAAACGAGACCGTCTAGAAAAGATGCAGGAGATTCCGAAGTCGTCCTGAGGTCGTGGTTTAAACAAATGGCGATTTTATTCAATAAATTTGCTCTTTAGTGTTTTAAGGTATTTTTCGTGTAATTTTGGTAAATATATATATCTTAAAATGAGATGTTTGTGCTATTTTCATTCTCGTGTAATTTAGACGAACATTTACCCATTGCACCCAATAGAAAACATCACTTCCTGGGATAAAAAGAATTTTCTTATGACCAAGTAAAACATTCTCGAAGAAAAAATAATCTCAAAGTAATATGCTTAATAATTTTCTACGAAAAAGCTTCCATTACTACATAATAATTAGTCTCCCGGGTATTTGCCTTTTGTTTCTCTAACTTATGAAACCTTTATCATTATGTCTGGATCTGTACGAATTTTATGGAATGAGCTGTCTGACGAGAATTTGTAATATTACATTCTAACGAATGAAATCGTTTCAGATCTGTCCACGTATAACAATTACGGGTTTCTCCTGAGAAGGATAACTCCGTCTATCAGTCATTACGCTTTACCGTCAAAGACGTCACCAGTGTTCTTTTTTGTCTGTTTGTACTTTGTTCTTATTCACGATTTTCTTTTCAAAGCAAAGGCAGTTCAGGCTCCGTCGCTTGTGGAGTGTTTTCTAGCCAGCATACAAACAAAACAATAGAAATATTGTATAAAACAGAATCAATAAATTACATTACTGTCTTCGGGTTCGGTTGATCAGGTAAGGATCTCCTCGCTGACTGAACTCTGGTAAAAATGTATCTGACATTTTATTGGAAAAGACAGCTAGCCAAAATTAGAAAATATATCAGTTATGCTTCAAAGATTTATTCTTTAAAAATAAGCTTAAAATAGATTTAAAAAGATAGCATTATGAAACGGAGACATGTTGAAAATGATAGAGAATGCAAAGGCCAGGTCCAGAATGATCAGCGATTGGCCGCAGTGTCTCGTGGGCGGAACATTTTGACAGTGACGAATAGCCTTTATCTGGGTTTTAATTATAAGTCCAAAACGGCGCGAATTCAACACAAGAATTCTGAAGCGTCGAAATATCTCCCACACCCAAGTTTGTGACTGGCTAATCTCACCTGCGAAGAGATGCTGGGCCAACGTGCAACATGCGCTCCTGTTACGTCATTCCTACTATTGTTTCTTAGAATCCAAGCTGTCATTGTTAATAAAACGAATACTAAAAATAAATTGTGCTTTTCGTTGATACCATTTTTGTAGTAGCGCGGGGATCCAGAGATGACACAAAACTCGACAAAATTTAATTTCGAAAAGAAACGAACTTGTGAAAATAAGGGTGAGCTAACTACAGCCAGAATGCGACCTGTCTAGAAATTTTCAGGCTACGATGAACATTTTTAAAATTTCCATTGATAAAAATTAGTTATATTTTAGCTAGATGTGGATAAAAGTAATAATATCAGGTCTAATTAACATGTATTGGGACTGTTTCTATGGTAATAAAATACACATAATTAAGCTACTTGGCACAGACTAACTCCCTAATATGTCGCACATAGACACTAAGTTATAAAGTACTCCCTATCTTCCGGTTTTTATAAAATACCTTGTGTAGAGTGTGGTCGTCTCACCACATTGTAGAGTTTCTACCAGTGATAATGGCTTGTGCTGTAGTTTTGAGCCAAGCACTACATTCGTTATGTCTGACGATCACCATATCACTCACATCACATCACTTTTTTCTCTTTTCAAAAATCAAATCCAACTTGAAAGGAACAAGATTCCAAGATCTCGGGAAAATCAAAGAGAGAGCGAAGTGGTAGCAGCACGCTGTCTCCAAAAAGAAATTCCAAGAATGTGTCCATCAATGGGAAACGTGTGTGGCTTCTGAATGGGACTACTTGAACTTAGATCACTGGTGCCCCCTAAATACGAATTTGCACGAGATACTAGATTAGCAACTAGATCCCACCCTTTTACAGTGAAATCGATAAAATGCAGCCGTAACTTCTACTCCAACAGTTTCTTTCCTCGCACTTCCCGACTGTGGAATTCTCTTCCAAACGATTGCTTCCCCGACGGCTACAATCTCCAGGAGTTTAAATGTAAGGTCAATAGACACCTCCTAACACACTAACCTGCTCCCATTCTATCAAACACTCTTCCCATCTGCCCGACACTCATCCTCGCTATCCTTACTCATCTATCACCTTTCTCCTGACATTCCCTATGTCTATCCACTCCTTCTCTTTACCTTCCCCTATGTAGCCCCATGCGCAATAGTGGCAGTGGAATGCCTTGCTTGGGGTGAGATGATTAAAAAAAAAAAAAAAAAAAAAAAAAAACTACCAAGGAGACTAAATACCGAATTGATATAAATTATAGAATTCTTTTTATAACACCAGGCCTGTTCAGACCCAGTATATATATACATACATAGCTCACGACTCGATTTTAAGCTCGATTACTTATAGGTAATTTAACTCAGCGTTCATCATCATCATCTATATGCCGTGTCTCTTCAGGACGTAGGTGATCATAGCTCTCCATTTTCCCTATCCTTTCTTGCTCTTATTATCCCTTCTCCTGTTCAATTTCCGTTCCACTATCCATCTCTTCATTTCGACCAGATATGCGCTTTCCCTTGTCCCTCTTCCCCATTATCCGTTACGTGAACAACACTTTCTCCAAACTTCCTTCCTCCTTTAGAAGCTTGAATAACACTACTCTGAGCATCAGCTATCATAATCCAGATAAAAAGCTCAAAATTATGATAGTTTTATTCCTACTATTTAACACATATCTGGGGTAGATGTGAAGAATACATTGTCCAGAGTATTTCTGTGAAAGTGATAGTAACAAACTCGACTGGAATTCGACGTCGGCTTCCTGATTTCTCCTTCCCAGCCGATATGCATTACACCACACGCACATCTACATATGTACATACATACATACATGCATACATTTAAGGTCATTGAAATACATATAGAAAAAGTATATAGTAAATATACAGAATAAAATCATAAATAATAATCAATTTCAAACCGAAATAAAGACACAACACATACACACACACGTATATATATATATATATATATATATAATATCTGGCCACTGGCGTATGATACATCATACGCTAAAAGTCTGCTTCCTTCTACCGAGCGGCCATAGCTCAGAGGTAGAATCGCCGACTGACGGTCGTGTTTCAATCCTGGGTTAAAAGCAATCGGATGTCTAACCGTATTGATGAGCTATGATATAGCGAAACAGATCTGTCTGTGGATGACTATATATATATATATATATATATGTATATGTGTGTGTGTGTGTGTGTGTGTGTGTTTGTGTGTGTGTTTAAAAATCTTACCCAGACAAAATTAAAAAGTGATATTAAATCTCAAATATTAAATCTCCGTGGTTACATAATTCTCAATGTTGATTAAACAATTGTTACACACCTAAAATATTTCCCCCAACTACCACTCCCCTATTTTCTAAATAACCGTGAATTCATCTTATATTTTCAAAAATAAATTATTTTCAACATTTATTTTAACATTTCACCTGAAGAGGAACAGTTTTGTTCTGAAACTTGAAAATTTTGTGTCGTGATAAAGCATTGTAATAAAAAAATTTTCAATATTAAGCTCCATTCTGTATGGAGCACTCTTTATAAAAGTAAATGCTTGAACAGTGGGTTTCTAATTTACGTGTTCTTTCACTTTTTTGTAATATATATATCAAAACACAGATTACGCAAAAGCATTTAAAACGGTACGGTGCGATGACACACCTGAATGGCACGGAAAACTACATCTATTTAGGGCGCTTGTTAGATAATCCAGAATTTCTACCGGTAGCAAACCGTTCTTATACGAATATAAAATTACTTTACTAAATATACAAAAATAGAAAATTGCTTAAGACACGGATGTGTTTTCTCACTCGTCCTATTCAACATTTACAGTGAAGCTATCCCGAGAAGATTAGAAATTCTATCAGGTTTAATTATTGGTGTCCTTAATCTTAACAACATACCCATGCTGACAAATTCCACTGTAGTTTTCTCTGCGTCATCTGCATCTCTAATATTGTTAAGAATTTGGCTACCAATAATGAATCAAAGTAGAACTTCTAATTTGCACAAGATTGCTAAGATATAGTTGATAGCAGACATAGAATGGAAATTACAAGAACTTCTACTAAAGAGATAGAAAAGCAAGCGAATTACAAATTGAAGATAACAAAATCAAATAAGTACTACGTGTAAATTTTACTTTTTTTTTTAATAGAGAACGGAAAAAGTGTAACCGAAATTCGAACGCCCATCGGGATAGTGAAAGGTGCCTACAAAAGGACATAGAAGAGGAAGATTTGGTCTGAAGAAGCTCCGCCTGTAGTTCCACCAAAATAGAAAGAGGCGTAAGACAAGATTTCCAAGACGTAACTTATTGCTTCTGAGTGTGAAAAAAAAAAGAAAAGAGAGAAAAAATCACTGAGTAGAAAGGACAATACAATTTACAAGTATCAAGGTGAAAGAAAATGACGATTGACATTGCATTTAATTTTTGAAGATTGAAATGAATGGAACGTGTAGATAGTAAATGTTTTAGAGGAAAAAGGTAACAAAAGAGATAATCATACTTAATACAAAAAAAAAACAGGTTAATTAGAAGGGGCTTGAAACATTTGATTCACCCAGGTTAGATCGAAGGCAAGAGGAAGTTCATATTTTATCCTTTCCTTAATATCACTTATCCCAGTGTTTTCTCTCACTGTAGCCCCCTACGCCCTAGTAACCGCCTAGCTTGTGGTGAAATAACGATAAAAATCTTTTCTAGCAATGACTTTACCAGCTGATGAGTTATGTTCGGATGGGCTAGACTTTTTGAATTTAAGTGCAATACAAGATACAACTAAATTGGCCAGATTTAACGGTAGGTTCTATGATAAATATTTCTTTTCTCACTTGTTTAACTTGCTTTCGGCCTTATGCTTTTGCATTTAACATTGATCATTGATTCTTAATTAAATGTTCATAGTTATTTAATGTCTTCTTGATTACTCTTCTTTTGTTCTCACTCCTTAGTAATGTTTCTGTTTAATATTCATTCACACCCAGTAGTTTTTAGTGGCTTTACTGCCTTGCTTGGGATAAATTCGATTAAAAAAGATGTTATCATTCCACTTCTTGCTCGGCAAATTACATTTGAACATTGAGTTCGATCGTATACATTCTGCTTTGTGCCACATCTAAGCTATGCATAGAAAATCATTCAGGGCATTTCAACGTAGTGTAAGGGTTAACGAGCCTGCATTGTTAAATTAGTTACAACCTAGTTTGATGCTCAGTTGGTGCTCCACACTTTCAGCCTTGTGCCACTTTTAAGTTACGCTTAGAAAATCTCATCAGGAGAACCTCGACGTGGTGTAACTTTTAGCAAGATTGTCTCGTTAGAATCATTACAATTGAGTTGTGAGCTTGATCCGCTGTAATTGCCTTATGCTTTCGTTCCATTTCATATTAATGCAAAAGTTAGATCGATAAAAATGTTAATCTCTCTCCTGGTTAGCATCAGCTATTAGTTTCAGAAAGCACTGTTTTGTGCTCCGGCAGGGCATGAGAAAAATAAAGAGATGGTTCAATGATCGTGCTGATTTAAACGCTACCCCATAAAACCGGTTCTTAGATCATGAGAGGAATTCAGTCAGTTACGTACCATACGTGATACCCGCTTTGGGCTATCACGACTCGAAAGGGACATGACTGACTGGGCAGAAGATTACCCCGCAGTAGGTTGCCTATTGCTTTCTGCGGTCGACTGGTTGCCAGCCAAGACTAAAGAACCCAATTTATCCTGTTATTTAACCCATAACTGGAGAGAAGAAACGGATTAATATTGTGCGTAAGTGAATGCAAGGAATTCAACTGGAATTCGAACTCGGCTTCCCGATTTGTCGTTCCGAGTCAATATCCATGGCACCACAATGCACATGAGGAGAATTAAGTGTTGAAAAACGTCTCAAACTGAATAAGACAAATTTGAATACAGTGCTTTATTAAGCACAGCTTAAATATTGCAAAAGTGGAGCATCCAGTGGGAATAGAACTCATTTCTCAATCTTAGTTGATCTAGCTAGACAAGCTTGCTAAATATTACAGCAGGTCGGAATGACCAAAATTGTCTGCTAAAGGTAGCTCAAATATCTCACAAGACTGAAAATATGGTTTGGTTTGTTTGGTTTGTTTTACAGTATATGAATTTCAATAGGTTATATAATGCCAACAACATTTTTACAATAAATTCATCTGAATAGAACAGAATATGTATTTTTGCATAAAATCAGTTTGTGAAGTTTCATTGACGTATTTTAGTAAAAAAGGTTTTGTCGAGAGTCAGCTGTATTTTTTTGTGTACACACACACACAGAGAGAGAGAGAGAGAGAGAGAGATGTCTAAACTTATTTATAAATGAAACTTTGTCTGTGTATGTTTGTGTGTGTCTGTGTGTGTGTCCGTTACCTATAGACGCCGAAACGGCGGAACTGATTTTCTTGAAATTTACACAGTTGGACTATAAGCGTCTGCGAGTGTTCTTAGCTAGGTTTTGTGTCGAGGTACCCCCCGATAAAGATCGAAAATCGATAATAGAAAAAATCGGGTTATAGAAGGAGTGGTCCGATTTTAATCAAATTTCATACACACATAGACAAAGACTATTCAGAAGTTTCAAGATTGCAGTTCTTACAGTAGTGCAGAAAATCGATAATATATATATAAAAGGCAAGGTGTTTGTGTGTGCGTCAGTTTATCTGTCTGTATGTCCTTTATACAAATCCACAATTTTTATCCGAGTCTCACCAAACTTCACACAAATATTCTTTAGGCTGAGTCTGAGCTCCAGGATCATGGATTTAATTTTAAAACTTTCATTACACCCGAGCAACGACGGTCTATACTGCTAGTATATATATATATATATATATATATATATATATATATATATACACGCACTCACACACGCACACAAACAAACACACACACATATATGTATATATATACACGCACTCACACACGCACACAAACACACACACATATATATATACACGCACTCACACACGCACACAAACACACACACATATATATATACACGCACTCACACACACCCACAAACACATACACACATACTCGCACTCACACACATACACAAACACACATATATATATATACACACACACGCTCTCTCTCTCTCTCTCTCTCTCTCACACACACACACATATATATACATGAAGAAAAAATAAGAATAAAATTGCAACGTTCAGAACAGTGCACAATATAAACAGAGCAATTAATATTTATTTGAATATTAGAACATTTTCTAATGTAATAATATATATATATATATATATATATATATATATATATTCAGTGTGTGTTTGTGTGTGTATGTGTGTGTATGTGTGTGCGTGTGTGTGTGTGTGGCTATTTGCCAGTAATCATCAGCATCTATCTGTACATGTTTTTATACAGTCTACGAATGTGTTTGCCCTCCTTACGATTCTGTTTTTAGCTTTCATGTCTTAGAATTCACAAATCTTTAATAAGTTCTGAAGTCATCAGGATGAACTAATTCCATACAATTATCATTAAAGGCCAGAAAAATTATCGATTCAAAACACAGTAATTAAATAAATATAATTAAAAAACGCTTCGAGAAAAACAAATCAAATACATTTGAAGATTATGTAAACGAACATCAACCTAATTTGTGTATCGACCCTTCCTTTTCTGCTCAAATATTACCGCAATATAAAACCATTGAAAGGTGGATCTTTAGAACATTAGCTACAAAACTAACACCTTCTGATGAATAAGAGCAAAATGAAAGAACATGCATTAAAAACTCCAATGATCAAAACACACTGAATTCAGATAAATACAGGCACAGAAACTTAAATAACTGGGAAGCGTTCTGACAGAAAACGCAAAGTGCGACATGGCCAATGTTGCATTCTAAAGTCTGGGTAGAGTATAGAGAGACAGGAAGAAGTAGAATCCAGAGTTCACTGGCATTTACTTTTTTAACAAATAGTCAATGCAATATACAGGTAGAAGAATGATAAGATACTGCTATTAAGTTTTCAGCCAATTTTTCTTGCATTTGAACAAGTATATTCATTTGGGGATTTAAAATTCATAAAACAATATATATATATATATATATATATATATATATATATATATATATATATATTTTAATTCAGATACTTCAATCCAAGGGAAAAAAGCAGGAAGGTAAATTCCAAAAAACCCGATCCTAATTAATATTAAAAATTTATTTTAATATTAAAATTAAAAAATGATACAGGAAGAGAGCTCCGTTTTGGGGAAATTAGGTTTTTGAATTTGTCCAGCGTCTGTAATATTTAAAAAAAATTTTTTTTTTTCTTTAGTTTCTTTCTTTTTCCCTCCCTTCCTTCTTTTATCTCTCTTACCACCTTTTTTCCGTGTTGCTTAAACTGACGTCGATTTAACACGGCTGTCTGTTAATTTTTAGTTACATTCTCCCTTTTTTTGCGAGCCCAGACGATGTCAATTTTTTTCCTTTTTTTTCCTTTTCTTATTTATTTGATTTTATTCTATCTTTTTCTTTTTCTTTTTCATTTTCTTTTTCTTTTTCTTTCCCTTTATTTTTATTTTTATTTTATTTTATTTTATTATTTATTTTTTAATTTCTTTGCAATCTATTTAAAAAGGAAAAGTAGACTAATTTTTCTCCAGTTTCTGAAAGGTTTTTTCTGTTGCTGAGGTGATGTGTCGTCCCCCGTGGGGATCTTCATATCGAAATGGCCATTCAACATCTTTGAATTAATCCTTTTTTAATATATATATATATATATATATATATATATATATATATAGAGAGAGAGAGAGAGAGAGAGAGAAAGGGAGAGAAAGAGAGAGCAAAATCAAAAGAGGTTATAAACTATAATTTATTTCGACAGTTATAAAAACGCATCTCTTTCCTTTTCAAACCAAATGAAATCCTGGTCTGAAAAGATGGATTTATACAGCCGCCGAAATAAATTATAATTTATAACCACTTTAGATCTCGTATTGAGTTTTCATTTATGTATATTATATTGCTCTGTATAATATCCATTGATCTCTCTATACAGATGTATCTCTTAATATTTAATATTAAATAGATCTTTTTTGATTATTTTCACCGTTTACGGACTTGGCATCTAATATATATATATATATATATATATATATATATATATCAGAACAGCCGAAAATGCTCGCATATCATGAAAATACATTTAGATATACATTTTTTAACCACGTGATATATGGACAAGTACATGCATGTAAGAATTCAAGAAGAATTATATAAAAAAGCATAATTGCAGCGAATTATCAGGTATCTTTAATGAAAGAGGGATTACTGCCCCAAAATACAGTTATATATATTATTAGTCATCCACGTACAACCCTGTTTCGCTGTATCACTGCTCATCAGTGTGGATAGACATCTACTTGCTTCCAACCGGGATCGAAATTCGACCAACTTGGTCTCAGTTGGAGTTGCTACTTTCTAAGCCATCGGCGCATGGTATGACATAGTAGGAAATTTTAGCGTGTTATATATACGCGGTGTATATACACGCTAGCCACTGGGAAAACTTAATTTATTACTGAGAGTAATGCGTAAATAGCAGAAATTTTAAGTGTTTTTATTCAAGGGAAGAGCTTTAAAAAAAATAAAAAGCTAGAATATGTAAGTCTTTAAACAACTCATAACAAATTGTGTCTTATATAAAAACTATATATTGTTAAATTTCTTAAGAATAAGAATCGATTAAATAAACGTAATGAAATAAATGTCATATGTAAACATTGCAAAATGTTCACCTTAGAATATGGTTAAAAATTCTTTATAAATGAACATTGATTAACTTACATATGTCCGTAATTTTTTTTTGTATTATGATATAATACTAATTAAATATATTAAAGTTAAGAGTATATAAAAAATTGAGGAAAAACAATCTGAACAAATATAAAAAGAGTTTAATCATACAAAAAGTTTCTTTAAGTCAGATCAAAACTAAAAAAAGAAATTTCTATCTTTTTGTTTTTAAAAAATACTGGAATACAGAGAAAGCTAAAGCAAAAATCTGGTAACAATAACGGATACATCACACCGAAAAAGGAGCAGCCTAGACTGTAGCTCAATGGACTGACACTTTCTTGTTAAGCTTGAGAAAAGAAACCCTATATTCCCCAAACATATAATCTATATTTTCAAATTTAAAAGTTGAACTTCATTCTGATTCGCGGTTTTATTGTTTTCTTTTTTTTTTTTTTAGTTTTGTTTTTTTTGTTTTTTGTTTTTTGACTTTTTTGTCAACTGCAGGGTAAGTTGGGCATCGTTTGCGACACAAAAAGTTAATCATGATGCGATCACACGCAAGTTTTATCCATTTGTATTGTATCTGGTATTACTAGTGATGTCATCATTTGACAGTGACTATTTAAAAAAAATTTTACCCTCTTAAAATGTGCTTTAGTGTCAATTCCCGTGAGGATTCGTAATGCTTTGTGCTTTATATAAAGAATGAAAATTTTATGACCTCCCCACCACTGAAAAAAGACTGACAAAGAACTTGAAAATGATTTTCACCAAAATAGTTAATCATACATCTAAGGTGTTAGATTCGATGTTAGCTACTATATTCAGGAGGAGAACATTAGATATGCGACTCGTAAGATCAAAAAGTAATTAGATGAAATCAAGTTTAGCTTAAAGCTGTGGTACCGAGAATTGCTTCGTAATTTGGACAACTCTTTTCCTCGTTAAATCTTGAAAAAACGTCAACATGCAGATTAAAAACACATAACAGTTATCTAAATTTTAACAGAAAATGGGCGCATTTTACGATTTGTATCAATCAGCTCTCTTCATTGTTGACAGAAATGGATCATTGTATCTAAACGATGTAGGGGGCTATTATGAATCAAGTTGTCATAACAATGTATGAATCATGAAAAACATCCTTTTTTGCAATGACTTCATATTTCATTGTTTTTTTAAACCCATGTATTTACAAATGTTTGACTTTTAATGAACAGATTAAGAATTCTGTGTTATTAGAAACGGGCTTTAGGAAACAAACACTTTAAAATTCATATTAATTCAAAAAATAATCACTCATTTTTTGAAAAAAAAAACATTATTCACAGTTATGGTGATATTTGTATAAGAATATGTATAACTTTGGAATCATTTGGCACTGAGACTTTCGTTTCCTGTTTTGTTTTGTAATAATTATATATATATATATATGTATAGGTGTGTGTGTGTGTGTGTGTGTGTGTGTGTGTGTATGTGTGTGTGTGTGTGTGAGTGTGTGTTATGATGCGCTGCTGGATTATACAATTTAAAACTTGTGTATTCAGGCAGCCAAATTTCTTTTAGACATGTATGTGCCCTGTCCTTTCCGGACGTAGGCGATCATGGCTCTCCACGTCCCCCTATCCCTGGTGGTTCTTAGCACGCTTTCTCCTGTTACAGCACGCAACTCCCGATCTGTCATCCACCTGCTCAGGCCCTTCAAATATGTTATCCGCTGCTTTTCTTTGTTTCTTTTTCCCTCTATCTGGCCTGTTAGTATCAGGTTCTCCAAGCCCTCTTTCCTCATTGCATGTCCCAGGAACATTAGTTGTCTCTTCCTGGTGCTAACTATTAATTTTCTTTTCGTTGCCATTGTTTCCAACACCTCATAATTGCTCATATGCTCGGTCCATGATATCCGCAGCATCCTTCTGTAGAACCACATTTCCGCTGTTTCAAGTTTATCCTTCATCTTCGATGATACTGTCCAACATTCACTGCCGTATTGAAGAACTGACATCACATTGCAATCTAGTACTCTCTTTTTTGTTTCTAGTGAAAGTTTCCTGTGTCTTAATACTTTACTCAGCTTCTGGAACGCGTCATTCGCCACCCCAATTCGCCTTCGGATCTCTGTGTCGCACTTTAAATATCCTGTTAGAACACTACCTAGGTATTTAAATTTTTGTACTTGCTTGATTCTAGTATCTCCCACCTGTATTTAGCATTTTAGTTTATTCTTTTTGCTGATGACCATGCATTCAGTTTTCTTGCAGTTTATTTGTACTCCTTTTTTGTCACTCTCCACAGCTTCCTTCTGTAGGAGGTCTTGTAGTTTCCTTCCGTGTCTGCAATCACTGTATCATCTGCGTATCTTATGTTGTTCAAATTGTGACCTCCGATTATAAATCCTGGCATAGCATTTAGGGTCCTCAAAATATTCTCGCTCTACAAGTTGAACAGATCCGGTGAAAAGACACATCTTTGTTTTACGCCCCTTTCTAACTTTGTAAATTTGCTGAACTCGTTAACTGTCTTATGCAGGCAGTTTGCTGCCAGTTGAGATTCTTAATTCCTTGTTCTCGTGTCTTTGACGAACCCGCACTGTTCCTGTCTTATCTCTGACCTGATTCTGCTTCTCGCTATATTCATCAGGATTCGGGCAATCAGATTTTAATGTGACATTAAACTGATAGTTCGGTGTAGTTCGCACTCGTTTGCACCTTGCTATATCAGATTGAATAAATATTATTATTTTGGAAAAAATCCGTTCATACTCAAAGATAATCTTTCACGGATTCTACTTGAAAGATGTAAGAAATGATCTGTAACGTTGACAGATGTTATAATGATTCATTTTTTAACGTTCCCAAGTACTTTTAATCTCTTTCCGAGCTCATCTTCAATGTATGTGAACTCCGGGAACAAAAAATTATTTTTTTTATATAGTACATGAAAACAGAAATGTTGTTGTAGATATCTAGAAATATAAAAAATTAAAATTAATGATATATTTAAAAAAACACAATACTACTAATTTAATTATCGTTATTAATGTTACTGATGTGTTACGTAAAGCCAACATTATATATCAATTCAAATGTTCCTTGGGAGAATGCATCTCTGAAAAAAACAATTATATATGTTGGATTTACAACAACTGCATTAACAAAACGCTTACATTACACTTGTCTGGCTATTCATCCATTTCTAGACATCTACAACAACATTCCTGTCTACATGACATTATAACAAATAAAAAAAATCCATTTTGGATAATTTTCACGTTTTAATGAACGCTAAGCGATTTGTCAACCGTTACATTTGAAGCAAGAAAAAAAATTTCAGTAATTTTTAGCAACACAGTTTTGCAGTTATGTTTTGTTAAACAACTCACGACTCTGAAGATGACCTCAGAATGAGATTGAAAGTACTTGGGAACACTGAGAAATGAATCAAAATAATATCTGTCAATGTTACACCTCATTTCTGACATCTTTCAATTATAATATGCGAAACATTATCCGTGAGTATGAACGCATTTTATTAAAAATATGCAGACACAATGTTTGCAATTTATTCAAACTGACATGTCTTAAAAACGTTTGCTGTCTAAACACACACACACACACACACACACACACACACACACACACACACACATACATATATATATATATATATATATATATATTAGGAAAATTCCGAAGATTAACGTAATTGTTTTAACAACCGACATATTTAATTTATTTGTTTGAACGTTATTTTTAATAGATAGTCGTTTTTGAGTAGCTTTTCTGTTTTTTTTTTAATTAAACAGTATATTTATATATTTATTTGTTCTGGCTTTATTATTTACGATAAATTTTGTTACGAAAATGCGTGTCACTCGGCAGGATTCAAATTATATATTGATTACAACATTATCGTGAGGGGTTTTGATTTTAGGACTTCTTCGGAATAAATTAGTCATGTTTATGCGACTACATATGAACACGAACCATATATACTGTGAATTTTAAATTTCTTGTTTTATATATCGCAATCCTTGTGATAACGATTTTAATAAAACACGCTCTGTTGTAATTATTTTGAAATTTCTATTTATAAATTCTAGTTTAACACAGCAGAATGCAGATTTTATCGGTGTTTGACTTTTTAATTTACCTATGAGGATAGTCTTGGAGGAGATTCAAAGCACTAAGGTTATAAAAATTTACGGTGCCATCTTTGATGAATTTCATCTTAAAAACAAGAAACCGATTAGAGAACTAAAAAATCAGTATAAAAATTATATCTACCATACATCATAAAAAATCACAATAATAATATTTTTAAAAATTTTAACACAATTAATCAAAACAACCTAATAAAGGAAATTAACAATTTAGACAAGAAAAAATGTAATTGTAGAAACGCTATAGATTGCCCGTTAGAAAACAAGTGATTTACGGAATCAATCGTCTATCAATGTGAAATATCTTCAGTGGAAAACCCTAGTAATGTAAAGATTTATCTAGGTAGTACTATGGACACTCTAAAAAATAATAATAATAAGTACTGAAATAGAACATCCCTATCGAAATATCATTGATATCTAAAGGAAACAAATAGAACTTCGACATTACAGTGGAAAATTCTAAAAGAAGCTAGAACACATAAGTCTTTAAACAACCCATGCCAGTTGTGTCTATACGAAATGTTATATATTATTAAATCACTTAAGAATAAAAATCTATTATATAAACGTAATGAAATAAATGTCATTTGTAGACATTACAAAATGTTCACCTAAGAATATAGATTATAAAAATCATTTTTATTAATTAACATTTATATAACCAATAGTTCTCTTATAGAAATAATAATTGACGAGATACTAAAATAAGCAAATTCGTATATAATTTTTTATAATAAATAAATAGATATCAAAAAGATTGGATAATGATAGTAGTGATCTCATTATTACAATTATTATTTTAAAAAGGAATGAATGATAAATGTTATTCAGAAGTAATTAAAAATGTAAACACATCTAGTTTCAACATTGATATCGCTAACAATTTATTTTGATTTTCGATATAATAGAATAGAACTCCGTGACTAAATTAGTAACCAAATTCTCATTCGAACCAAAATTTGGTGAATGTGACTAGGATTTTAAAATGAAATTTTCAACAAAGAAGTTTGAATTTACTCTTCTTAAACTTAGTCAAATACAATATATCTCTAACCATTCAGTATTTTGTATTATAGAACTAAGCGTAGAATCTATCCGTTTCATATAACTGCTTCGTTTTAATAGCAGTTTAGCGTTAAAATACTAAAAGAAACAAAAGTAATTATGTTACTTTGTTGTATCAGCGAAAATAGCTCAGTTGGGAAGATTGGTGACTAATAATCTAAAGTTGTCCCGATTCAATCATGAGGTTAGGTATCAACATCAAATAAAGTTTTGTGTGAATGATATTTTAGTCGAGGGCCCAAATTTGATAGCTCCACTCTCCAGACATGGTAATTGTCACTGGCTAAAATTGATTAAACTGTAAATGGTTACTGCAGGAACGACGTAATCTGGTTCGTAAAAAAACAAAAACATAATGACTTTTATACGACGCACGATATCAAAAGTTACGAATTATTTCGCAAATAGTTCAAAATATCCATTCTTTATAGAGATGAGGAGACTGAATCCAAAATAGGCTGGGCTACTGATTATGTCACCCAACTTTCAAATTGCGAGAAGACAAAAGCATTAAGTTAAAACTGAAGTCCTGTCCTTTCATATGAATGTCATGATTGAGGTGGAACATATTCAGAAATATCTAAACTGTCAGTTTTATACAACCGTTTTCTTTCTCAGATCAATGGTTAAAATTAGCTCTGGACAAGGGATTGTAGATGGCAAGCAAGAAGCTGGAGAGAATTCTACAGGGAATAAGTGAAAGAAAAGAAACTATTAGAATATAACATTCAGTTGCATTTAGCTTGTTCAACAGTAAAAAGGTGAGACCTAATTGCCAATCTAGTAGTATGTTTAAATTGATGCAGTCGACATATGAAGGAGGAAAGCTCTCCAGAATAATTGTCATGATTTTACAGTTATTATTAGAAAGGTTAGAGTAAAAACACGCCACGTCAGTGTAAAAGTTATTGAAGTTGATATACCAGATCAGAATCGATTACATTACTAACCCTTTGAATTTTGCCAAGAATCTCAAGATATAGAAAAGGAACTCAAGACCAGATGATTTCATTTTTGTTATATTCCTTTAGACAACCAAGAAGATTAATTTTAATAAATTTTAAAAATTTTATCAGTATATTATATTGGCTTACTTAGTTTTCTTTGTTGCTTTAAGATTGTTTGACTGACTGATTGATTTTGCTGTAAGATTGGTTGACTTACTGATTGATTTTTAACGGTACCAACACTTTCTGTTATTTAAAACTGAAATATGTTTTGAATTGTAAGAATAATTTTTTGTGAATGTACATTTCAGTGTTTAAGAATAGCGAAGATCTTTCAAGATATAATTTCAAATATTTAATCCACATATTGAGGGGATTTGATTGATCTATTCATTCCCTGAGGGTATTTGAGCATATGTTGTTTGTTCAATGGTAAAACGGTGAGACCTACTTGCCAATCAGCTAGTAAGCTTAAATTTAGGCAATCTAGTCACGAAGGATGAAAGTTCATGAGAACAGTTGACATGAAAATATTCGTACAAAAGACAGGGAAGATCCACGTCACGGGGATATGAAAGGCACAGAAGTCGAGATGTCCAGTCATAATCGTTCGATTTTCTTTACGATCTTCGTGATATACAGTCGCAGCACCAGGACAGATGTGGCAAGAGCAATTAATGCACGGAAGAATGATATATCTATGCATGTGCAAGATGGATTATGACGAGAAGGATTGTCTGGTACAACATTTCTTCTTTCGTTTCTTATTCCTATCCCTTGTTACTCATAAGAGTTTTTCTCTTGGTATCTCTTCCAAACCCTGCTTCTTCATTCACATTCTCAAGTCCATCAAGTATGTCTCTCGTTGCTTTCCAATGTTTTTCTTTTGCTCTATCTGTCCCGTGAGTATTAGATTCTCCAAGCCCTCCTTCCTCATTACGTGTCCCAGAAACTGTCATTTCCTGATATTAAATATCAGTTACTATTTTATTTGCAAACTCTTCAAAACCTTGTCGTTGATTACATGTTCAGTCAATAGTATCCTCAGAATCGCTCTGTAGAACCACATTTCTGTTGCTTCGATACTCTGCTTCATCTTCAAGAAGAATGTCCAGCATTCACTGGCATATAGCAGAACAGATATCACATAACAGTCCAGTACTCTTTCCGTTGATTCCAACTAAATCTTGTCTCTCAATACTCTGCTTAGTTTTGAAATGCGTCTTTGGCTATGCCAATTCGCCTTTGGATCTCAGTGTCACACTTTCCGTCTTTTGTCATAACACTTCCCAATATATATATATATATATATATATATATATATATATATATATATATATATATAAACATGTGTTGTAGATATAGAAGAATCAAAAGGAATATCTTGTACATAAAGTGGTAGGATAACTCTATCTTCTGTTCAATAAAGACCGAAGCTGATGAAGGTTCGCCTGAAATAGGCCTACACTTCCGCTTAACCATGGAATAATGTGTTTACCTTAATTTTTACACACACACACACACACACACACACACACACACACACATATATATATATATATATATATATATATGTTAAAAAAGGATTAATTCAAAGAAGTTGAATGGCCATTTCCATATGAAGATCCCCACGGGGGATAACACATCACCTCAGCAACAGAAAAATCCTTTCAGAAACTGGAGAAAAATTAGTCTACTTTTCCTTTTAAATAGATTTGCAAATAAATTAAAAAAGAAAATAAAAATAAAAAGGAAAAATAAAGGAAAAGAAAAAGAAAAAGATAAAATCAAATCAAATAAACAAGAAAAGAAAAATTGACATCGTCTGGGTTCGCAAAAAAAAGGGAATTGTAACTAAAAATTAACAGACAGCCGTGTTAAATCGACGTAAGTTTAAGCAACACAGAAAAAAGGTGGGAGATAAGAGAGATAAAAGAAGGAAGGGAGGGAAAAAGAAAAGAAAAGAAAGAAAATTTTTTAAATTTACAGACGCTGGACAAATTCAAAAAAAAATATCTTGAATATATATATATATATATATATATATATATATATATATATATCAGTAGTAGTGTAAAAACCGTTACTATATATCGCACAAATATTTTCCGTAAACTCTCCAAACTGTCCGAAGACAAGAACACAGCAGAGAAGTAAAGAACAAATATTAGGCTCTGATTCTAAGTAGACGCCCGGATCAGTACATTTTCATTCTCGGATCAGCGCTCAGATACACTGAACATCGTTAGAAGTGTCGATTTATATACAAATGTTTCTGTTAGTTTTTACGGCTAATTTTGAAATAATTATAGTAATAACCAAAAGAAAAATATAAAACAGAAAAATGGTAGTCGTGTATAAAACTCTTATAAATTTTCTTTGCATATTTGGGATAATATGTTAAAATATGAGTCTATTTTTACTAGTTACTATTTTTACTAATTGTGCTTATAGAGCGTTTGATTTTTTTATATGTCTGTTGATAACTACGATTTCCATAATTTTCAATTTCATTCTGAATGACTCTGATAGAAAATTATGCATCTCATTAAATTCCTGATTGCTTAAACACCTGCATTTTATATTTTCATAACGGATGATATTTATTTGTTTGATTTATTGATTTATTGACTGATTAGTTTTCTACAGCTTGTCAACATGTATCATTTTATTTAACGCCAGAAAATTATTAGATTGTAATATTTTTTTTCTTTTTGTGATTTACAAGTTTTACTAATTAATCCATATCTGGGAACAAAGATGTGGTTTCATACATTTCTCGGTGGTAATTTCGCATACTACAAACCTAACTGTAATTTGAACCCGGCTCACTGATTAATAATTTTGAGTCATTATCCATTACACCATCCGCATATCCCCAACTTACAGAACCTGGTATTGATAAGCGGTCACCCATCTAGTTACTGATCAGGCTAGGCGTTGGTTAACTTCGGTCACCGAACGGGAAACGGTTTTTCAGTGTAATGTGGCAGTATGCATCAATACAAGAATAAATATCTCAAATTTTCCAGCAATAGAAATCGATTATGTAAAGCTTACGTTTCTACGAGTCAAGCAATATGCCGGCCTCCCCATACAAGCCCCTGATTAGAGGTGACCCTAACCTGTACCTTTAGTCTGATCTCCAGGGATAAGACGTGCGAGACATTTTACCCACTGATTTAAAACCTGCACTGGATTCCAATGCCGATGAGATTTGCAAGCTAAGCATTTACGCTGCTGAAACATCACGGACCGTCTGATACTGAAACGAATGGGCATAACATCCTCCGGTGGCTCATGGGAAATCTACTGATGCTGTTGCATGCCGGGTTATACTTTAGATCTAATTAGGTAACAGTAGAAAAGATTCTGCAAGTTATTGTAATGTTTCCTTGAATAAAAGACGAAACACAAAATAAAAGCGATCACTGCGTGAACAAATGCCAGGCTTAACAAAAAATGGAACGTTTGGCTGCATTAACGGTGATGTACAGCTCTCTTGTTGTTTTTTTTATAATCATATCGCCCCAAGCCAGGCATTTATTGCCACCGTTTTGCAGGGTGTTACATAGGAGGAAAGTTATGAGAAAGAGTGACTGGTTATAGGGGGTGTCAGGAAAAGGTAACAAAAGGATGAATGTGGCCATAAAGTGGGGGATGTGTTTATATATAGATTTTAATGTAAAATTGATCCCTCACTTTATATCTATATTATAATAGCATAGAAAATTTTTTTATAATCATATCGCCCCAAGCAAGCATTTTATTGCCACCGTTTTGCAGGGTGTTACATAGGAGGAAAGTTATGAGAAAGAGTGACTGGTTATAGTGGGTGTCAG
Source organism: Ascarosepion bandense (assembly GCA_037127315.1). Taxonomy (NCBI): domain Eukaryota; kingdom Metazoa; phylum Mollusca; class Cephalopoda; order Sepiida; family Sepiidae; genus Ascarosepion; species Ascarosepion bandense. The sequence goes on from JBBBDQ010001568.1 coordinate 5,344,788, forward strand.
GAAGTGGGTAACAAAAGGATGAATGTGGCCATAAAGTGGGGGATGTGTTTATATATTGATTTTAATGTAAAATTGATCCCTCACTTTATATCTATATTATAATAATATAGAAATATTTTTTATAATCATATCGCCCCAAGCAAGCATTTTATTGCCACTGTTTTGTAAAGGGTTACATAGGAGGAAAGTTATGAGAAAGAGTGACTGGTTATAGGGGGTGTCAGGAAAAGGTAACAAAAGGATGAATGTGGCCATAAAGTGGGGGATGTGTTTATATATTGATTTTAATGTAAAATTGATCCCTCACTTTATATCTATATTATAATAGCATAGAAATTTTTTTTATAATCATATCGCCCCAAGCAAGGCATTTTATTGCCACTGTTTTGTAAAGGGTTACATAGTTATGAAAAAGTTATGAAAAAGAGTGACAGGTTATAGGGGGTGTCAGGAAATGGGTAAGAGAAGGATAACAACACCGACGAGAAGGGAGTGGACGGAGAAAGGAGCATGAGAGAGAGGATACAGGTTAGTGAGATAGGAGATGACGATTGACTTTACATTTAAATTCTTGGAGATTATAACTGTCGGAAAGCAAATAAATGGAAGAGAATTCCACAGGCGGGAAGTGCGAGAAAAGAAGCTGTTGGAGTAGAATTTGCATTTAAAATTTATTGGTTTCACAGTAAAAGTTGCTAATCTTGAGGCCCGAGTAAATTTATATATGGGGGCAAAAGTGAATTAAGTTCATTGGGGCAGAAGCCGTGAAACTATATGAAGAAGAGACACAGGGAAGCCACATTGCGCCAGTGAGAAAGTGGCTGTATCCGAGTATTCAAAAACTGTGCAAACGGTGATGCTAATAAGACGATTGTATAAATTCTATTGGCTGATGACCACTAAAACCCATTAATAGATTACTGCTAATCATAATATCTTATATATATATATATATATATATATATATATATAGATAATACCGTGCAAAAGAACTATTTTATCTTTTATGAGGCATATTGACAAAAAATAGACAATTTAATTAATGTAATTTTATTCGATTTACTCAACAAATGCTTTAACTATAAAAAAAATACTTGTTACAAAATAAATTTAATATTTAGTATAATAGCCTTTTTGCTTTGATCACAGCCTTCATTCTGTCAGTCATTGACATCACAAGCTTCTTCAATGTATCTAATGGTATCTCCTGCCAAGCAGCTTGTATTTGTTTGCAAAGTGTGTCTTGCAAAGTAACATTAGATTTATCAAATCGAGAGTGGGGAATAAGAAAAAAGTCAGTCATATCCAAGGATTATAGAATAATGAGTAGTTTCAAAATAAGTTGTTTAATAAAAAATAGGAAAAATTAAATATAACTTTTTTTAATGCATTTCTTTTATACGTAGTTTAAAATAATCAATATTTATTAGCAATTTTATTGGTTTTTCACCCTGTATTTTAATTTTCAGTGTTCTAATACTTTTGCACACTAACGGTAGTGTACAAAAGTGTTACGACAGGGGTGTCTGCGTCTCTTTCACTAATATACGAGGTATTCGCACTTGTACAGCGTAGAATCATTCCTTCAAACTAACTCACCCGATATCTTAGCCCTATATGAAACTAACCTTGACCCTTCTATCCCCTCTTCTGAGTTTTACGTTCCTAGTTACCTTCCCCTCTTCAGGAAGGATTCCAATGTCCATATGCATGGGCTTGGTGTATATGTCAGCGAACACCTCCCTCTAGCTAGGGTGACATCTCTTGAATCCCTGGAGCATTTTTCATGTGCTTCCGTCTCTCACTTTTAAGCTCGGTTAGCTATCTCTTCTTCTTCTACCGCTCCCCCTCCTCCTCCTCTGAATGTTCGGTACTTGACAGCATCTCTGACAATATCGGCAAGGCTATTACTTCTCATCCATCTGCCCACATATTTGTGTTTGGTGACTTTAATGCCCACCACACCAAGTGGCTGGAGGAACTCTGTCATCGACCTTGCTGGTGTCCACACCATTAATTTTCCAATCTCCCAATCCCTTACGCAAGTGGTGGACTTCCCCACACGTTTCTCCAATAGCCCTAACGGAAGGGACTCGCTACTAGACCTCTGCTTCACTTCCATCCCAGACTCTTGCACTACCAGACAACTCTGCCCTCTCGGAAACTCTGACCACGCCGTAGTTTCCGTCAAGATCTCATTCCACTCCCCTCCTACACAAGAAACCCAGACCAGCAGAATATCCTACTGCTACCAAAGAGCAGGCTGGGATTCGTTCCGTGACTTCCTGTGTGACGTCAATTGGAACAACGTTTTTTAGAATTCCCGTCGAAGACTGTGCATCCGAGGTCTCCTCCTGGGTTAAGGCTAACATTGATGCATTCATTCTTGCCAGAAAATTTCAGCTTAAATCTCATTCGTCTCCCTGGTTCTCGCCCGCTTGCTCGGCCGTCATTGCCCACCGGAATCACTTCTTCCGGCTTTATCGTAGCCACGCGTCAGACCAAAACAGGCGCCTTTTCGCCTCAGCTCGTAATAAGTGTAAAAAGATACTTAACGAAACTAAGATGTTGTTTACTGCCAGAATGAATCAACGCATAGCATCCTCTAAGTTCGGCGCCAAAGACTACTGGCGTCTCTGTAAAAGCGTGCTTAACAAGAGTAAGTTCTCAATACCCCCACTAATCAATAAATTTGAGATGCTCACCTCCTGAATGCTTTGCTCGTAGATTCTCGACCAATTCGAGATTGGAAACGTCTGGAGTTTATACACCCGACTTCCCACCTAGAACTGAGGCCCAACTGAATGACGTCCACATTACGCCCTCGCTGAATTCTAACATAATCTCAAAACTTGACTCAATCATATTGTTGAAGAAATGTGCGCCTGAACTCTCCTCTGTCCTTTCTAAGCTCTACAACTTCTGCCTATCTTCTTCCTGCTTTCCTGCCTGTTGGAAGTCTTCTTCTGTAGTTCCTATATTTAAGAACACTTGAGAACCCTCGGACTCCGCAGATTACCGCCCTATCAGCCTTCTTTGGCAAAGTATTCGAAGCCATTATCAACGCCGAGGTGGTTCAGCATCTCACAGCCCACATGCTCCTCTCGGACATACAGTATGGCTTCCGCTTTACCAGGTCTAATGCTGATATACTAATATCCATCACTGTGTATATGTATACCAGGCTATCGACTAGAGTGGTGAAGCCCGAACCGTTGCCTTGGATATCTCTAAAGCGTTCGACAGAGTCTGGAATGCTGGCCTTCTACGGAAACTGCGGAGCTATGGCATAACTGGACTTTTGTTGGACCTAATCCAGTCATACCTCTCTAACCGCACATTGAAAGTGGCATTAAACGGACATGCCTCCCAGAACTACCCTACAAACGCGGGTGTCCCTCAAGGCTCTATCCTAGATCCTACGCTCTTTCTGATCGACATCAATGATCTCCCCGATGCCATAGCATCCCAAGTAGGCATGTACGGCGATGACACCACAGTTTACTCTCGCCTCGATCAAAAATCTGGTGTGGGCGACAAGGCGAACCTTGCTGCCGAGCTTGAAAAGAACCTCCAATCTGTGGTGGATTGGAGTAAGAAATGGCTCGTAAACGTCAATGCTTCCAAAACGAAGCTGCTATCAATTAACCACCATAGACAATCGCATCTACCTCCCATTAGCATGGACCAGGCTTGCCTCCCAGAGAGTAAAACACTACGCCTGCTTGGTCTCACACTCTCAGCGGACCTCAAGTGGAGTGACTATATCGAATCCATTGCTAAATCCGCTGCTATGAAAGACGGTTCTCTGTGCAGGGCTCGGAAGTTCTTTCCGTCTGAATATATCCTGCATATTTTTAAATCTACCATCCACCCGTGTATTGAATACTGCTGCCACATCTGGTCGGGTGCGCCTGCTATTCTCCTCGGGCTTCTTGACAAAATACAACGAAGAATTTGTAATGTGATCGATACCGACTTGACTGACCACCTGCAGTCACTCTCTCACCGGCGTGACGTAGCATCTCTGTACCTCATCTATAAATACTTTCACTGCTTCTGCTCCGATGAACTTAGATAACTGGTGCTCCCTTGGTATGAATTTGCACGAGATACTAGATTAGCAACTAGGTCCCACACTTTTACAGTGAAACCGATAAAAAGTAACTGCAATTTCTACTCCAACAGCTTCTTTTCTCACACTTCCCGCCTATGGAATTCCCTTCCGCATACTTGCTTCCTCGACAGCTACAATCTCCAGGAGTTTAAATGTAATGTCAATAGACACCTCCTAACACACTAACTCGCACCCATTCTCTCAAACACTCTTTCTACGCACCTCCTTCTGACATTTCCTATATCCAATCGCTCTCTCAGCACCTTCCCCTATGTAACCCCCTGCGCAATAGTGGCAATGGAATGCCTGGCTTGGGGTGAAATGATTAAAAAAAAATTTCATGCCTCATAAAAGATAAAATAATCCTTGTCCTAATATCTTTGCGCGGTATTGCATATAGTTGTCAACATAATCTTTTCCCATTTTGAAGGACAGACCCCACATATCAATCCAGTACTCTCTTCTTTGTTTCTAGGGAAATTTTCTTATCTTTCGGCTTTTTGAATGCATCCTTGGTCACGCCAATACACTTTGGGATCTCAGTGTCGCAATTTCCTTTCTCTGTTCCTAAAAATTTAAATTTCTGTAGCTGCTTGATTTTAGTATCCCCGACCTGTAGTTGTCAATTTTCTTGGGGTTTATGTTTAGTCATTCCTTTCCTCTTTGTTCTGTAGAAAGACTTGTTGTTTCCTTTCCGTGTCCTTTATCAGCATTGTATCATGTCATATTGTTCAGAATGCGGCTGCCAATGTCGAATCCTGACAGGACTTATAGAGCGCTCATAATTGCTTCGATGTATATGTTGAATAGATCTGGTGAGAAAACACATCCCTGTCTTACATCCCTTTTTACAATTGTATAGCTGCTGTTTGCAAGCTGTTTGCTGCCAGTACAGGTTCTTGATTACTTTAATATATTTCCCGAATATGTCAAGGTTGTCGGACATCTCCAACTCTTTGTGGCGTACTTTGTCAAATGCCCTTGCGTACTGTTGTTGTAAAGGATTTCCAATCAGTAGCTGAGGCAGGACATGGCTTGTAAATTTTAAAGCCCCCAAAATAAAAATGATCATACTTAACCAGCATAGAGAAACTTTTCTGTCTGCCATCAGCATGGTTGACGATAGACTTCTAGAGCACACTACGCCTTCCTCAACTCATGTTTTGGACTAACTTGAAGTGCAATAACTACATCGTATCAATAGCTTATTCTACTGCAAGGAAATTTGGGTCACTGCATCGTGCTAGAATTTTTTTTTCTCGTCAGATTACATCTTGCACATTTACTGTTGTTAAAACTGGTCGGGCGCCCCTGTCATTAATTTCAGGATTCCCGACAGGCTCCAAAGGAAAAATCTGTCACGTGATCGGTCTTGACCTGATAGCTCGATTCCAGTCATTTTCTCGCCGGCGGGATGTAACTTCCCTCTGTCTATTCTATAAATATTTTTATGGCTTCTGCTCCGATGAGCTTAGCTCACCGCTGCTCACTCCACATGAATTTACTCTATCAACCACACTGGCAAAAAGGTCCCACCCTTTTACAGTTAAACCAACTAAATGCAGCCGCCACTTCTACTGCAGCATTTTGCTTTCTCGCACTTCCTGCCTCTTCCGTATTCTTGCTTCCCTGACAACTACAATCTCCAAGAATTTAAATGCAACGTCAAATCCCATTTTTGTTTATGTTGGGACGCCCGCGCCTATTCGGCTATAATGGACTATTCCATTACTATGTAAAGTAATGGTGGCATCTACATCGGAGAGTGTGCCGAGCAGCCGATCGACAAGTCAGTCGTAGACTTCCGGTGACGACTCGGAAGTACCCATTGCTCATACTACGTCTTACGACGATTGAGACGATTAACCTCTATTCTTGTATTGGATACTAATAACCTTTGTAAATACTATTTTCACGGAATACAACAATTAGCCTATTCCTGTTGTTGAGTTATTTATTCTTACTCACGACATAACAGTTTACTTGGTTCCGCCCCTTCTCTCGTCCTTTCCTCGTCATCTAGTGTAGTTTGTTCTCTTCTTTTCTCACTTAGCACTGGCAACTCTCTTCACATTGGTTACCCACCTTTCTTTCGTTCTTTCTCTGACACCCCCCAATAACTGGTTCGTCTTCCTCTTCGCTCTCCTCCTGCTTAAATTTTCACTCTTCTCTTATGTAGTCCCCTGCGCACCAGTGGCGGTACCGCCTTGCTTCGGGTAAAACGATTAAAAAAATCTACGATTCGTCTGTGCCTTGAATACTGAATAGCCTGATGCTATTCGTTTCGGAGTTCTTGACAAAATCCAAAGTAGGACCTGCAATGAAACTGATGCTTACTTGTCATCTAGACTTCAGTCACTTTCTCACAGAAGCTACGTTGCTTCTTTCACGCTCTTCAACAAATATTTTCGTAGTGATTGCTCTACGAATGATTATACGCCGATTTGGGATATTTACATTCCGCACATCAAGATGGATAACAGTTATCCCTCTTACATCGTATAGAATGGACACTAAAATAAAATAAAATAAATAGATAAGATTATTTTTCGGTCGGTATAATCGAATATAATCTTTACCAGGTTGCTTCTTTTATGAACACATGAACTGACCAACAATCCAAGGGATGAACACAAGGCGAAGTGGTTTTAATATAAATTTTAATTCATGATAGGAACAATGCAATGATCGAATATTAAAATAAAAAAATTAAGTCTGTGTGAGAATTTCCAATGAACAAACAACTGGGATTAAATCTCAAAATCTCTGTTGGGATACCAAAACTTGTCGAATTATGACGAATTATGACGAATGCAGAAAATCAACACATACTACAAAAAATGGGATAGGATATACACAATATTATTGAACAGGTGGTAATATGTTTGCAATAATGTATTGTTGGTGGATGTATGCATTTAATTATAACACGGGGGCCAAAAAGCATAATGACTTATCTTTATCTATTCGGTCCTCTTTTTCTTTCTTTACTTTTCTCTCTTTCTCTTTTTTCTTTCTTCTTTTCTTTTCTACATATACTTGGGTTCGAATTCTGCCCGTCCGTAGCAAACTTCTCTGCAATTTTCTTCACTTTCGTTTCTTCAGCTGAACGTTATATTCTCTGCAAATCTGCGTCGATATCTTTCTTATCTGATGATCGATTCGGTCTATTACAACTTCTTCCTTTCCTCCTGACGTAGCTGGATTTTATATTTTTAGTATATTCTGCAATCTCTCATTTAAATCTTCTTGTTAATTTAACGAATAAAACACATGATTTTTATGATTTTTATCCGGAGTTGCTATGATCTTCAGCGTTGAAATATCGTGACCCAATCAGTCGAAATCTAGCCCGCAACTAACTGGACCTTCTGATTATCTCCTGATTTGCATTTTAGGCGCGAATTTTGGCTACTGCTGATTCTTGTACCTTTCATGTCTGGCTTTTGTTTAGACAGTTGTTGCTAGGTGGATATTTTGATCAGTTATTTACGATATTTCGGCCGTTCTACACTCCGACCTTCTTCAGGTGCTACGAATTTCAGACCGAACCTTTTATTTCGATTTCTTGGGTACAACATTCTCTTTCCATATGTGATGCCACTTCTATATGCCATGAAGTTATCTATCTTTAGCTCAACTATCCAGGTTATTTGTTTGCCACTGCTGTAGCCAGGTATTGAACGCACACCTCTTTGGTTTGAGTCACTGGAATTAACCAACGCTTATATCCACTGGTTCGTGTGTCCTTCGCAATATGGAAATAAAGATGAGAACAACAGTTCGAACAATGTAAATGAGGGAACATTTTTTACTCGCATTTCCTACCTAGGGAACTCCCTATCGTTTAAATGTTTTCCTGATAATTACAATCCTCAAAAATTTAAAAGCAACGTCAGTCGCCACCTTCTATCTTCTTAGATACCGTCCATTTTTTTTTTGTCCTTTCCTTAATTTTTCTTATATTCAGTCTTTTCTTTCAAATTCACTAACAGTGTAAGTGAAATTCCAACTTGATTGATCTGAAATGATAAAAAAAATATTGTTTCGGATGCATTTTTAAAAATTAATCTAGAAATAAGTTTTCATAATTACTGGTTAATGTGAGAGCTGCTCTGAAGTCCTGATGAGAACCTGTATAGAGCCTGTTTGACCCGCAGTTATTCAATAAAAAAAGACTGATATTAGTGGATTGCATCAGAACAAAATTAATCGTCGAGGAGGAAGCATTAGAGGCCACACTTCAAGACCAGAGGATCAGTCCAACTGAAGGAGGCATAAATCATCACGAGAAAAGAAGAAGTGCAGACAGCTACAGGCAGATTCAAGCCCAGGAGGGAAAATTCTTCGGTCTGTTCTAATTAATAATTTGAATGAAATAAACACTGAAGATTAACTTTTTAGTAAGGACTTCATAAATCCCTGAAGACAACAGATAGTGGTAAGCACGAAACCCGTTTGTGCTCAGACCTTCCTATTTAGTTGAAGAAATTAGGTGGGTGCGAATTTGTGCTTTCTGGCATGTGCACTTATTCTACCTCAAAGCTTTTTACTTTTTTATTTCTAAAAGGTGTAATCAATTTTGTCATTAAAAAGTTGCCTCTTCATAAAGAATTATAACCTGTTCATCCTATTTTGTAACACCATATTATTTGTTATCATGCCTTAATAGGCGCATAAAATATAATTTTTGTGCAAATTTTATATTGTATATTTCTTTTTTTCTCTTTGACACATGAAAATGTTTTTCCTCAAAAACTTTACGCATTGGTAGTCTTGTTTTGTTATTTGCGCCTAATTTTACCTCCAGGAGAAGAGAAGCATGTGTTCTGTTTTCCTTTCTCTCCCAAAGATTTTGTGTTTAGCTTAAATTTGGTATGGAGTTAAAATTTGATATTTTTCAAAATAAATAAATAAATAAATAAAAATGAAAAGAAAAGTCTAATGTGGATTTTATGCAATTTTTAATTTTTATAATTTTATGTCATCAAAAATAATTATTGTCTGTACTTGTAAAATCCCCAATAAGTGAATTATACGAATATCTAAATACTCGGGACAAACAAGCAAACATTAATCCAGATAGCTTTGACCGATAAGCAAAGCTATTTAGAATAATGTGTTCATTGGCATTTTGTTGTGCGTATTTAATTAATGGATTGATTGAAATTTTTTTTTCGAGAAAAAAAAAAGATATGTGGCGCAAATCAATATTTTCTGTTAATGTATTCGCTTTGATTTCGATTACAAGAATTTTTTGTTTCGTATTTAAATATTTCCTTATTTTGTTTTTGGTGTCAGCCTTCCGGCAGAAGATTTTTTAATGTGGTTTGCTCGAACAAAACCTTGCAATTTAAAGGTTCTCTCGACGTCTTTAACGAAAAGAAAACAATGTGGGCTTGCATAAGTATTAAAGGCTGGACGTTTTGATTATTTAACGCATGAGAAAAATAATTAAATCAGCAGCGGGGGCGTTTTTCACTCCATCCCCATGTTTGTTGTTGAATCAGAATTACGCTGAGGCACACAGACAGACGCGCCAACGGACAAAAAGCTTATTCATTAATATAAAATATGATAATTTTTTCATCATTCATGCAGAGACATTCAAAATGGAAAATAAAATATATTTATTGTATAAATCTATTCATATTAGCCTTTTAATTAGGCTGTTATAAGCATAAGGTTTCGGTAGTTACCCACATTGGCTTTCTTCGGCCGAGTAAGAACACATAAATAATACTATATATATATATATATATATATATATATATATATATATATATATATATATATATATATATATATATATATATCCCCGTATAACCTTCCTTTTCTCTCCACCTATGTATCTGTCATCGCACCTGCATTCTCAGCTTCCTATTGCTCCTTTCTAACTAGTTTGTACTCCTCACTCTTTTCTAATTAATCTTTTTACAGTTATGTAGCCCCCCGCACATCAGTGGCATTTCTGCCTTGCTCGGGGTGAAATGATTAATATATATATATATATATATTAATGAGGTGAAAGTGTGTAGCTTAATGTTACACGACATTTTAAAAGCTATGCAACCGGTTTCGCTCCCGCTCTTCAGGCCTCTACGGGAGACTTAGATTAAAATAAAGAAATGTGGAATGAAGAAAGGAAAAAATGAATCCAATCATTTTTCTCCTTCTTCATCACACATTTCTTTATTTTAATCTAAGTTTAAATCTCCCGTAGAGGCTAAGACTTCAACAGTATACCAAAAAAATGTTTAAATATATACGGCCTTGAGGATTAATATATACGGCCGTGAAAGTAAGAAATTGTAAGTTGAACTCAAATCCAAGACAAATTCTGCTGAAAAGTTGTATAATCTGGACCAATGAAAAATATGAAGGCGATCAAAATGTGTGAATATGAACTGATATGAAATATCATCTAGACATTGTAGGAAATGACTTTTTTTCTAAACTCCAGCCTCTTTCTTCACAGACACAATATTGTAGGTTGATCGCTATTCTACTTCAATTTCCATGGCAAATGTTCACATGAGGGCCTCATTATTAGTTCCACTAGTTTAGATCCTTACATTTATGACTCGCCATGATTCGCCGAAAGAATCGAATCATTCTGTTTTTATTCCATTAGTAAGGAAGTATTATCACTGAAACTATTATATAACATCAGTACACCTTTATGACGGTGTATGCGGGACTATGTCATTACCAGTGGAAAGAAACAGAAATATCATGGACTCAAAATGGGATCAATAGCGAAGTTTTAAAGTAAATGAAATCAAAATTACTCTTATGTGTAGCATCATAAATGGTCAAATGAAATTTCTCCGGTACATACTAAGGAAAGACGCGTCATACACAGGGAATATAGACAACATTAGGGACAGAGCAAAACAGCGTATAATTTCCCTTAGCTTGTGTAAATGGTTTGTATAACAGAGAATAAGACAAACAGCGAAAAGAAAAATTTTATTCATGCCTACAAAATACAGGATATTGTGGAGAACCATGATCACCACATGTCCTCAATGGAGACGGCACATAGAAGAAGAGACACACATCCTATCTTCCATCTCTTCTTATGTGCGTTGTGGTGCAATGAATATCGGTTTGGAAGGAGAAATCGGAGAGCCGAGTTCAAATTCCACTTAAATTCGTTGCATTCACTTATGCGCAAATGCTCTTGAGAAAAGTATTAATCTATTTCTTCTTCCTCTATCTATGGGTTAAATAGCCAGACAGATTAGGTTCTCTAGCATACGTTGGCAACCAGTCTACTGCAGAAAGAAACGGCAAGAAAATCTTCAGCCTAGCCAGTCATGTCTCTTTCGAGTCATGATCGCCTAAACGTTTAACATGTATAACATTTAACTGGCTAACTGATATTATTTTAATTCATTTTCTATCCGTATGCCTGTGATTTGACCCTGTATAAGATATAGAATATACTAATATACTTCTCAAATGTATCAAGCTCATTTTCTAGTCACTGTATTTAGTCAATGTTTACCCAAGTACGACTCAAGGCAGTGTCTTATTGTGCGGTGTTTTATGGACGTAAGAAAAGGCAAGATATTAAAGTTCAATAGATTATACAAGAAAGATAACAATTAAGTCTAAAGTTGAAGGTGTTGAGATGGTAGTGATCAGAAAAATATCCTCCTGGACGTAGGTTGCACAAAGCAGTAGTTCTTTGGAAGAATTTGCTAAGGTAAAACTTACTTCTTACTAATGGAATACGAAGGAAATGGGGATGATTCACGATTATGTACGTGGCATAGTGAGTCTTAATTGTAAACGTTAGGAATGATGAGATTTAAGGAATGTAGCTCGTTTAAATGCATATCATGTTAACATAGTAGTGAGAGTTTCACAACTTTTCGTCTGTGGGAAAGGAGTTGTAAAGTAGAAAATAAACTCATCACCCACAAAAATTGTGTAAACGCTTTTGAACTCTTTCAAGACAGGAAAGGGATGACTGGGCAGTTCCAGTTGCCAACGAATGCTTTAGGCTTAATTGTTATTCAGGCCAGATATTGTAGCAATACACGATTTTGAGTATCACCTGACTATAACCAAAAAGTATTGCAGGGGCAGTCAGATATTTACTGGATCGGTAACATGAACCGACCATCGGTAAAATGAACCGACCACTTTTGCAGCATCTTTAGCAGTATGCCGTATAAATGAGCTACACGAGGTCAGGAGTGAGCTCGAATCCCAATAAGGCGATGAGCCTCCTAGAGAAAATATCCATTCATCATGAAAAGTGAAAGTTCATGATATACTCAGTGAGTGTGGAACGTTATTAATTTACTTTTGACCTATGAGTAGGAATGTTGGGTCACTATATTCGGCTAGAAAGTTTTTTTCATGTCAGAATCCGTTTTGCACATTTATAAATCTACCATCAATCTGTGCATTTAATATTATTCTTATAACTAGTCGGCTTCCCTGTTATTCATCTCATGGTTCTCGACAAAATCCAAAAAAGAATGTGCAATGTAATCTATTCTAACGCGAACCTCGATTTCAGTCATTTTCTCACCGATGTGATATAGCTTTGCTCTGTCTTTTCTACAAATATTTTCATGGCAACTGCTCTGACAAGTTATTTCTCTGGTGTCCCAACCATATGAATTTCTGTGATCTACTAGATTGGAATCTAGGTCCCACCGTTTTATCGTTGAAATAGTTAAATATATCCGCTTCTTCTACGCTAACATTTTCCTCGCACTAACTGCCTGTGAAACTCCCTTCCGTTTGCTTGCTTCCCTGATAGCTACAATCTCCAAAATTTTAAATGCAACATGAACTGCCATCTTCTATCTTCTTGAAGACCATCTATCTTTAATCCTTTTTTAATAATCTCTTTACCCTGATTTTCCTCTCTCTGTAAACCCCAGCGCACTAGTAGCGGTGCCGCTTTGCTTGGGCTGAAAGGATTAAAAAAATGAAACATGGATTTTACAAGCCAGTCCTTCTCTCATCGAGTCATTTGCTCCGGATAAAAAGAGGGATTAGCTGCTAGGGTCTGATCATCTAAACTTTTAAAGATGCAATTATAATCTGATGCTATCCGCATAGATGCCCTCTAACGATCAGAGTATGCCCTTTGTCAGATCATTAATATACGAATGTGGGTAGGGCTGAAAAGAGAACCCGTGGAAGTCCGGTATTGATTTCAAAAGCTTCCGATGGATGTTCGTTTACAATGACCTTCAGGGTAGGACTTGATAATTGAGAATGTCTAGAGATTCAATTACGAATGACTGCCAAAAATAGAATCTTTAATTTATTTAATTAATGTAAAATGATGCGACTAATGTAGTTAATACCTACCTCCCATTAGCATGGATCAGGCTTGCCTCCCATAGAGTAAAACACTACACCTCCTTGGTCTCACACTTACAGCGGACCTCAAATGGAATGACTATATCGAATCCATTGCTAAATCCGCTGCTATGAAAGTCAGTTCTCTGTGCAGAGCCCGGAAGTTTTTTTCCGTCTTAATCTATCTTGCACATTTATAAATCTACTATCCGCTCGTGCATTGAATACTACTGCCATATCTGGTCGGGTGCGTCTGCTATTCTCCTCGGGCTTCTCGACAAGGTACAGCGGAGGGTCTGTAATGTGATCGATACCAACTTGGCAGACTGCCTGCAGTCTCTCTCTCTCACCGGCGCGACGTGGCTTCCCTGTGTCTCTTCTATAAATACTTTCACGGCTTCTGCTACAATGAACTTGGATCACTGCTGCCCCCTAGATACGAATTTGTACGAGAAACTAGATTAGCAACTAGATCATGCCCTTTTACAGTGAACCCGATAAAATGCAACCGCAACTTCTACTCCAACAGTTTCTTTTCTCGCACTTCCCGACTGTGGAATTCCCTTCCACATGATTGCTTCCCTGACGGCTACAATCTCCAGGAGTTTAAATGTAAGGTCAATAGACACCTCCTAACACACTAACTCGCTCCCATTCTTTCAAACTACTCTTCCCATCTGCCCATCCCTCATCCTTGGTATCCTTACCCATCTATCACCTTCCTTCTGATATTTCCTACACCTAACCACTCCTCCTCTTTACCTTCGCCTATGTAGCCCCATGCGCAATAGTGGCAATGGAGTGCCTTGCTTGGGGTGAAAAGATTAATATATATATATATATTCCTGTGATTTCGTGTTTAGGACATTTATTCAACCATGATGTTATGTATCGAAAAGGAAATATTTCTAACTCAAATGACAGCCAGTCTTTCATTGTATCCATTTGTCATATTTGTCAGCAAATGTCTATGAAAGTCATTATGAATTAGTTCGGCTTTACATTCAATTTCATTTCATCGGTCGCGAAAGAAGAGATAGCAGTTCGTCACCAATTTGATTACCTGATGGTCATTCCTCTCATGTCAAGCAAAATTCTGTTAGTACCATCGGCATTGCATCACTTCTAAATAAATAGCTAGCAAGAGAAGAAGCCCAATTGTAATCATTTGTTAACATTAGATGACACTCTAATCATTCGATCACAAATCATAGTCTAAAGACATCCGAAGAATATTAGATTGGTGCAAATAGTTCCGCCTGAATTTGACAAATGCTTTTATACATACTGAACTGCAACTTTCAAATTCAGCTATCAATATGTTAACTCGAGCTTCCTTCCTCTTTACGTCCAACTTTTAATTCTTTTTTTTCAATTCGAGATGCATATTCGAATATTACATAAGAACACAGCATCAGGGGTGCAGCACAATGATAATATCACCTTATCACGATAAAATAAAGTCTTGTTCATATATATATATATATATATGTGTGTGTGTGTGTATGTGTGTGTGTGTGTGTGTGTAATTATAAATATACATATATATATATATATATTGTAAAAAAAATATAGAACTCGTAGTTTTTTTTTACCTGCTGTTCATGCATTTACTTTTATAAAGAGTGCTCGATACAAACGTAGAGCATTATATTGTAATGGTTGTTACAATGGTTTGCAAATTCATAGTATCACTATACAAAAATATTTGCGTTTCGAAGCTGTTATGTGCGCTTCTCATCGGGTGATAAGTTGAAATGAAAATTAAATGGTGAAAACGGTTTATTTATGGTGATATGATGTTTATGTGAATGCAGGGTGGGAGCTTATTCTGATTTAGTCGGCTCACCATTGGTATGTACCTACTCTGATAATGACACAAAAGTCTAGAGGTTTAAATTTTTCTTCCGAAACGAAATTCGGACAATTTTAGACGTGTTTTCCTCCTTGAAGTTGTTTATTTATAATTTGCAAAACACAATTAAAATTAATCGACACAAAATCTATGTTGTTTTAATAATGTTTGTCTTATATATATATATATATATATATATATATATATATACAGGTGAAGAGAACCAACAGTTTTAGAATTCTGAGTTCTCCGGCATTTATTTTCTTAAAGTGCTCAATACCACATATATCGTAGAGCATAATATAATTATAATTAAATTTGTTTTTTATCTAAAATTAATTTAATTTACATTACGACATGCAAATTTTTGTTTCGAGATTTTACCTCGTCATTTGGCAAAGGTTACTCATTGTTGTGAAAATGATTTACATTTTAATTTAGAAAACAATGCGCTTGCTATTTAAGACGGGATCAGACAGAAAAATTTATGTGTATGTTTAAAAATAATGGACCTGAGGAAGAAGAGCAGATACTGGATATTGTGCCTGATACTCCTGAAATCTGCACACGACGCAAGTGGCTATTCCACATTCGAAAGTCTGGAGAGTATTGTGAGAAAAACAGTTGTACCTATATCATCTACAACGAGTACAGACGTTGTCACCAGGAGATTATCCTGAACGAGTTATGTTCTGTCAATGGTACTTAGAGTAATGCAATGAAATTCCAAACTATACTGCCTTCATTATATTCACAGATGAAGCACCGTTTACACGAGATGTAATAGTCAACTTCCACAATCAGTATGTATGGGCAAAGGAAATTCACATGCAATTGTTATATCACGTCACCAACAGTGGTTTTTAGTCCACCTCTGGGCTTATGTTGTTGGTAAGTGGTTATTACGACCTCCTATAGAACAGGCTCACAGTTAATGAGTACGAGCGCTTCCTGGAAAACAACATGCTTTATTTCTTGGACGATGTTCCACTGATCATTCGTCAAGAACTGCACTTCATGCATGATGGTACACCCGCCCACTTCAGTCACACAATCCGCAGTTACTTAGCTCGAAGGTTTACTGGTCGGTAGGCAAAAAGAAGCGGACGAATTGCATGGCTTCTACGTACACCGCACCTAAACCCCTTGGATTTCTACCTGTTGGGCCATTTGAAAGGACTTGTGTATTCGTTTCCGGTTGATGATGTGGACACTCTCCGCAACCAAGTTGTAGCAGTGTGCGAGACAATACGAAACCCGCCAGAGTCCACGAAACGTCGATGTGTCGGTTGCATTAATGCAAAGGGTGCACATTTAAACAGTTGCTATAGGGAACTAGAAAACACTTTATGTGTCGGATATAGAAAATAAAGGCATTCTGGTTAGCACATATATGAAAAGACTATACCTCGGAAACCAAGCGTTTCTGGACATATCTTCATAGGGAGCTTTTCTTTATTTAGATATAGGGATCACAGTCCTGAAGTTTAGTCATCTATTTTTAAAACACCATATATATATATATATATATATATATATATATATATATATATATATATATATATAACACCATTTGCACCACTCTAAACATTTCTCACTTTTCTAGCCGTTAGACCTAACAGATTTCCACGTCAAAACCAAGTGCCAGCAAGCCACTGTCCACCACGTTGTGATTTTTGACCTTGGAGAATGGCCACACTACTCTGACACGATAGAACTTGATGAGCGGGCAGGGAGCGGAGTGGAATTATATTAGTAGCAAAATCAGAAGCCAAAAAAACAATGGATAACTAAAGGATTGAAGCAAAGACCAGAGACGAGTCAAGCCTTTATATACATACAGTATTAAAGGAGAGAGAGAGAGAGAGAGAGAGAGAGAGAGAGAGAGAGAGAGAAGATAAATCGGTAACGGGTGGGATCGGCTACCACGGTGTTTTGACCTGTTGTTCGATTGATTACTTCCGCGACCGACTTGGGCTTCGTGCTCTCCACGTCTCTTCTTCTGACGCGTTGTCTACTGGGCTTTTGCTTCCTTCCATAGACTTTCGTTTTCAGGCCTCCAGCCACTTTGGGTATTCTCAGGTTTTTGAAATCAATTCGCTCAGCCTCTTCGTACTTTGGGAAACGCTTTCCCTCGGTCTCTACTTTAAGCTACGGTGCATCTAGTTTCGTCTGGTCTTGTTCGTCAACTCTTCTTCATCGTGTGTGCTTTTTTCCTTATGTATTTTTCTTCATCCGGTCCTACTTTCTGCGTTTTGTTTGCCTGAGTGTGTCTACCTGAGGTTTTTCTTCTTCAGCCCTTCTTCTCAACTCAACTTCTCTGCTCTAATTTTATATGCTCCAACTTTCTATGCTGTAATTCTATTTGCTCTGTAACTCTGATTATATAGATGTCGATCGAGTAA